>WWET01000406.1:616684-627082 GCA_011038615.1 Limnodynastes dumerilii
TCAATGGTGGTCTAAGTTTAAGATCCACCGCTGTTTGCAAGGGGAGTGTCTGGTTTTGCAGTGGGCTGGAACCTGCTAAGATCTTAGCTAAGGTGCGTATATTTGCGATCTTTTCGCAATCGCATCTCTGAATCAGCCCCAAAGTGACACATATATGTGATGTGGGTTAGGATGAATGGAGGGCACTCGTAATACAGCAGAACTATTCCATCCAAACTTGAGAATTCTGTTTGGTTGGATCATTATATATGTCATTATACCAGGGCCGTATCTAGGGGTGTGCGAGGGGCAAAGCTGCAGGGAGGCGCCAGTAAGCAAAAATTTTAAATGACATTGGTTACTAATTCATTTTAGGGGGTCATCATTTTTAATTTTTGCTTCTGGTGCTAAAATATCTAGGTATGGCTCTGCATTATACTATAACGCTGAATAATGCTAGAACATAGATAACAAACCTGTGGAAAACAGAAAAAGTAGTGTTTAGTGCTGTAGAATAATAGTTTGGGTGGGGCTTTATTTCTCTGACGTGCAGTATTTAGTGATTTTACATATCATTCATCTGTAGTGATTAATACGGTGGCTATAAAAAGTATTCACCCCCTTTTGTATTTCAGAAATATTAATTTCTTAATTAAGAAATCAAAACATAATACCAATACCTATAATATTTTAGCACACTTCCATGCATCTGAGAAGCATCAAAATAGCACTGGGCCTTCCAGCTGGTAGGGATACTGTACTTGGGATGATATAAAGTACTGGCTGATGCAATAAAATCTTCTTACACTTTATATGAGTGTCTCTCACATGATTTCTGGTAATAGAACTGCTCAGGTTTGGCACATTCCGATAATGTGGAAATGCCTATTGTAGTACAATGGACTTTTTTTTCTCTTGCATGGAAGATGTAACTTTGGGAGATTTGTCATAGGCATTCCTAGTTTTGCTCTCTCTCTCTCTTATAGGGATGCCTACGATCAGTATTAGAAGTCAGCCCATTACAAATGTCAAAGTTTTGCTATATTCTCTTTTTTTTTTTTTTTTTTAAATGGACTTTACGGTGCTGTGTGCAGATTTAAACCTATTTGCAATCTTGTATCCTTCTTGTACATTTACAGTAATCCTTTTTCAGATTATTTTTTTTATCTTTTTGAAAAATCTCTTGTTTTTGAATGCACTAACCAAATGTGGGTCCTTTTTTTTTATATATTTTTTTATTTCAGATTTATTGAAATACTTTCATTTTACACAGGTAGACTCCAATCAATTATTTAACATGACTTCTGAAGACAACTGTGCACCATGATTTATATAGGTGTATTTTACTAAAAGGGTTGAATACTTATGTAGTATTTATTGTTTTTATTTCAAGTAATTTTACAGTTGGTGGTTTTGTATCATTTTTCACCTCCTGCATGTCCATGTGTCTCCAGCTTTGGAATTGGCGAGGATAGAACAACTTTATGAGAATCATAACAGTCATATGACAACGCAAAGTGTCTAGATGCATATGGTAGATAGTAAGACAGAGACATTCCCGAAATCACTGTGAATCCATGTCTTTATTATTACTTATGTTATATCTTTACTTTGCAGAAAGCAAGACTTGCAAGGATTCGTGTGGCAAAGAGTGGAAGTGCTAATGCCTTTTTACAAAGCAAACGCAATGGCTTACTGACTGAGGCTCTGCAGGTAAAGCTGGATCTTTTATTTAGTTTCCGCTGGAAACAGTATGAAAGTGTACATAGAGAATAGCATAAAACAGCTTCCTAAAACAACAGCACCAAGTGTTCTTCTCAGCCCAAAGCATATTGCGTACTGCATTCTCAGTACAGTGGAACAAGTGAATGCACAAGTAACAAGAGTGCTAAACATCCATAATTCATGACTGAAAGCAATATTTTACATTAGAATCTGTGCTATATCCTGCACCTAATGCACTTGATATCCTTATTATCTGATAACTCTTACCACAAGAAATAATACAACCGCACTACGAATGAAAACCCCTAGAATTGCATTGGTGGGAAAAATAGAATATATTCATGTAATATAAATTGCTCCTCAATGCAGTAGTGTTTACAAATTGACAGAAGGAAAGAAAAAGCGTATAAGGTTATATACATTTTATTAAATGTATTTTTTTTATTAAGAGCTGCGAATATTAAAAATAATGAATTGTGCAAAAAAATAAGTAAATAAATAAGTAAATAAAGATCCAGATTCAGACTAGTTCGGTTCCATACACACAGAGGTCTGGTGGCTGGAACAGAAGAGGGGAGTGAATTCCCCTGTCACTCCCTTCTCTAGTGCGGATTTGGCAGCAGTTACGCTGCCATAACCCTACCGCTGATCTGCATGGAACCGCTTAAACCCACCCTTCCTCACCCAGCTTACAGAGTTAAGACGGATGGAGGGGCTGGGCCGCTGCATCGGACGGATCTCCTAGTGTACGGGGCTAAGGAATTTATTCAGAGAACTGTTTTCGCGGGGAGTTGCGTGCGTATTTTTAAGATCGGATCAAGTGCGCATGTGTAGTAACTTTATTAATGTAAGTTACGTAGAATATACGCTGGTAAGTGCTTTAGGCACGGGCATGTGAATCACACTTGGGTATATACGTGCGGATTGGCGGCGTAGAAATACATACTTGCAAATTGACATAAAAGTGAGAGGGGGGCATTTAAATAACGTATGGAGGCGTGGTTATCAAGCATCACACGGACGGAGCACATATACGCCCGTAAGTACACACGTAAAGAACAGAGTGGTCTAGGGACTCGACATCGCGTCCGGGAGAGGGGAGTGTTGAGATGTTGGTTTCCTTGCCCCGGCCCTGCGTATAATTGCGTACATAAGAAAAAATCTCTGAATACGGCCCTAAGTTTCTGTACGCCTGGATATCCGTATCATATCATCTGGCACGCGTATGTGCAGATATTAAAATTTGTCTTACGCAAGTGAATTACGTAAGCAGACAAAACTATTGAAGTTTGGATCGGGCCCAAGGTGGTTAAAACACTGAAACTGCTGATTGCTTTATCACACGTGTTTAGAATTATCATATAAACAAAGTTAATTTGTTTTAAAATTTATTTATGCCATATTCAATGTGACACAAGTTTAGCTTTCTTTTTCCTGCTACAAATTTCATTAGGAATTTTTTTTTAGATATAGTTCCAAAAGAAATATTATTGACCTTTCATGTGTTTTTGCACTGACTTTAAAGAAACAACTAAGTACTAGACTTGTAATAAATAGAACAGTTCTTTACAAGGAAGAGAAATTACAGTCGTTTTACTTCTCACTGAGCTGCAATTTACTGCCATCAACTCAGCTCTTCAATGTACACAGGATTTAAAGTGTGCTGGTTAAGTTCAGACAGTAAGCAGATGTTTGATGAGGCTCAATCTACAGCAGAATGTTGGTTAGTGTTGATTTTAAATGAGTAGTGAAACCATTTTAAAACTGTTAAATATTCATGCTTCATTATATCTATAGGAGGCACTGCATGTGAAATCAGTGCATATGCCTACATTACTTGCTCAACCTTTTCACCTTACTTAAAGATTAACATTTTTCTTATATCCACTGAACTATCCAAACACATTCAGCTGGGTACACCTCATACTTGAGATGTAATGGCTCTTACAGTTTTACTGACGTTTGTAAGTTCTGTACATCTCACATGTACACAATATACTTATGCATCATTTTCTGACTCAGTATACACTGTACAGATATTTTCCTATGCTACACAGAAGACTGTCCCTAAAGTCATACATGCATACACACATAATGATATTACAGCAATAACTCTAATACAAATTGGGCCATCCAACCACACATTTTCAGTAATAGCCCAGCAGTTTAACCAGGGAAGGATTGGGCTCCTCATATTGGCCTCATAATGGCAGGAACAAATCATCGATAGGTGGCATCATGTTTCTTGATTTTTTTCGAATATATAAAAATGTATCTTTTAACCTGTTCTTTATTTTGGCAAATATTAGGATGAAAATTAAAACTTTGCAGCAACATACCTATATACAGTATATGAATTGTTTATTGCTTTCCATTCAGCCCCAAAAAGTAAACAAATAACTCTGTACTCATTTAAAATAAAGGACTAAGAACTATAAATATGTATAAAGAGAAACATAGGGCCTGATCCAGACCCACGCTCATGAAATGCTCATGTGCGTAGCGAATTTACGCCAGTGTACCTACGATGCACTCTCATAGGCACTCCCCTTGGTTGTACTCAGGCCCATAGAGAAACTAGATGATTTAGCCCTAAGTAAATCTCTTCAAAGATTTTAATATTTTTATATCAATGTTAATCATTAAAAATGCCTTCAGTGAAACATCATTCAAACCATAGGCATATCTATAATGGGTGCAGGGTGTGCAGTGCACACGGGCCCATCCTGCACTCTGGGTTGGCAGGGGAAGGGGGGCCATTCAGCATCTATTTCTTTTTTGCCAAATGAGTCCCCCTTCCCCTGCGGTGGGACTGTCCCGATTCGCTGGCCTAAAGCCCCGCCCATTTTTGGCACGCAAATCGGGACTGACATTCCTGTCTCAGGTAAGGGGGGGACATGTGCAAATCTTGCACAATCCTGCACAAGGGCCTCCTCACTTCAAACGCCCCTGATTCAAACATTATTTAATGTAGTTTATCTAATAAGAGGAAATACAAGGTTTCTTCTGAATGTTTTGTGTATTAATAGAGGCAACTGTAGGAGAACTACAGTATAATAATAAAATGGCGGGAACCTTGTTTTACATACCGTATCGCATGTTGCATTACATACTATGATCATTTGTAATGAGCTTGCCATTTATATTACTAAACAATGTAAAATGTAAAAAGTTTAATGCAAATGCACATGTTTAGCTGTGGACATGTGGATTTATTGGTCAGAACATTTTTTGCAATGGTGCAAATGAAGCTCTCACTATTATAAGCCTCTGAACATGAACAAGCTCAATGCAGCTACATGATCATATATGTAGAGCAAGGTATTACAGTGTAATGAATACTGGAAATGGAGTTTAAGAAAAATGCAAATGCTTCTGGTGTAATGTGAAAGTACTGAAATAATATCAATAATATCAAGTAAGGATTTCTGACCAAAAATTATGTTTTTTTTTAAATTAATGAACCGTATATCTAAAATAATTTACCCTATTCATACCTTTTGCATTGCATTTCAGGTATGATACACACAAAAGAAAATAATTTTTCTAGATCTAGATTTAGGCTAAAGTTTTCCCAGATTTAGAAAGGACAAAAGTTTTCCCAGATTTAGAAAGGACAAAAGTTTTCCCAGATTTAGAAAGGACAAAAGTTTTCCCAGATTTAGAAAGGAAAAAAGTTTTCCCAGTTTTAGAAAGTATAAAAGTTTTCCTAGATTTGGAAATGACTTTTCTAGAGATGAATTCAGAGTGCTAAAGATGATACAAAAAGATCAGTCTATAGTCATCAATCAAGCTGACAAGGGTGGCAAGATTGTCATTTTGAAAAGGGAGTTTTGTGTATCGGAAGCACTTAAACTATTAGATAAGACATTTTTATAAGACTCTTTCTACCAATACTGCATGTGTGTGCCAAAAACAAAACTGCAACAAAACTTCATAAGGTAAGGAGGAACTTGATTTTCTCCATGTCACACCAATTTCTATTTGCAGTGCAAGGTACATAAGTGCACAACTCCTTCATCTGGGGGACCTATTATTTCTGGTCTTGGTTCCCTCACTTCTACTCTTTCCTTTTTTTGTCATCACTTTTTACAAAATCACATTGTTTCTCTCAGCTCCTACATCTGGAAAATTCAATAATATCCAATGGAAATCAGATTTTGGATCGGCCCCTACATGTTAATTTCAAACATAAAGGAGTAGATCCTCTGGTACGTCCGACAGGAGAAATATGCATGCCGCGTCCGTAATTTCCCTGTCATGCGCACATTCTTCTTACGCATCCATACCAACAGGCATACTTTGTTACGTACGCCAGTCAGTACGCAAAAGGGACAGACCCCTATATTATGATGGCCGTGGCGGAGATAGCCATGTAAATTAGGTATCGGGATGGGGGAACCTTATGGCGCAGATCTAGTCATAATATTCAAGGTAGGAATCTGGACAATTGTCAGATTTCCTACCAAGAGCGGGGTGTGCAGGGCGTGTGCACTCCTCGCTACGCGTTCGTACTTACGGACCCCAGCACGCACGGAATGCGTGCGTGGGACTGGATCTGGCCCAAAGTTTTTAAATTAAAAGCCATGTCCATGTGGAAGGTATATACATATAATAACAGCTATGCATATCACTACAATGCTAGCTATTGTACTGTTAATATGTCTGTTATGGACAATATAGAGTAATATAGAAAACAGGCATTAGAAAGTGGTAAATACTTGAAATCTGCTGCAATAAGCAGTCACTCTGCAGCATGCTGATCTCCCCATGCCCTTTCAACCTTCAGACAAATCAGTTATCCTTTATAAATTCAGATTCAAATTCACATATACTTATACTATACATGTACATTATCAAGATATATATATATTTAAAAATGCATTACACTGTAGAATTATGTTAAAATAAAGCTCAAAGAGAAATTTATATTAAAATTGTACAAAAGCAATATGTTAAAATATTTATGAAATGTGATTTAATGTTCATACACAGTTTAATACCTTAAGTCAATAACTATTGATGATAACATACTTAAGAAATAAATCATTGTGGCCACGGTATTTAAGGTGAATAATCCAGAAACATAATCTGTCCCTCCATAATGAAAAGGGGAATCTAAGCAGTGGGTCTCTGGAACACTTTCTGTTTCTCAATTCTGTGTCCATGGCCCAAATTGGTTGCCCCTGGTAATGTTTAACCATTTTAATTCTGCATGTTTTTTTTTAAGTAAAAATTCTCAGTATAAACATGAGTTCTTTTACTTTACAGGGTTCCAATGAGGAGGAACAAGCTTTTGTTAATAAAACTGGATCTACATTTGCAACACAACATCACCACCTGCTTCATTGTCTGGAGAAAACTACGGTAGAGAAACAATTATCTGTTATTTTAATTCATTTCCTAGATCTGCATGTATTGTGGTATATGTACAGTGTGTCATGAACAACTGTAGAAACTAACAATATTTTTATACATTTTATGCAGTATATTCTCTGTTGTGCTTTTGACAGCTGCAAATCTTTGTAATATTTTTAAATGATATTTATAGGGAAGAAATGTCATATCTACAAATCTGATAATACCTGCTGATGTTATTTTGTGGGCCTCAACTTTGCAGAAGTACGTTAATGGATGACAGCATTTTTTGATCAATTGTCAGTCTACAAGTACATAGCTGTAATGGATATGTAGATATACGACAGAAGAAACTAACAATAGAAATGTAATGGAAAAAGAATATAACAATGATTATTTTCATAGTCTCAGGATGTTGTATGTTAAACCGGGATGCAATTGCCGATACGAAAGGCCCAATTTCATTGCTGATACAGCCGACAGCTGAATTATGGCTATATCAGTGCCGAAATGCTTCTCATTCTGATTTTTACTATTGGTGACGGGTACTTATAGCGAATGGCCCTGTTTCGCCAAAGTATTTGTTACCAATAGTTAATTCCGCTTTCCCTGACATAGGCTTGGGCAGACGCAAGTACGGGCACATAGAAGGGGAAGGTTAGGGTTAGGCTGCCGCATATGGAAGGTTAGGGTTAGATTTTGTGACATGGAGAAGTAAGGTTAGTGTTAAGCTACAGGAGATTGAGAGTTAAGGTTAGGCTAATAGCAGGGGGGGAAGGTTAGGGTTAGGCTGCAGGGCATGAAGGGTTAAGGTTAGGCTAATAGAAGGGGGGGGTTAGGGTGAGGATTAGGGTAACGGTTAGGGTTAGGGGAAAATCTTACCTTTCGCCTTTGGAGCAACTGGATCTTCAGTTGTTGCGGGATTCTGTTGGGATCAAGATTGGGGCACTGTCTTTTTCGCCCCTGTGCTGTCGGAATACAATGTGTTGAAAATCGTACCAGCAAACCACACTCTTTAAAACTTGGTCTGCCACTCTAAGCTCCTGTGTAACTCGGCACAGAGGTCAGAGAAAAAGGCGTGGGGCAAGGTGTGATTTCCTTAACTAACACATGAAATCATGTCATATAAATTGGAAATATTACTATGTGGCATAGGCATCAAAAGGAGGCAAGGGGAGCAAAATACCACCCCATACTTAATACATGTGAAGGGGATGTCATCCAACCTGTAAGTCTTTATGACTGGAAGTCATCCATACTCATCAGGAATCTGGCATCCAGTGATAGTTAAGTACACTTAATTATTGCTGGCTGGCAGTTTACTGATGAGTCTGTATGTTGTCATAAAAACTTGCAGTGTGTAGGATTTCCCCTCCCTTCTAACACATTCACTGAGGGTGATGCTGATATGACCTAAAGTCACGCCTGCATCATATTCGCCAAAGAGGAGACATGCCGCTGCTTTGAAGTCTAATCATGTAAACGGTGAGGCATGTAGAATGATGGGATCTATATTTGACACCGAAACTAAATTATATCATAGGCCACGCACCTTAAAATGTTCTTATTGCATTTATATTGTAGCTATTTTAAAGACTGAATAATTCAAGAAGACTCTTGACTATATCAATGTACAAGCTTCATACTTTATTTGTATTATTGGTTATGATTAAAGGGTATGCCAATGTAAAATCTGACACAATAAACAGATAGTGATCAGACAGGAAACCAGTGCACTTTTAATAGTGACCATTCCATATATGCTGATTAGTGAATAACGACAGAATAAGGAATCATGTTTTTTCTTGTGTTACGGTGACTGTATGAGCACTGCAAACTTCAAATGTTCCATGCTCTGCTATTTGTACAATACTTAAGAAAGGAACCAGTTAGAAGAACTCCAAAGGCATTAGTGGCTGATGAAGTGGAGTAAATAGCATGAGTATGAATGGATGTACTCTCTTTTTATAGACCCGTTCTAGCCCACTTTTCCAGAGAATACTGTTCCAGTTATCTCAGGTTTGATCATATTTACCAACTTTTAATTGCTTTCTACCGGGAAATCCTGGAGCGAGAAAAGAGCTCACAGTGTGCAGGGGCTTGATGATGATGATGATGATGTAATTTGTGTCATTAAGCCCCACCCCCATCCTTAGTAATGCTATAGATCACAGCACTGATAGACAGGGGATGGGACTTAAGGTTACATTTGCATTAATTTACATAATTAAACCCACTTCCATTGACTTTCAATAATATGAATAACAGCACTGACATTGGGAGTAGTGGCATAATGGTAAAATGTGTGGCCTCAAGCCCCGCTTTGACCAAAGTTAAGATATATATATGTTCCAGTCTGGCTTTTATATGTTGTTCTTTCAAAAGTGGAGTCCTCCTAGATCTTTTTCCAGGGAGCCCACTGTCCAAAAAAGTCAAATGGTGCAATCAGACACTGACATACAGTACCTTGCATTCCTTGACCTTGGAGTTGAGCTTGTGTCTCAGTGGAAATGCTTGTAGCTCTAATCGCATGGAAATTAAAATGGCAAAAAATTAGCAACTGTAGTTACAGGGACAACATGTCTCGTAACATTAGCATTTAATATGCATGTTTCTACATTTTTTGTGATCTCCTCTGACAACTCTTTCTTTTGCTTTCTCTGGTGCACATATACCAAATAGCAGAGTGACTACTTTTAGTAATTTAAGTTAGCTAAATGACTAAATAGAAGATGTGTGATGCTAAGAAAGCCATTAGTTTAAAGTATCATTATAACCTAAGTGTTAGCAAATTTAGATTATCTATGGAGAATAAGCAATAATTTACCTCTTAATGGTGCTATGCTTTATGCTATGACATACCAAATACATGCAGTGATAAATGGGCCAATCAAATACTGAGATGACTTATACTCTTGTCAGGGCCGGTACTAGTGTGTTCTGTGCCTGCCTGCAAACAAAAAAATTGTGCCTACAACAAAAAAAAGAAAAAAATCCTCCTTCTAAATGTTCAGCCACCTTTTTGCCCCCTCTTTGTGTGTCCATCAATTTTTTCTGCTCCCTCCTCGTGTGTCCACTCAGTCTTTCTGCCCCCTTGCTCCCTCCTTGTGTGTTCATCCAGTCTTTCTGCCACCTACTTGTATTTTTGATCCAGTCTTTATGCCCCCTCCTTGTATATCCATCCAGTCTCTTGAATTCTGTCCCCTCCTTTTTTTGTCCAGTCTTTGATTCTGTCCCTCTTTGTGTTTATCCACTTCATTAAACCATTACCATTCACAGTTCTTACCTGCGTCTGGCTTTCCTGTTTTTCCATCTCTCTCTCTCTCTCTCTCTCTC
>WWET01000406.1:627212-650805 GCA_011038615.1 Limnodynastes dumerilii
CTCTCTTTCTCTCTCTCTCTCTCTCTCTCTCTCTCTCCCTCTCTCCCTAGATCTATATCTTCTGTCTGAAATAAATATGTGGTAACATAAGTTAAAATATGTGAACAAAATATACTTTATTCCCCTGATTGCAAGATATATTGGTGTGCAAGCTGCTTCTGTGATAGTGTTTCTTTATAATTGTGATATGCAAGTATCAAGAAACTGATTTTCTGGATGAGATGCAGCATCAACAGGGATAACAGTTGCTTTTCTGCTTCATTTCTTCAGGTAAATATGTTAGAAATTTGCTTTCACTCTGTTTTATATCTGTCACTGTCATCTCATTAATCTCTGTTACCCTTGTTTTTCTGTCATCACATTACATGTAGGGGTTACCTAAATTTGTGGATGATTCCATCTCAACACTAAGTCCTCCATCCAACATACAGGTACCATTTCACTGTTTCTTCTGATTGTGGAAGATTAGGATTCACCTTCATTTCTCAAGCCATTGTACGAATACTACTTATAATTAGAGTGTGTTGATTTTTTTGAAGCAGTAGTGACAGCTGATAATTGTGATTGTGTACAATTAAAGTGTGAAGGTGACCTAAATCTGAAAAAATCAGACATTTTGTTTGTCATTGTGAATGTGGTATCTTTCTATGAAACCTTGAACTCTGTAAGTCACATATTTGTAATCTTAAAGCATTTTCTATTAATAATAATATTATAAAATAGCAATATAAAGGAATATGTTTTATTTTAAAAGCATTTCAATACAATTTCTAAAAAAGTGTTGCCCAGAGCTATTAAACAGATTTTTAGAACCATTTTTTACAATTGCAGTAGATAAGCTAGGATTTGATTGGTTACAATGGAAAAAATGAAAACCTCCACTTTTCTTTTCAAAAGCTTTAGTAAATCTATCCCATCTAAGATTTGAGGGTATTTACTTTCCACTTATCCTACCTTGAACCATAAAATGACCATGAATTTATGTTAATCATTCCTTTTAAATTTTACCTTTTAAATTATATCCTCGCCAGGACAGAAATGATTGAAAGTAGCAAACCATATTCATACTAAAAGCTAAATGGCAAAGTGAAAGAAAATAAATCCAATGTACAATGAACAAGATGTTACATAACAGAAAGCAACAGAAATTTACAAAGCGTTAAATAAGTGTTATGTAACCAGTGCATTCAATTTTACATTTCTTTCTTCGTATATATGTTTTATGTGAGTGCGTTTGTACGTGTGTGTGTGCGTGTGTGTGTGTGTGTGTGTAAAGACTTATTTGCAATAATAAAGATAATAAAATGTAAGAAACAGTATCCAATTCCTTTTATCACAGGTTGACTTTATATGAAGTACATTTGTACACAGAACTCACTGTAAACTGAAGAGAAGATATTAAATGTTTTGTTTATTAAATAGCCAAAAAGTCCAAAGCCATCAAAATAAATGGTTGTAGAACTCACTGTTAATTTATTATGAACATTTCAGTTCTCATTCGGTTTAAATTTGCTTAACCTTACCCCCACAGTCCAATGTATATTTGCCTAGGTGTATATATATTCACCTGTCTTTGCTATTGTTCTTATAAATTAAAGATACTTTTGTGAAAAAAAATTGACATTTATTTAGAGTATATTTTGTTATTAAAGGGGGTTTAAGTAAGCAAAAAGCGTTCAATTCAACTATTACATCTCTTTTAAAGCAAGGAAATTCAGTGAATTATGGTGATGACAACTATTTCCAAACTCATTTCCTGAATTATGAAGTAGATCTGGAAACTGCAGCTAAACGAGTTTAAAATTAGTTTATAAACCCATTTCCAGCTAATGCCAGGGAACATGCAGAGCATTCTAAAATATACATACATTACTGTATAATTTTATACTTATTCATATTAAAAGAAATGACTGCATGACAGCAGAATAATACATCTGATTGGGAATGTAACAACACACATCTACCATATACCTTAAGAGAAGTCTTTCACATGCAAACCTGGTCAGGCTGAAGGGTACACAGGTAACAGCTGACAGTGAGCACACAACTCACACTCTCAGAAGTTGAGCCTTTTAGAAATTGTTCCTCTAATAATGCCGAAAGGCTATCACAACATTGACATGTAGTTACAAGAAATAACATCATAACACCCCTTACCACCACCGTTTTTTAGTAAATACGCTGTCACAACTTGTGGTGTATAAAATATAGGTTACATCTGTTATAGACATAGGGCCAGATAATGAGCTACATACACTAGTGTGTTTACGCTGACGTAATATCACCAATCTGTATGTACTGCACATGCACACAGCAGATGCTATGCTACATAACTCTGATCGTACGTAACTTCAGCGAAAATATGAATGAAAGGGCGGGTCATCGATACGACACCTGGAAATACGCTTTGTAGGCGGAGAGAGGCATTTAAATTGTACAGTATGGGCCGGGTTAGGCCGTTATGTACGTCAATGCATTACGTACGTACTTACGCTTGGGAAAGTTAACATGAATTGAGTAAAGTACGTATGAGCGAGGTGAGTGCATTAGTACTTACAATAGCATAAATATGCTACGCCAACGAACATAAAAACAACTTAGGTCTGGATCTACCCCATAATCACTCTAACTCCCCAAATTTGCAGAGTCACATATAGTACCTCTATATGCATATAGGGCCGTATCCACAATAGTAAGTCAGGAGACTTATGCCAGTCACTTGCATAAGATGTTATCCTATCGTAACTTCTAATGTACGGAACTCAGACCCTTCCCTTACACATGCCTAATCGTCACCTGTATGGGATAGACGTGCAAAAGGAGGATTGGGGACAGGGAACAGCAGCGTAACTTTCAACGTACGGAACTCAGACCCTTCACTTACACATGCCTAATCGTCACCTGTATGGGATAGGCATGCAAAAGGAGGATTGGGGACAGGGAACAGCAGTGTAACTTCTAACGTACGGAACTCAGACCCCTCACTTACACATGCCTAATCGTCACCTGTATGGGATAGGCATGCAAAAGGAGGATTGGGGACAGGGAACAGCAGCGTAACTTCTAACTTACGGAACTCAGACCCTTCACTTACACATGCCTAATCGTCACCTGTATGGGATAGGCATGCAAAAGGAGGATTGGGGACAGGGAACAGCAGCGTAACTTCTAGCGTACGGAACTCAGACCCTTCACTTACACATGCCTAATCGTCACCTGTATGGGATAGGCATGCAAAAGGAGGATTGCGGACAGGGAACAGCAGCGTAACTTCTAACATATGGAACTCAGGCCCTTCACTTACACATGCCTAATAGTCACCTGTATGGGATAGGCATGCAAAAGGAGGATTGCGGACAGGGAACAGCAGCGTAACTTCTAACGTACGGAACTCAGACCCTTCACTTACACATGCCTAATCGTCACCTGTATGGGATAGGCATGCAAAAGGAGGATTGGGGACAGGGAACAGCAGCGTAACTTCTAACGTACGGAACTCAGACCCTTCACTTACACATGCCTAATAGTCACCTGTATGGGATAGGCATGCAAAAGGAGGATTGGGGACAGGGAACAGCAGCGTAACTTCTAACGTACGGAACTCAGACCCTTCACTTACACATGCCTAATCGTCACCTGTATGGGATAGGCATGCAAAAGGAGGATTGGGGACAGGGAACAGCAGCGTAACTTCTAACGTACGGAACTCAGACCCTTCACTTACACATGCCTAATCGTCACCTGTATGGGATAGGCATGCAAAAGGAGGATTGGGGACAGGGAACAGCAGCGTAACTTCTAACGTACGGAACTCAGACCCTTCACTTACACATGCCTAATCGTCACCTGTATGGGATAGGCATGCAAAAGGAGGATTGGGGACAGGGAACAGCAGCGTAACTTCTAACGTACGGAACTCAGACCCTTCACTTACACATGCCTAATCGTCACCTGTATGGGATAGGCATGCAAAAGGAGGATTGGGGACAGGGAACAGCAGCGTAACTTCTAACGTACGGAACTCAGACCCTTCACTTACACATGCCTAATCGTCACCTGTATGGGATAGGCATGCAAAAGGAGGATTGGGGACAGGGAACAGCAGCGTAACTTCTAACGTACGGAACTCAGACCCTTCACTTACACATGCCTAATCGTCACCTGTATGGGATAGGCATGCAAAAGGAGGATTGGGGACAGGGAACAGCAGCGTAACTTCTAACGTACGGAACTCAGACCCTTCACTTACACATGCCTAATCGTCACCTGTATGGGATAGGCATGCAAAAGGAGGATTGGGGACAGGGAACAGCAGCGTAACTTCTAACGTACGGAACTCAGACCCTTCACTTACACATGCCTAATCGTCACCTGTATGGGATAGGCATGCAAAAGGAGGATTGGGGACAGGGAACAGCAGCGTAACTTCTAACGTACGGAACTCAGACCCTTCACTTACACATGCCTAATCGTCACCTGTATGGGATAGGCATGCAAAAGGAGGATTGGGGACAGGGAACAGCAGCGTAACTTCTAACGTACGGAACTCAGACCCTTCACTTACACATGCCTAATCGTCACCTGTATGGGATAGGCATGCAAAAGGAGGATTGGGGACAGGGAACAGCAGCGTAACTTCTAACGTACGGAACTCAGACCCTTCACTTACACATGCCTAATCGTCACCTGTATGGGATAGGCATGCAAAAGGAGGATTGGGGACAGGGAACAGCAGCGTAACTTCTAACGTACGGAACTCAGACCCTTCACTTACACATGCCTAATCGTCACCTGTATGGGATAGGCATGCAAAAGGAGGATTGGGGACAGGGAACAGCAGCGTAACTTCTAACGTACGGAACTCAGACCCTTCACTTACACATGCCTAATCGTCACCTGTATGGGATAGGCATGCAAAAGGAGGATTGGGGACAGGGAACAGCAGCGTAACTTCTAACGTACGGAACTCAGACCCTTCACTTACACATGCCTAATCGTCACCTGTATGGGATAGGCATGCAAAAGGAGGATTGGGGACAGGGAACAGCAGCGTAACTTCTAACGTACGGAACTCAGACCCTTCACTTACACATGCCTAATCGTCAAGCCCCGTCGCACTACAGTAGACCCACCACACCGAACTGGACAGGTAAGTATTACAGGAAAGTCTAAAGGGAGTATTAGGGTTAGGCTGCAGGAAAGGGAGTCTTAGGGTTAGGCTGTGGGGAAGGGAATCTTAGGGTTAGGCTGTGGGGAAGGGAGTCTTTGGGTCAGGCTGCAGGGAAAGGAGACTTAGTCCCGGATTCACACCACTGGACGTATTGCATATATGTCCGGTGTTTACCGATATTTGATACTGCACAAAAGATACATAGATTTTTAGGTAATCTACGTATCTTTTCGTTATGTAGATTGCGTATATGCAGTCTTTCAGACTGCAGATACACAATCTTTGTAATGAAAAGATACGTAGATTACGTTAAAAAGATACCACGCATGGGCAGTATCAAATATCAATAAACACCGGACGTATATGCAATATGTCCAGTGGTGTGAATCCGAGCCTTAGTCTTAGGCTGCAGGGAAGGGAGTCTTAGAGTCAGGCTGTATGGAAAGTCGGCTTAGGGTTAGGGTAACGGAAGGGGAGGGTTAGGGTAAAAATTAGGGAAAGGCTTGAGGTTACATCCATACTCACCATTTGCCGCTGCATCTTTTTTGTTCCGTGGATGAATTGCTTCTCCTCTGCAAGGCAGAAACTGGGAGAAAACGGCCCTTTCATAAAGGGCTGCGGCGACCCACACCCAGCAAGCACAACATCATGAAATAAGGCTGGGTGGATAGGCTCTTTAGGAGAAAACGTGTTCAGCAGACCTAGAGCTCTATTCACAAAGCTCAGTTCACTTCATTTTAATGCGTTGATGGCCGTTTTCCCTTGAAAACGCCATTATTGCATCAAATTAAGTGAATCATATTTACAAGCCATGGATCATTATGGAAAACTGCTATTTCCACTGCTATCTATGTAAACTTTGCATATCTTTGTGGGCCCGTTCTTCTCAATGTGAGCCGGCACTTCATAATATTTACAAACTGTCAGAGCGGAGTTTCTCCTAGAATTCCAGTAGTCTCCCCAAATACCTCCCTTTTTCTCCTCCGAATAGCTGTTATTAGGGTTAGGAAAAGGGAGTTATACATGGTGGGACTGCTAAAATACACATGTATGTAAAATAAAATAAAAATAACTGTTAACTGACACTGTAATAAGGTTAGTTTGTGCTCTTTTGTCAATTGTTCCATCTCATCTTTTGTCACTTGTTTGCTCCCTTCATTCATGTGTATTGTGCCTTTTCTTCAACCCCTGCAGTATTGTTTCTTACTGTGTAACTTTTCACATGATTCCTTCACTTGTTCTGAACAGCACCTGTTCCAGGTTCCTTCAGTTCAGAAATGGTTCTGTTCAATAGAATGATGACACATATAAAATAACAATTCTGTGATGCTTAAGGGTAACATTTTTTTTAGTTGAACTTTCACCCCAGCTAGTAGCATTTTCACAATCATGAGATCAGTTTGTATTTGCTCATTACTCTATAGGATTTTCAGAGTTATAGCTAAATCACTCGGATGAATGTTCTGCAAATTCCAGTACAGCTTGGAGGTCCCCAAATAATATTGCTACCTTTACTTACTTTAGTTTGACAAAGTCCATAAATTGTATGAGAATTGTTGTTTGAGGTTTGAGTTGGGGTAAAAAGAATTCCACTACTTTTTTTGTTTGTTTATCAGGTATGAGATTGGGCTTATTATTGGAAGGGAGCTACCTTTCTTTGACAATGATCAATATCATATTCATGATCTTGTTAAACTCCAGCACATTCATCATCATCATTCCCATTATTGGCATATCCACAATCATCACCCTCATTCTGCTGCATATTGGCAGCTTCCAAAGTAGCATCATTGACCTCATCACTATTCAATAGCAAATAGTTGAGACATTGTGCAAGGTGACTGCTCTATCAGTAAAAATGCTGTAGCACTCACTGACATCTTTAACTTTATGAATACTAATTTGTTCTTCACACTAAGGGCACCATCAAGCTCTGAGTGCAAATCCCACGCAGCACGCATGTTGTGTGTCATCGAACAGTGCCTTTAGATTTCTGGCACACAGCAGCTAAGCGCGATGCAGCTACATGCCTGAATATGCTGTGAAAGTGCAGGGTTGTACAGAGTAATGCTGACTGTAAATAGAGATTTGCATTTCTTGCAGGCGCATCTGTCTAAATGTAAATGTCACAAAATATTTGCAAATCATTTTCATTTTATATTTCATTTTAACCGCTACTCAAACATTCTAGATTAGGTCCAGTATGTTCTCATTTCTCATTTCAGAGGTGGCTTACTCTTTCCTCTGCATTTAATTTGAACCCCATCAAAATCAGCAGTTAGGAGAGTGTGAATCTCTCTCTATATATCATCTTAACTGAATAATCATCTGCTGTTCTTCACTTTTCAGATCTTTGGCAAACAAGGTTGCCAAGAACAAAAGATGTTTGCCAGCTATTGTAAATGAAAAATAGCAAAAGAGATCACTCAGAACATTGGGCCTGATTCAGACTTAAGAAAGTGCTTAAAATAAGAGTGGAAAGTCACTCCTGGGCTAAACCATGCTGATTGCAGAGGGAGTCAAGTTCATTGTATTCTTTGCATGCAGGGAAATATCTTTGAATTGCTTACTGCACACAGATACTGACCAGCTTTACTATCACACTGTTATTTAGACTTGGGATAGGAAACATCACCTCTCAACTCTAATACTGTTTGCAACAGATGAAATATGACTCCCCTGCAATCAACATGGTTTAGCCCAGGAGTGACTTTCCTCTATTATTTTAAGAACCTTCTTAAGTCTGAATCAGGCCCATTATTAACTAAATATATGATTAGTTACAGTCAAACAGTGTGAGAGTTATAGAAATATCTCGACTGTCAGTATTAGAATTGCATTGTGACCCGATTCATGTCATTTTTGTGTTACCCTGTCTCACCTTTATTAATATTGTTGTCAAGTATATGTTACTCGTGTGCCCCTGCATATCCTCTGTGGTGCCTTATAAGTAAACAATAAAAGAAAATTGGGGCTGATCCATATTTTGGCCAAATCTATGTTAAACTGCAGGAGAAATTTTTTTTTTTACTGTGAATATATAATTAGATTTGAGATGTGAAATTTTCTTACTCAACTTTAATTTACAGATGAAACAAAAACTTTGCATTATGTGAATAGGTTGAAAAGCAATAATTGTTCCATTCATGCAACAACAAATGTAAATTCATTTGTATCCCTTAGATTGCAACATGGTTTGGTTCATGTGCACTAGCACGTTTTTACTAATTCTCTAACTCTGAGTGGCTGTTGCTGTGATTAATCATTATGCATATTAGTGTATTGCACTAATGTATAGAAATGTATACATTATACTAATGTATAGCAATAATTAAAAAAATTGGTGTGTTTTACTTAAAAAGGATGTCAAGCAAAATTAATACTGGGACATTAAATTGTTTTTCTCTCATTTTATTTGCTGTTTTGCATTCATTTTAACTTTTATAAAAAGACAAAAAGAAAAAAAAGACCCCCTACAAAAAACTCTGAAATTAAAGTTAAGAGTGAATGCATATATTAGACCGGATCTAGACCCCCACATGCTTTCCATACAAGCGGAGGTCTGTTCGTCCGACAGAGAGAGGGGAATGCATGCCCCCTGTCACTCCCCTCTCTTATGCAGACTTTATGGCAGCTTATGCTGATCATCATGCAGATTAGCGCTCCGTACAACTACTGATCCACACTGTACAATTATCATGCTTCCCCCCGCCTACTTTAGCGGGAGAAGGGGAAGCACAGCCTATTTGCTATCATAACCCGAGCGCCCACCAGTCAAATCAGGCCACTTACGCACCGTGCGGTGGATATCAAAAAGGCATGGTTTCCCTCCCCGCAGCCTAACACTTGGGCCCCCCCGCAGCCTAACCCTACGTCCCCGGTGGTGGCTTGGCAGAAAGTGAATGGGCGAGTATGCGAATTGCATACTCACCAATTCATTAAGAATTCTGAATGGATACCTCATTTGAAATAGGGCCAGCCGAAAAGCAACTTTCGCCTGTCCCTAATTCGCAATGCGATACCTTGCAGTGGGGACTTGCAACGCAAAAAGGAATGGGTAAGTATGCTGATCGCCATACTTGCCCATTCAAAAAAAAATTCTAAAATGGCTGTTTTTCGAAATAGAGACAGCTGAAAATGAGCTTTTGGTTGTTTCTATTTATAAAACAGCCATTTCTTGGCAGAGACTGACAACGGCATGGAAGAGGAAAGTCGCTCCCCTCTCTCCTGCGGAGATCTGGACACATCCATGTCCAGATCCCTACCTTAACTTCTTCTATACTGATCATCTCCCCTGGAACATGTCTATCCCTGCCTGTGTTGCGTATGAGAATCAGGTCCATGATCTAGAGACCTCCTTTGTAAGACTTCCATCAGTAAAAGCGGTTTCAGACCTAGTACAAAAGACCAATTCTTTAAGAATTCAGAAATCAGCATCCATTTAATATTCTCCAAAAAATTCACAAGAAGTAATGTGTACATTTATAACAGCATTATTGAAAGCTCTGTCTACAAGCTTCTCCTTTAAATCAATTCAGTGATGTTTAGCATTTGCTTTTCATGTGCCACTCCTATACAATTACATGTAATGGTGTTTGTCAGTGTTGATGGCAATCTTTTCACAGCTGTTAGTTACTTTTCTGCTACACAGCAGCACATCAGAGACAGCTACCGCCGAAGTCTAATGTGGAGCAGATGCATCATCTCACAAACATCAGAGGGAGTTGTGTGCTCAGACATTAAGTGGATTAAAATGAGACCTAGATTCCAAATCATTTTCATGTTTCAAATCAGTTGCAAATCTAAAATTGTGTTTGTAATGGATATCCATGTCAGTATGTGGCTTGAATGCAAGAATAGTTAATGCAGTAAGTGTTGATGATTACAAGAATGATTTTAGTATCTTGTAATATTTACTTGTTAGTTAGCTCTCACATTATTCATCTTTATAAATTATTACTCTAATCTAAAAGAAACAGACTAATGACTATATGGAAACATTGGCATATTTTATATACATTTTATGGTAGAGGAAAGGGCATATGCTTTTATGGCTGCTTAATGTTTAATTTCTAATGTAAATGTTCAAGTCATAAAACATCCAACTTGTGCATTCACTCCACAACATAAATGATGTTAATATTTTATAGATACCCCTTGATACTACTTACATTACTCCAGCATAAATGCAATGCTTCCAGAGTATGCACGGATGCTGCAGAACTGATGTAATACAAATCCCTTAGCAAAATGAATCCCTATTAAAAAATATAGTTTTATTTTACATTTCAATAATGTATCTTTCTTAACATTATATTGATTCTTAGTAAATCTTAAGTGCCATGTTATGTATAGATTTTCTTTTATTGCTTTACATTATGTAATATATCACCTCTTGGTAATTAGTGGTGTTTTTGATTCATTCAGAATGTACTGCAGAGTAGGGTATTGCCTCTATGAGCAGACAAAACCATGCTGGTGGGGTCTGTTTAAAAAGTTTACTAAATCAACAGTATTCTCTGACATTTAAAAAAAATACAGTGTCTAAAAAAAACTTATTTCTCACTGATATCTCCATCACTGGGCTCAGCTTCTTAAGCTGGCCATACACTGGAGGGATTATCTGTCCAATCATCCAATTATCACTCTAGCTAGTGGACAAGATCAAGTTTTAAAACGCCAGATAAACGCACCAGAAACGCTCTGCTACGATTGTTTGGTCTTTCAGCATGTTTGAATTAAATCAGGCGCTAGCGTCCGATAATTTAAGGGAGCCAATCAGCTTACTGAATGGCTCCCTATTCTTTAGGTGCCTCCCTCTTTTGCTAGGATTATCGGTCCCAGCAGGAGAGGTGTATAGTGCCGATAACGGGACATTTGCGGCCAGGGCCGCCATCAGAGGGGACAGCCAGGACTACTGTCCCGGGCCCGGACCTGATGGGGGCCCGCCGATACTTACCTAGCTCTACCGTTGATACCTGCTGTTTAGAACTATTTAGTAGCCGGCCAATACGCAGGGAAGTTCTTCCCTGCACACCGGCCCGCTGCTAAAGCGTGTCTGCCTGGCCCCGCTTCTATGTGACGTAATCAATGACGTCACATAGGGACGGGGCCCCGTGGCTGGGTCCCGGTGGCCCTGTTTACAGGACATTTACAATGAAATTTTCTCTTGTAACCCATTTAATTTAGGCATTAAGAAAAATTGCTGAAACATCTATCATTTAAAACTTTATTGGTTACATTGTGCAAAATATGTATACATTTCATTTGGTTACAAGTAAATAAATTATATTTGCTTTTCATGTATTTCCATAGATATTACATGAAAGGATTTTTGATTCAAATAGTTTTTTCGTTGTCTTACTTTTTTTTCCCTAAAATCGCTTATATTGTTATGTCAATAGCAGATCAAGAACAGGAACAGGAACAGGGTGACAACAAAAATAAATAAAACCATTGTTTCATGATGCACCTATTGTCAATTATTGCCTGCTACATTATTACCTAGCCAGTCAAATTTTATATTAAAATTTTGACCATATTTGTCTTAATTTTGGTAATGTGCATTTTTATTTCTTTCAAATATTATGCTTACACTTTTTGAGACAAACAAAGCAAGAGGTGATATAACTGGCACTAAAGGAATCTGTGACCTCTTCCAATAAGTATTGCAGTGGTTATCAATGATGCAGCAAGGAAAATAGCATTCAGAAAAAAATAGTCA
Source organism: Limnodynastes dumerilii (assembly GCA_011038615.1). Classification (NCBI taxonomy): domain Eukaryota; kingdom Metazoa; phylum Chordata; class Amphibia; order Anura; family Limnodynastidae; genus Limnodynastes; species Limnodynastes dumerilii. The sequence goes on from WWET01000406.1 coordinate 639,107, forward strand.
GGATCAGCCAATATTCTGTTTTTAGTATTGTTACACTCCTAAATGTACATTTTACTTAAAAAAAAATTATTACTATTTTACTATTTTATGAACTTCTATGAGTAGAATTTATTTGGACCCTATGCTATCTGAAGAAACATTCAATCCATACAGTGCAAACTGAATTTTGTCTAATGCTACTGCTAGCAAGGATTCCTTATTCATGTCTCTCCAGCCTTCCAGTGTTCACAATAAATTTCTCTCCAGCCTCCCAATATTCCCCATCATGTTTGTTCAACCTCCCAGTATTGCTCATTTATGTCATTCCAACTTCCAGTATTCTGCATCATGTCCCTTCATTCTTTCCAATATTTCCCATCATGTCTCTCCAGCTCCCAGTATTCCCAAAGCATTTCTCTCCAGCCTCCCAGTATTCCACATCGTGTCTCTCCATCTCCCAGTATTCTCCATCATGCGTCTACAAGATTTCTGATATTCCCTCTTATTTGACTCCAGCCTCCCCATTATTCCATATAATGTGTCTTCAACCTCCACAGTGTTCCCCATCATGTGTCTCCAGCTTTCTATACTTTACTTAACATTTATGTGTTCCTCCTTACATCAGCTTGTCCTCTGTGTGTGATGCTGACATGACCTGAGGTCGCACCAGCATCAAACTGCAGGAAGTCCTGGCCTACACTGACATTCACAGGGTTTGGACGGTAGCTTAGCCTGGCTGGGGCGGGGACTGGAAGACAGAGCTCAGCCGATACAGTGAAGGAAGGGGGTACCCGGACTATTCTGCTCTTGGGCATGTTTAGTAGTGTCCCAGCGGTGTGGACGCTTCTGCACATGCATATAACTATGAGGAACAGAATGACTTTTATATATAGATCATTACCTGTTACTGAGTAAAGTTAATTGTATAATATGGGGTTATATTATCCTGAACAGACAGTATTCATGGTATAAACACATCCATGCTCTCTCAATTTAATTGTGGACATTTTTTGAGGTAATGCCAAAATTATAAAACTCTGAAAAAAAAGACAAAGAAGTTCTGCTAATTTTAAATGATTTTATCCTCCTAGTTATGGTATATCACACCACAAAAACACAAAGCAAAAAAACTATTTGCCCTTATCTGAATTGGAATTGAAGGTCACGTTTAATGGAATTGAAATGAATAAAATCTGTTAAAGTTCATGAGAAGCAGAAGGCAATAAAATCAAGGCAATGACATTTAATTGTGAGTAAGTTTCTGCAGCTTTTAAAGAAACCTCACATGTTGCCAGCCTATTGCAGAGATGCATGGTGTCTGGCCATTATAAACAGAAGGATATGAGGATTGCAATGATTATCAAGTGGTGGTAATGCAACTGGATAATGGGTAAAGATATGGCTACCAGAGAGCATAATAAACATCAGTGCTTGAAATTGGTAGCTGTGTGTTGCATGACTACATCATTATGAACTGTTATTTGCCACACTTCTGATCCCTGCACACAAGTATAGCATTTGGTGTGGAGAAAGTCTGTATTGTTGTATCACAGATACAATGGGCTGTATCCAGGGGCAGGAGTGAGTGGCATTAGGCACTTTTGTATGGATCTGATGTGCTGACAAACGCAGATGCGTATAGAGAAGATAAGGTAGGTTTATGGCTGCAGATTTGTGCCATGGGAGTTCATTTTCCTCTTCCGTGCAGACTTCCAGACCTCCTTTCATATGGAACATGTGAGGAGATCTGGATGTGACCAATGTGAGGGCTTCTTATATTGCTGTTTTTGTGTGTTATGGTGGTGGGGTCTATACATCCTGCCAATTATTAGCCTTTGTATATGTCAGAGGTACAACCACCAGGTAAGATGTAGAATGACCACTGAACATGAATTGTTTATGATAAGACAGAAGTAGAAGTAAATATAACTCTTATGAGAAAAGTCTATCTGAAAACATATCTAAAAGTATTCCCCATGTCCCACATGGACCTTTATTGAGATTCTTCTGCATGTTATCTTTGCACCCAGGTACCCTCTTGAGTAATGTGCATTTTTCTGTAGCACTAAATGAAGAGTAAAGAAATCAATCAAAGCTACATATAAACTGTCAACTGTCTATGAAAATAAATTGCCAAAGATTAAACTAATGGTACAAAACGTTAATATTACCTTGAGCAGTGGAATGTATATCATTTGCTTCATCTCTGTTTATAACAAATAATAAGTTTTATTAAAATATATACTGCATAATATAATGTCTGCTTGTATGGTATGAGGTGCATAAATCACAGGTATTGAAATGTCTACATACATATTAGTTTAATAATTTCTTGCACTATGCTTTTATGTCTGAATTGTGAATAATTTATATCTATGTCTTTTTATGGCTTTAGAATCATGAGTTTGTGGATGAACAGACCTATGAAGATAGCTGCATGGAAGTATCTACAATAAATAAACCAAGAAACCATAGTCCTTCTTTGTCATCACAACATGATGGAGGCAGTTTTTGTTGCTCTAGACGGAATAAAAAGAATTTACATATTCCAAATGCTAATATAAAAACATGCACCCATCAGGGTAGCCTTCAGGAGCTCAGTGCTATTCATATCCAGTGTATGGAGAGAACCCCTTTATCAAATAGGTAATGTGTTTCTGTTCACTTATATGTATGTATGTGTTTCCCCTCACCCTGCTTTTTATGCATGCTGTGCAGGGCCTCGTTAGCCAATAGAATGCACTTTAGGGGTCTTGTTAGTGTTTGATGAAGAGCTGGCACCCTTTTGCTTGCTGCACATAACAAAAGCAGCATTTGCCTACATCCATTTAAACTGTTCTACTGTGTTAGCCTCAACAACCTCAGATGGGAGACTATTCTATCACCCTTTCAGTGAAGTCATTTTCCATACATTTCCTCTGAATCTACCACCCTCCATTTTATATTCATGCCCTCGTGTTCTATTACACCTCTTCCTTTCAAAAATTGACATTGTATTGTCCTATTATAATACTATAACATTCTATGACATAATACAATCTTTACAGATGCTTCTATGCATAAGCATTGACTTATATACATGTTGTGGCCCATATCTTTATCCTATCTCTCTCCTCCTCCTTACCCCATTCTCAAAATACCTAGTAATGACCCCAACACCTTGTCCAATTACCGTTCTATTTCTCTCCTTCCATTCACATCCAAAATCTTTCAAAGTCTTGTTTACATCCTCCTCTCTGCCTATCTCTCGGACAACTCCATACTCAACCCTCTCCAATGTGGTCTCCATCCCCTTCACTCCACTAAAACTACCCTAACCAAAGTCTCAAATGACCTTCTTTCCATCAACTCCAAAGAACACTGCTCCATACTCATCCTCCTGGATTTGTCTGTCGCCTTTGATACTGTTGATCACCCTCTTCTACTGCTGTCTGAGTGTCATACTGGACTCCTCTCAGTCTTTCATCCCCACATCAAGTTTCTCTCACTATCCTGTCACTTTAATCTTCTTACCATAGCCTGTATCAGAACCTTCCTCTCCACGCATGCTACCAAAACACTTGGACACTAAGTAGTCATTTTGACTGTCTTGACTACTGTAACCTTTCCTTTTCTGGTCTCCCCCTTTCCAATCTCTTACCCCTGCAATCTATACTTAATGATGCTGTGAGATTTATCTTCCACTCTCACCATTTAACCTCTGCATCACCCCTCTGTCAAACACTACACTGGCTCCCCCTCTGCTACAGAACCCTTACCTCCTTAGCAACTTGGCCACACCTAAAAAGCTATTTCCAACTCCAGTGCAGTCACTCCCCTTGCACCAATGGTAGTTATGACACTATTTATCCTAGCTGCAAATTTCATAACTAAACAAAATAATGTACAACCGGAGGAAAGTTTGGAAAACCATTGATTCATAGGGTCGATGTGAAATTTATATATATATATATATATATATATATATATATATATATATATATATATATATATATATATATATATATATATATATATATATATATATATATATATATATATATATATATATATATATATATATATATATATATATATATATATATATATATATATATATATATATATATATATATATATATATATATATATATATATATATATATATTTTATTTATTACAGATTGAAAATCCACAAGAAAAGGACTGCTGTGTATGCTTAAATATTACTTGTAAATAACTGCATAATATCATAATGTTATTCTCTTATATGTACACAACCATCGTCTAGAGGAAATAAGTCATTATTCACAATACATGGCAGTCTGTTATGCAATCTATTCACAGGCCCAACAAGATAAAATGTATTTTTCTTTTCAGCCGGTCCAGCCTAAATGCCAAAGTGGAAGATAACCTTAAACTAAACTGTGAGTCGCCATATGTCACTACAGCAGTAATAAGTATCCCAACACCACCAGTGACATCACCAGAGGAGGATAGTAGATCAGCTTCTCCTGATTACTCACAAAGGAACATTGTAAGAGTGTCAGCACTATAAGGTCTGCTCAAACAGAGGCATAAATGAACATAAAGCCTGCCATCAGCTCAGAAATAAATGAATTCATCGAAACCTTCCTGAGATTATGACGCAGCAAAATATTTGCATACTACTAATAAAAGACAAAGCTGAATCATGCAATGGGACAGTGTAACAGATCTTCCAATCGAGTATATGTGTGACTACATACATGAGCACAATGAAAGATCACCCATTGATTTTTTTTTATTACCTTTGCTTTATTTTGTTTTACAAATGCAGCATTTTTATATATATAACAAAAAAGAATACAAAAAAAAAATAAACCCTGAAAAGGAACTCTTTTAAAGTACTAAAACATCATTACAGAAATGGAAACATTTGTGACTGAAAATCCATATAGTGATGAGTACGAAGAAAAATGCAAAAACTTTCTACTCATTTAAATAACAGCAGTAATGCATGCAGCTATTTGTCAGAGCAGGGATTTGTCATCATTTATGTTGTTATCATCAAACATTGTTTATTAAAAAGTCTTTCAGTGCTCTCAACAATTGGATGAATAATGTTTACAGCATCAAATCAAAACTACAAAGTTTTGGGAACAGAACAGTATTTATTATAACATCACTGAGTTACATTGTGTGTTGTACAGAAATATGTTTTTTGTAGTTGTTTTATTGTTTAGATATCTTGTTTTGCAACAATTGCAATAATTGTGTGGTTGCAACATCCAATGTCTATATTTGTTTTCTAACTCTTAACATCTACGATGAAAAGTTTGTATTGTCAATGGGTAATTATTGCAGATTGCCTAACTTAATTCTGTTTCTTTATATCTATGGAAAGGAAAAACCTGAATTTGAGCAAAGATTTTAGCTATATTAGCTCAGTGGCTTTTTTTACAAGGCGGATTTTTAAAGAACTCTTTGAGTCTGGAACATGCATGTAAATGATTGTAATTGGTCTGGAATGCTTGTAATGTTATGCTTATTATTTTGTAGTGCTGGTGGTGTCTCTTTTGATGTTTAACATGAATATAAAAGCATACTTTACTTTAGAGACAAATTCTGTCTCAGGTACAAACTTTTATACAAACAGCTACTCCGGATTTAGCAGTGGACACATTCAATATGTGTTTAGATACAGTGCATGACAGCTACTTACCATTGCAATATGTGGCCTATGATAAGTTTAGCAATCCTGTGACCTTTGAGCCGCTAAGGACCTGTACAGCAGCATGCCCTGTCAACACTTTCTGGGCCTAAACTTTCTCCTCACAGCAGAAGAGCCATATGCTATATGTGATACTACAAAGGTTATTTGTTGTGTTAGTGAGACAGAAAATATCCTAGACTCATTATCTGGCTTTGGCAAATAGACACAGTATGATAATAAATGATGATGGATCATAACTGCACTCCAACTCCACTCTAACTCCAAAATATTTACAGTAGACATTTTGTGGTCCACATTCCAGTTTAGCTTTTTAACCTGTACACTATCTGTATTAATCAATTAACAGTTTCACTGCATTCCAAACCCTTCCCTTCATCTTCCATTAATTACCCTTTCTAATTCATTATTTACAAAAAAAAAACCATTACAGGACATGAACACAGATATTCCTTATGTAGTTACTGTCAATGATAGTCACTCAACCCAGTTATACAAATGGCATCAGATAACAACGACACAAACAGGACAAGAACACATTATTAGATTTGAAGGTCTCAACACAATTCATGTTATGTTACAATTACAGACCAGAAATAGGACTTTTAAAAGGAGCATGCTGCATGCCCTCCAACTGTACCTATTTAGCAGGTACTGCACCTATTTTTAATGGTCTGTACCGGCTAAAAGGGCTCCTGTACCGAATTCTGTCCCACCAGTTCCCTCCCCCCTATACTCACCTTGCAGTCCTGCAGTCTCTGATCACTATAGCAGAGCTGCTGGGATCAACTCCTACAGCACTGCTAAAGTAACAAGACCATCTCTTGTGAGTTCTTAGCTCATATGATAAGGTGCAAAATGAGTTATTACACCTTATCATACATGCAAATTAGAGCAGTTTAAAGCCACACCTCCTTCACAGACACACACCCCTCAGGAGTACCTATTTTCTATGATAAAATGTTGGAGGGTATGATACTTGTACAAGAAAAAGTGCAATTGTAAGGTGTTATAGAGTAACATTACAATGTAAAGAGACAATAGGACACACAAGTCAACACATGAAGTCCCAGCTGTTTGATCCCTAAAGAGGAGATAACTAAAGCAGGGAGCATGCTGTTTTCACAGATAAGTAGGGTTCCACTGTTAGAACAGTAAAAAGAAACAAAGTTCACATTTGATGAGGGGCTAAGTGTACTTTTTTTTTAAACAATACATGGTTACATAAAAATATGTTGCAGGTAACTCTCCAAATACAGATAACTTATATCTTAAGTTTGAAGGTTATTTAAAATATATATATATAGGTTTATTGTTTTGAAGTAAGTAGCTTACAGTATTATCTGGTTATATTAATTCAGCACTATTATTCCATGCCTGTCAATATTCTACATCTATACATTTATTCAACATGGCTAACAGAAGAGATACTCAGATCTAAGAAATCTGTGATATTCTTTATGTAATTACTGTCAATGATAGCCACTCAACCCAAATACACAAATGGTATCAGATAATAAAAACAAACACAGTTGTATTTTTTAGGGTATAAATAAAATAAAAAAATTTCTCCTCTTACTAGTTAGTGTCATAGGGGTAGATCCAGAGCTATGTACGCGTGTGATTTTACACTAACCGCTAGCGTAAAAGCGCCCATTAGTACTTACTGCGCATGCACGCGGCAGACGTTACGCAATGTAACTCAGAGCGTATGAGCCAGTCACGTATCTGCATCCTAACTATGTAGAAAGGGGCGTGCCAGCCAAAAGACACCCGTAATTACGCTTCGCAGGCAGTGTGAAGCATTTAAATCGCACAGTATGGGCGTGCTCAGGCTCGTAATTACGTGCTGCCTATACAAACGTCAGTACTTACGCTGTGTAAAGTTAAGGTAGGGTTCGGGAAGCGTAAAACAGCCAAAGTACGTACATGCGAGGGGAGTGCCAAGGGGAGCGCATAGTAAATACACTACGCTAGGAAACATAATGGAAACATAGCTCTGGATCTGGCCCATTGAAACAGTCAGTGCTGAGTATGTTAATATCATTTAAACAGTGCAGAAATAAGAGAGAGCGTTGGGACTGTCTATTACAAGTACAAATAATCTTAGTGGGTCATTGAACTCCTACCAATGCGACATTTGAGGTTTTCAATGGTGTTTTTATGTGATAACTTTAATTATGACAACTAAAAAGAAATCTTTATTAACAACAAGATTGTGACAGGTTCATAATAACATGTACCAAAGAGATAAGGTTTTATTACTGTTATTACTACATACACCTAATGCATCATTTCTTGGAACTGCCTTTATCATTGAAATTTTTAATTATATTTATAGTTAAAAGGAAAGGTAAAGAGGTTATTGCTATTATTTGTCTTGTGTGGCTGTTCTCTGTTTTACATGTTTACATTTCTATTATTTTCATTGTTGGAATAAATGTTACTACATGGTAGCTTTACTGTTGTTATCGTGGCAGATATTCACCATCAGTCTTAATGACACATCACTTTGGCCATGTCCACATGAATGCTTTCTTGGGCATACTGGCCTGTTGAAGCGTGGAGGAGTATGATATATTATGCACATTTCTCAAGTTCCTGTAAGCTAGATTTGGCTGAAATCTAGATCCTATATTTACCAAAAATGTCAAAAAATAATATTATAGCTTTTCAATATACGTATATATTTTTTTGGGTAATAATTTCACAATATTGTCTCTTGAAGTGAGGCACGGCCATCAAAGATTCAATATTTTTTGTGTAAAAATGTATGTATATATGAAAGTGTTTTTATGCAAACATCCAGCATGAGCATAGAGAGCAAACCGAAAAGATTGTGTACTGTAGGTGTTAAATGTTTCCATCATATTAAACTATAAGATAACAGATTCTAAAATTCATATTTCATTGTGTTATTATTGCATTGAAGTTCCCTAGTGTGGTGCGATTTGTACAGTAGTAGTTTTTTCATTATCATTTTGTGTAAAACTGTTATTTTTGTCAAGAACACAAGCATTATTTACATGGCACTGCTAATAGGACAATACAATGCAAATTAAAATTACCTTTATGTATTTACTGAACATAAATTTTTATTCCCATTTCTAAAATATTTAAAATGTGTGTGTGTGTGTATCTATATGTATAATCAGTTTGTTTGGTGACGAATATCTTTAACAGCCCAGCACCAATTTGGATGAAATCAATGTGAGGTGGTCTGATTGGATCCTGGACAGATTAAAGGGGTGTTAGGGTCCCGGTACCCCCTGGTGGTGTATGCTGGGCAGAACTTTAATCCGGGGAGTCTGTTCTGTGTCTTCCACTGGTTGGATTTGGCAGCTAGCAGTGGCGAGTATGGTACAATTCTCTGTTTTCAATCTCAATTTCTTCGATGGAAACTTCACAGATGGATGGCAACTGGTCTGGGACGCCTAATGGAGTCACTGGGCTCCAGGTCGGCCCTCACGTGGACTTGAATGTAAGTGTCAACATTTTAAATATAATTAGAAGCTTAGTAGCATTGGGATGAAACGAATGCAAGGTGGTCCTTTTGGATCCTCTTTTTGGTGTAGGCTTTGGATTTCACATATCGATTTAGGAGGGACTGTCCCAAATCATGCGCCACAAAAAGGATGAGGCTTATTGAAAAGAGGATGTGGTTAGAACAAATAAGGTCAGCTGTGGACAGAGTTAGGCAGAATGGGGGCAGAGTTTATTTTAAAAGTTTAAAAGTTACAAGGAGAAATATGAATGTTTTCAATAATCTATTCATAAAGAACTACTTAGAAGAATCCATAATACAAGCCAATGCACTGTGTAGCATCGCTTGGTAAAAATTGTATCCAGAAAATTGGAGAGCCAAAACGTGAGGACATGATACAGTTGGTAAGACCAAAATAGGACAAATGATAGATACATTTTATTAAATGATAGGACAACTCTAATTGGATGAAATATCAAATGAATAAATCCTATAACCTGAGAGGGAGAGAGAGACTTTAGACAAAGTGCTACTGAAATCAGATATGGTTGGGAGCATTCTTGATGGTGGAAGTAGTAGTAATAACTGCCTTTTTATTTTTGTTTGTTTTCATGTTAATATTGAATTTCAGCTGCTTCTCAACAAAGCAACGGATAACGCATAATGGGTAAACAAATGGTGCTAACTGCACTGACACATTTCAGTACTTGACAGATGTAAATTTTATATTGCGTTTAAAGAACTTTCTGCTAGTAATTTAACAAAAATTCTTGCTTATTTGTTTTTAATTATAGGTATTATATATGACTAATATATAATATAATTTTCCTGAATATTCAATAAGTTTCCTTTTATGTAATTCCAAATGTTATATAGTAATATTACTCTTCAAAACACTTTCCTAATCATACATTTTTGTCATCAATTCTCTTACACAAGTTTTTATCTTCTTGATAATGGACTGGATACAGCTTCAGGAGTGATAGGGTGTTTATGCATGTGATTTGCATAAGTACACTGGGTGTTCCTATTGCACATGCGTCTAAAGGCTAGTTGCACACAGAACGCAGCTCAGTCAATACTGCATTCTGTACAGCAACGGCCTCTTATAGCGGAACGCACAGTGGGCACCATAATCTATGCTAATCAATAAAGCATTACCCACATTCACCATTTTACATGTGACACACTCACCTGCATCTATACGAATGGACTTCCATGTATGCAATTGTTCCCAAATCAGGACCATTTCTGTACGTAGATTGCGTAAGCGTGGCCTAAAGACCACAATCTACGTACAGAAATTGTACATAGCGTAAATAAGCTACCACACATGCGTAGTAGCTCAGTTCTTAAAACAAAAGACGTAAGACGAAAACTACGTAACTGAATCCGGACCTAAATGGTTGTTTTCTGCTTGCAAGGAGCATAAAATGACCGCAGTTTGCGAGTGCGCATGTGCAATCTACATTCCATTACAGACCTTGGTTCTACAGAGCCAGAGGAGTTCCATAAAGAAACACTGGTGGGGCAGGTCGGGGAGGGATGTATACATCTGGTACACACGGTGGGTGAGGGAGGCATGTTGATTACAGTACAGTAAGCCCTTATGTGCAATAGAGATTTCCACACCATCCCCATTTAAAGGCAGGGTCCTGGAATTTAATGTCCCTTCAATGTGAGGAGAGTGGCCTCTCTTGCATGGAGAGTTAGGAACTCATGACAATCCAACATCGGAAATCAGCTGCTCCATCCACAGTGTCAGCGGAGTTCTTCATCCAGTCCAAAGTTTTTAGATAAATAGATGTATTTACCTTATTTTTAGATCTAATACAACATACAAATATATTTTAACATACATAAAATTTGAATAAACGGGTTTCTAACCATTTACAGTAATACCTTGACATACGAGTGAACCAACGTACGAGTTTTCTGAGATACGAGTTATCACTCGGTCGTTTTTTTGCTTTGTATTGTGAGCAAAAATTACGAGCAGGCTTCAGAGGCTTACAGAGCTTCACAGCAGCGTCCATTCATTTCTGCTCTGCCTGTGTGACAGGTAGATGCAGTGCAGCAGCGCCTCCCCCTGACGCTGGAGTGACTTGCGGTCACATCAGCGTCAATCAAGCAGAGCCTGCCGCGTAGGAGAGGCAGGAGACGGGAGAAGACAAGAATTCAAAAGTAAGCACTGTAATTCTCCCTCCACAAGATCCTCTCCCCCGCCAAAAAAACCATGCATATTAGCTAGCTTTCATAGTAGTACTTCCATGGACCTGCATTAGTGCAGACATGATGGAAACATGGGTGCTGGGCAGACATGATGGGGATGATGGGGGATGCTGGGTGCTGGACAGACATGATGAGGATGCTGGGTGCTGGACATGATGGGGGATGATGGATGCTGGACAGACATGATGGGGGATGATGTTGTTATACATTATTGGTTATTTATACTTTTTCTTATTTAAAAACCCGTAACAAAAAAATACTGGGGTGGCATTTTGGAGGCTGGAACGGATTAATGGCATTTCAATTCATTTCA
>WWET01000406.1:671182-689096 GCA_011038615.1 Limnodynastes dumerilii
GGGTTCTACATGAAGGCAGTGCAAAACCGTTTCTTATAGCAATGGTACGGGAATCCTCACAATCTATGGCAACGGATAGTGCTGTCAAGAGGAGCAAGTGAGGACCTTCAACGGTGGGCAGACAAGAAGGCTCTGTCCGAAGGCAAAAAATTTGCCCCACAGTCACTGGTAATTAGAACTATGGACACAAGCGGCTACAGCTGGGGAGAAGTCTGCGTCCATCTTTATGTGCAAGGAGAGTTGCCTCTGAACAGGTTTCAGAGGCACATTCCAACATAAGGGAAATGGAGGCAGTCTTCCAAGCTCTATGTCAATTCCAAACGTTGCTAGTCACAAAAAAGGTAACAGTTCAGTCGAACAAAGCAGTCGTGGCCTATATCATCAGGCAAGGGGGCACGAGGAGCAACGCCCTGATGTCAACAGTAAGACCAATTGCAGGCAGAGTACATAGAAGCAGACTTTTTAAGCAGGCACCGTCTTCAGCAGGCAGAATGGCAGATGAACTCCAGAGTTTTTCAGCAGATTACGTACAAGTTCGGTGTGCCGCAAGTAGACCAGATGGCCACATACACCAACAAAAGGTACCATATTATCTCAAGGTACCGAGAACGAAAAGCACTGGCAACAGACCTGCAGTCAGTTTCTTGGAATTTTCGCCTAGCCTATGTGTTCCCTCCACTTCCTATAATCCCCAGGGTACTAAGGAAACGAGAGGAGGAACCTACAACTTTTATTGCCATCCTACCTTTTTGGCCGAAAAGGTCATGGTTTCACGAAGTCCTACAAAATGGCAGAGGATCAACTACGGAGACTGCCAGTAACTTCAGATCTCCTAAGTCAAGGACAATTGCGGCATCCCAATCTGGATGCTCTGAAGTTAATGGCCTGGCTGTTGAAGAAACAACCTTGCAGGAGCGGGGATTTTCTGACAAAGTAATTCAAACACTGCTTAAAGCCAGGAAAAGCTCCACATCAACAACATAATATAGAATTTGGAAGAGGTTTATAATATGGTTTAAAGATAATAACTTTGTGGAAATGAATGTCTCAGTGACACTTGACTTCCTGCAAGCAGGTCTGGAGAAGGGCATGGTGACCAGTTCCCTTAAGGTCCAGGTCTCAGCATTGTCGGCGATACTGGACTCTACTTTGGCAAAAGATAAGCAAATCATTTGTTTCTTGGAGGCAGCTGGCAAGATAAATCCGAGATTCAAGTCACGAATAGCTCCTTGGGATCTCAAATTGGTGCTAGAAATCCTCACAGATTCTCCCTTTGAACTGATTCAGGATATTCATCTAAAGTACCTAACCTGGAAGGTAATATTTCCAGTGGTGATCACGTTGCCCATATGAGTATCGGAGTTACAGGCACTATGGGCAGAAGTTTCATTGGCCAATTTCTTTAATGACAAGGTGGTACTCCGTACTAATCCCAAATTTCTACCAAAAGTGGTTTCTACATTGCACATAAACCATGAGATTGTGTTACTGTCATTTTGCCCTAACCCAAGGAATGAAAAGGAGTGAAAGTTTCACTACTTGGACTTACTTAGAGCACATAAAGTCTATATTGAGAAAGCAACAAGTTGGAGAAAGACCAAGCAGTTATTTGTCCTAACAGAGGGCAAAAATAAGAGAGGACCAGCATCCAAATGACAAGAAGGCTTAAATCTTGTATTATGGAAGCATACAGAAGTAAAGGCAAGGAAGTGCCAATTCACTTAAAGGCTCATTCCACTTGTAGGGCCGTATGCGCAGTAATTTTGTTACGCAATTTACGTTACTTTTTGCAACGTAGATTATGTAACAAAATTACTGCGCATGCGCAGCAACACATTGCTGAAAACTCCAGCCGCAAATGCAATGCGGCCGGAGTTCTGCATACGGCCCGTGAAGTGGCTGCATCATGGGCACAAAAAGAGTCTGTCTCAACCGATAAACTGTGCAAACCAGTAGGGTGGACTTCGGGTCACACCTTTGTAAAACTACAGAGTGGATGTTCAAGTGTCTGCAGAAGCCATATGTGGGAGGTGTGTTCTTAGCGCTGTCATAAAAATAAAAAGATTTTGTAATGCATAAAGTTCTGCCAACCGGGAAGTTTTAACTGCTTGGGTAGGATCCAGTATTGAGTGCTGACATGGTGAGATGGAGGAAACCACAGGTTATTCAACTGTTAATATGTTTTCCTCAACTCCTCCTGTCAGCATGTATATTCCCAGCACTTTGTGTTATACTGTTTTTTTTGTGTATTATTAACCTCTGAGATTGATTTCTAGCTAAATAAAGAGGAAGACACAGGAGAAGGGGCGAGTGGCCCATATATACCAGAGGTGTCTTCATTCTTCTTGTCCTGGCTCCAAGGAAGGGGATTTACCCAATAGTGGGTGCTGACATGGAGGAGTTGAGGAAAACATATTAACAGGTAAATAATCTGTGTTTTATATTTTTACAAATACATTGTTGAGAAGACAACTGTAGAATAAGTGTCTTTTTATTTATTTTTTTATTTTTTTTTATAGAAGATTTCTCTCTAACAATAATGACATTTTGACAGAAGGATTAGACTTTAAAAACTCATTCAGTAGATAGAAGTTCTGCTGCAGTTACTACTGTTGAGACCCGTGTTGTTGTACATTCAATGTTACAAGTGTTATCTGTTTAATATTAAACAACTATTTAAACACAAAATGTTATTTCCCTTAAATTAAATATCAGCACAATTTACCTACCTTTAAAGTATTGATAATCTCCAGTAACCCTACAGTTATTTTCCCTTATTATTACTGTTATATAAATATTAATCACTAACATACAATAAGTATGTTTTAACTCTGCAACCATTTGTCCAAACATAGACTTGCCAAATAGGGATCAATCCACCCTATTTTTTGTCAAAACACCTCAGTTTGTTGTAATCTCCACCCCTTTGTAGCCTGACAAAATCAGAAAAGCTGGGAGTCTACCTGAGGAATTAAACTTACTAATTGCATTACTTGCAACAACAGAACTACATGAAGGCCTGACACAGGCTCAACAGTGAGGTAGAAAATATGGCTCTGAATTACAACTCATGTCGCTACTTAACAGGAAGTGTATTCATATAATATAATCTGGGGGGGAAAAAAATGCAATTTTTACCTCACCTAAATTATGTTAATTGGGGAGGGGAGAAGGGGGGGTGTTAGAATTTTGCATTTACATTTAATTAAAAGAGGTTTCCCAGCAAAACTTTGCCACATAAAATAACATTATTCAGTTTTTGTGTGCTATAAGAAAAATAAAAATATTTTCTCTGCATGCAGATTTGCTCTTTTTTGCTGTTGCCCATAAGCCTCTACTGCTGAGTGCACATAGTCTCTTTTTCTGATTTACATGGTTATACAAACATAAGTAAGGCTTTGGATTTTCCAGTTTAGGACTGTATCTTGTACGGTCAGAAATATGGTTCACAACCCACACCAGATGCATATATTTCATTAAATGGCATCTAAAATAACCAAAATGATAGTATTTATTTTCCTTTGCAATTTAATTTCTGTGGTACTATCACATAACAATCCCCAGGACTGTATGTGCATCAATCAATGGCAGTGGTATTGGCTGAATTTTAATCAACTGATTTGTTCTAGAAGATTTTTCAAAATATCACTCCTTTAAATATTTGTTGTTGCAAGAATATCATCTCTCATGGCCAAATACAGCTAAACTAATTGTTAAATGGAGACTAAAACAATAACAATGTCATGAATAAATGACAAAAAATTCAGACTGTCAAATTTTGTAAGAAATCAAAAACGGTTACTCATAAAATGCTCCTAGCGGGAACAAAGTGACCAGCTACAACTCATCCATTTCAAGGTATGTGTTAATTCCATTGGCTGTAGTTCTTTGATCAGAAATTCTTGTGAGATTTGGCTGTAATACCTCAACTGGATGGCACTCATGCTGTGTAGCTTCTTGATTTAAAGGCAAAATGTGATCCATCCTCTGACCCTTCTTATCATAGTATAAAGCCCACAGCAAAGTAATAGTGAGAATCATAGCCAGGATCTGGCTAACACCGATAGAGATTCCAAGGAAGCGTAACACCTGTAGCTGCTTGGTTCCTCTGAGGAAGCTGTACATTTTCCTTGCACATCCCTAAAACAAACAAAAAGAAATTGAAAGAGAATCGAGATTGGAAACATTTATTTATAAAAATAATAGGAAGCCCAAGTCACATCTTGATGGAAATGATTTGGGTTTAATGCAGCAATGCTGTAGAGATAAAAAAGCATATGTACAGTATACAAATCAAAAGAAAATAACATATAAATCATTTTAAATACTTTAAGTCATAGTTGTCCGGGAGACTCACAAAATTCAGGCAGTTCTCCCGGTATCCTGGGAGAGCCGGCAAATCTCCCGCAAGGGACTTGAGGCTCATGGTTTCATGAGTCCTGCCCCCCTGCCTGGCAACACTAGTTTACCAGTGTTGCTAGGGGCAGGGAGGAACTTGATGACGCAAATTGCGTCATCAAGCTCCACCCCATAAATATTCAACCCCAAAAGTGGTAATTAACAGCCAAGGGGCGGGGCTTAATAACACAATTTGCATAAATCGCGTTGTTAAGCTCCATCCCCTGCATGAATGTATGGCTTTTAAAAGTTGGCAACCCTGTACTAGAGAATGTCAGCTAGAATCTGATCGGTTGCTATGTAAAACATCTCCACTTTTCCAAACCCGCAGCTTTGTAAAATTGGCCCTTAATCTTTTCCAGTTACCAAATGTGAGACACATGTTAGCCCCTTAGACAGGACTCTCCTCTGTCTCCCCAGTGCACTTACTCCATGCCTCCTGTAAACTGCCTCCTTCTCCCTATGACCCTACTCCATGTCTCCAGGTCTCCTCCTCCATCTCACCACATATCTGATCACATTTTTACATCTTTTGCTGTTTTCTTATTCCAGCTGATGGCTGCTTCTACAGCTCTTGTGGCACACTAGCTTTTTAGATAAGATGACTTTAGCCTGTTAGCTGTAAGCTGGCCCTGAATTTGTGGCACCCCAGGGTGCTACAGCAAACACCTTGAGAACCACTGGGTTATGCTGATGTGACACTTTTCTAAAAGCTGTCCAAAATGTGGAGCATGAAGGTTCAAAAAGAGATCCTTTCACCAGCTCCAGGTAGGGAGACACCATCTGCTTTTTTGTTCAGGAAAGTACCAGTCATCCTGAATCCATACACATATGCTGCAAGCACAAACGCTCATTCAAATGGAAAATTACCATTAACATCTCATTGTTAAATGAGATTTCCTTTATTGATGTCCTGCAACCAAATGTGCTTTATGGTAAAAGGGCAGGACCTCTCTACACAATCAAATCAACATATTGGCACCTGTTGCTTTATTCCAGAAAGACTTTACAATCTAAAGTCTGGCAGAGCATTCCCCCAGCATAATGTTATCTCTGTCTGTTTTATCAATAAGATAGAAATTTCTGTTTAAAAATATGTACATGCTTGTGTGTGTGTGTGTGTGTGTATATATATTTATTTGTATTGCAACTTTACACACTTCTGTGTATTCATGCCTCTGATACACTTGCCCATTTCATCAAATTTATTGTCATTCAAGAAATGATAGCTGAAAATAGATTTTTTTTTAAATTCCCGTTCATTGAGTTCAAGTTGGCCCAATTTTGCTAAAGTATTTTTTAGCTCATAACTGCATTAAATAAAGATGGGTAGGGAGCAGAGGAAAGCTTGTGGTATTCTGCCGTCACAGCAATAGGAAACTTGTGGGTTGAAGTTGCCACTGTGGTTTCTAAAAATACCTTTTAAAGAACAGACTTAATTTGGTTGCTTAATGCACCTGCAATTTTACAGTCCCCTATGATAATTTATGGGATAATCAATGGTATGATACTATGCAAACGTACAATATAGTTTTACATAGATTATATTATTTATTTTTAATGTGAATGACAACAGGTTGACGGTAAAAGGTGTAATACCAAGGTATGTGCATTTGTGCCATATTTTGATGGTTAAAAGAATTTAAATGTAAAACAAACAAAATTGTGTTCCTGTTCCCGGTTATATATGTTTTTAAGGAAAGCCAGTTTAGGTTTTGTAATGTGTAGATGCATTATGATCAGTGCCGCCGAGGGGGGGGAGGGTACTAATTACCCGGGTCCGGACCTACCAGGGGGCCTGGCCCGGGGCTGCACTGGTGACATTTTTTATTTGTCATTTTTTTTTCTTTTTTTATAGAGAATTCAGGCAGGGCTGTAACTAAACACAAGGAGGGTGTAGGCATAGTTGAGCTGGAGCGCTCCTCTCCCTGTAGTCACAGCCATCAGTCATAGCTGTCACCTTCCCTGCTAGCTCCGCACTGAAGATTTTTTTCAAAGTTTTCCCCTGGTGCCTAACAATTAGCCAATCAGGGAGTAGCGATGTCATTGTGCTACTCCCTCATTGGCTTCTGCTGCTATGCACCGCCCCCACTTCCTTCACTTCCTCTCAGCTAACCTCGGGACAGCCTGACAGGTAAGTGTGTGATTATTAAACATGAATGTTGTGTGCATAATGCACATATAAGTTATGTGATGCATGTATGTAAGTTATGTGTGTGAGTGTAAGTGTAATGCATGCATGTTTGTTGTGTCTGTGAGTGTAATGCATGTAGGTATGTATATATGTTATGTATGTGAGTGTAATGCATGCATGTATGTATGTATATTGTGTGTGAGTGTAATGCATACATGTGTTATGTGCGTGTGAGTGCAGTGCATGTATGCAGGTATGTTATGTGTGTGCAGTGCATGCATGTATGTTATTTCTGTGGGTGGTATACAAGATGTGTGTGTAGATATATACCTATGTATAGATCACTGTATCTATGTGTGTGTCTGTCTATGTCTATCGCTACTTTGAAAAGCTTCTTGAGGCTCCTAGATCAGAGTACTGAGAAGGCAGCCTTACAACTCCCTTCGACCAATGCCAACATGAGCACACAGCAGCAACAAGCACTATATAACCTATCCCATGATGATAACATCGTGATCAGGAGAGCAGACAAGGGTGGCGCTATTGTCATACAGGACCGCGAGGCATACTGCAGTGAAATACAAAGGCAACTGGATGACACTACTGTGTACTGCAAACTGCATGAAGATCCTACCGCCAGGTACCAGAAGAAGCTTAAAAGTATTTCAGATAATGCTGTTTCTGCAGGCTCCATCTGCTCCAAAGCCCATGATGTCCTTACAGTTCTTCACCCGAAGATCCCCCTGATCTACTCACTGCCAAAAATTCACAAACGGCTTGATGACCCCTCTGGCAGCCCCATCATCTCTGCCAGGGGCTCGTTATTACAGCCAGTATCACAATATCTTGACATTTTCCTGAAGCCTGTGATTCAAGTACAGCCTACGTATCTACAAGACACGACTCGTTTTTTAAACAGGTTACAAGAATTTGAACAACTTCCGGCTGATCATATGCTCTGTACCATTGATGTGGTCTCATTATACACTAACATCCCCCATGAGGCAGGTATTGATTTCCAATGATCCTACTTATGCAGGACCGCCTATGGATGTTTTTGTCAATCTACTCCATATGGTTCTAGAATGCAATTTCTTTGCTTTTGATGGGGACCTGTATTTGCAACTACAAGGCTGTGCGATGGGGTCTAATGTGGCCCCATCGTACGCCAACGCCTTCATGTTCCACATTGAGCGCACTTTGTTTCTGGGACACCCTGACCTCGGAAAGAAAATTAAGCATCTTCCTGATCTGGCATGGCTCTAAGGAGGACTTTGAACAATGATGGGGATCGTAAATAGCTTACATCCTACCATCAAGTTTACTGCTGATTGCAGTTTTGACAGTATTCGTTTTCTAGATGTCCAAATCAACATCATGGACCACGTATTACAAACATCTGTCTTTTAAAAGCCTACCGACAAAAATACGATGTTATTAGCCTCAAGCTTTCATCCTCCCGCATTAAAAAGAGGTTTACCTTTTTCACAATTAGCATGGATCAAGAGGATAAATAGTAACCCTAATTTAGCTGCCTCCCAAATGGATGCAGCTATGCTGCTTTTTAAACAAAGAGGGTATAGTCTTCATACCCTTGAAGCCACTCGAGCCAAAGTGGATATAATCCCTAGAAACAAATTACTTACTAGAAGATCCAGGGATGCATTGAAAGACAGGTCACGAGTTACAGTCATCTGAGTTTTTTCCTCAAGTGGGTCGGCCAATAATTTATGGCCCCTAGTTACCACTGACTCTTCTTTACCTGGCCTCAAGTCATGTTCTTTGCTATCAAGCTATACCCGAGGGAAGAACCTTAAAGACCGTCTTTGTAAGAACGATATTAGGAGCAAGCTCAAAGAAACACCTTCCACTTTCCTGGTTCGATCTGGTGGCTGCTACAAGTGCACTGGATGTGTCACCTGTTCATCGTTGGACACTGGGGACTCTTTTACTCACCCTAAAACAGGGCGAACTTATGTCATCAAGCAAGTGATATTGTGTATCACTAAGTACATAGTCTATATCATCAGATGCCCTTGCTGTCTGATCTATGTGGGCAAGACGGTACGAAAACTGAAGGTGAGGTTAGCCCTTCACCGCTCCGCAATTAGGAGCGCTTTATCGGGTAAAGGAGTTGACCAGCCTGTTGTCCGACACTGGGTTGAAAAAAATCATTAACTTAAAGATATCAAATACATGGGGATTGAGCATGTTCCTCCCTTGACTCGGGGAGGGTGATAGAGACAAATAAACAATGTTCCCTCAACAAAAAAAATCAAAAAAGACAAAAAACAAACAAATAAAACACGAAATAAAACAATTAAGCTGGGTAGAATAAATACAGCACAGAACACATAATAAAAAGGACTCTATGAAGGTAATTTCGTTTTACTGCTTGAAGAAAATAATACTGAATTACTTCCATTTATGTATACAGAACATTAAAACCCATAAGGGATATCACTGAAACAATTCGAATATTAAATTCAAGCCTGAAAAATCTTGTTTGTGAACGAGCAGTAAGACCTCAGCTTTAAGAGTTCTGCCAGGAATGGATTTTCTATATTACTACCATTATTCTATTATCCTATAAAGTCAGGCCTGCAAGGAATCTAGATACCTTATTGTATTATAAATTTTAACATGTCACCTATTTGTTTGCAGCCTGGAAAATTTAGTGTATAAACACATAAATGTGGTTAATCTGCATTGTCATGCCTCCTAGCATTATATTTCTCCCGTCATAAAATGTTCAGGACTTTCTTGTCTTATCTATAATTAGATCTTACAATTTTCAGATAAATATACTATATGTAACATCATTTCTTCTATCCTCAAGAGTATCTGGAATTGCTAATAATGCCAAAAACAAAGTATTTAAAGAATGATTTCACAATTGAAAAGACAATTAGTTAAAGGCAAATTTTTCAAGTTCATGATAAATCCAACAGAACAGTATAAATGTAGAGCAGTACGGCAAACGTTCCACATGATGGACAAAAAAAAAAAAGATGTTTACCATAAAAAACATAAGCCAGATCAAAGAAATCACAAAAGCACACCAAAATAATAGACGTTATAGAGGACACTAGAAGCCTAATAGTCAAACAACCTTATTTGTTATACTCTGAAATAAAAAAAAAGCCAGGTACATAGTTTTACGGAAACTGGCTCCCGACTAAATGGCTTGATTGCTAGCAAAATCTTAACGAGTGTACACACAGCCCGGTTATTGGTGTGAGCTTCTGATCGCACAGGATAGCATCAGTCTGGTCACTGACATATACTGTACATGCTGATCCTATTATTGGAAGTGTGCTTTTTAAGTCAGTCATTCTGACATATTGATCCTGCGCGCACACTGCTGATTATCAGCTGATCAAACTGTAAACATAAAGCATGCAAACTGCTTTATCCTAAACAAAAACAACTGTAGAAAAATGGTTCTGAAAAGTATAAAGCTCTAGCAAGACAGTCAAAAATGTGTTTAATAGTTTGACTTTTGCTTCAACCGTTACAATTGAAAGACAAATTTATAAGAATGTATAATTATTGATAAAAGACCATGCTAGTAAAATGAAGACAAAGGACTAACTCTTAGGTACGAGTGATGATGCCAGGCTGGGACATGGCCATCTCTCTGACAGGACAGAGATACGTAATCAATGGAATGGGGATAGAAAAGGTGTGCGCCTTCTTTGGATCCTGAGCCTTTCCCTCCCTCCCTCCACGACTAGGATGGGAGAACGATGCTGTAGCAGTAATGGGGGTCAGACCATGAAGTTGACACAATGTGGGAAGGAGTTTGGAACATGGCACGGTCACAGGGTAGGCACCAGTTTGTTACATCCAAATTGGACACTTAGTCCTTGCAGCTGGGTCTCGGTTATAGCCCCCCACACCGTAAACGGGCCATGGCTCGGTTTATAGATGCAGTAGCAGGAGAGTGACTGATGTCTTTAGCCTTAATTTAAGATTTACAATTTTGTGGTTTGAATAGACAAGGATCCTGCCCTTCCCCCACCCATTACTTCTGTGGCCACCTTTTCATCTCATATTCACCCATTCCAATTAGAGAACTAATTAATAAACTGCGTCCCATCTTAAAACTGCAATTCTGTGTGGTTATTTGTGTCTCATAGTTATTGTCGGTTGTTGGGTTTGGGAGTGGGACGGTTTCTCAGGCAATTTATCTAAGAACAAAATATACAAACAAAAACGCTCCATAAAATACTAGGGCTTATCTCGTAATACTAGGCCAAAATCTAAATATTTATCTACATTAATGAAATCATTCTAAATATAGATGCATTAAGAAGTCAGTGAGGAATTCAATGACAACATAAAAGCCTACATGAAGGAGATCTGAAATACTGATATTATACAATGTAACTCAATTTTAATCATTCATTTTATAATGTCTAGTTGAAAAACATATATGCTATAGCCTTTAGCAATAGACAATAAAAATTACTTTTATTAACATAATAATGTCAGAACACATTTGCACGATTAGTAACGTATTTAAAAAAAAAAAACCCCTTCAACTTCGTTTAATAAAACCATTAAATTAAGTACCATGGGATTTACCTCACTAAATATTAGGATAAATACGGTGTTCTAATAGGAATGATTAAAGCAGACCTTGTATAATAGAACACATTCCTTATCCCTTGGGTAGGATTCATTAACAGAGATAACAAAAAATATCCTCCAATTTCTGCTACAAACCCAAGACATTCTAAGTAAAGCATCTAAAAAAAAAAAAAAAATCAAATACCAGATAAAAATAATGTCTATATATAAAAGAAAAAAAAAATTATTTAAAACTTTGAACATAAAGAATATAATTTTTTTTATAAACTGAATATTTGACATTTATTGTAATAAAGTTCGTAGCAACCTGTAACAATCTAAACCATGGGAGAACATAGATATAGTCTATAATGGATTAGACAGCCAGCCAGACAAACTGGATATTTCTATTAAACAGTTACTCTATTTACAATATCATATTTTGTCTCCTAGGCTTTTGATTGCAGCGTGTTTCTACAATAGCATATGGCATTTTCCACTAAGACATCTCGGAAATCCAAATCTCACTTTGGTCTACATTTGCTATCAATTGAACACAGTGTGAATTTGATGAATTACTGCTGAATTGAACACTAATCCCAAGGGAGTTATCATGAGCCTACTTAGTATTGGTGTCCATTACTTGCTTTGTTGTGGGCCACTGGGGAGTAACACTATTTTTATATTGTTTTCAGGCAGCATTTTTATATTGGTACTTATCTTCACAGTTAGTAAAGCAACATTATCAGGATAATTGACGTTATGTACAATTTATGTGTATTTATATATAATAGATTGTATATTTTACCAAAAATGTGTCAGTTATAATGCAGACTGAGATTACAATTTTCATTATTTATGTTTGATACTAGCCAGTCTTGTTTTACAATGATTAGTTAATATTGTAAAGCACTACATAATATAAAAACCTGTTAATAATTAAATAAATGAGTGACCCAATATTTTATGCATGGGGCAGATATATACCAATAACTTTACTTTATCAAGCTGCCCTTATAAACTGTCGGGAACTATAATTCTACATTTTAAGAACGCACATTTGAGGAGAAAATAACCAAGTACATTTTATTCACTTTAAACAAATGTAATTTTACTTAACATTTACCAAGTCTATGAAAAATACAGTACAACATAAATTACCTTTAATAGGCACTATTTTGTATTTTTGCATCATCCTAGACTCTTCCCTCTCTTTCACATGCGCACCCTCTCACAACATATAAAGCTTTAGAACCTTCCTCTCCAATGACGCATCTAAAACCCTTACACAGTCTCTTCTTATCTCCTGCCTTGACTACGTTAACTTCCTCCTTTCAGGTCTCCCACTGGCGCATCTTCCTCCCCTCCAATACATACTTAATGCAGCATCTAGACTAATCTTCCTCTTCCAACACTTCACCTCTACACCTCTCCGTTAATCACTAAATTACCTTCCTCTCCCATGTCCATCTATACTCCCTCACAGGGTCATAACTAGGGGTGTGCAATAAGGGCAGCCGCCCAGGGCACCATGCTTAAGGGAAAACCAGTAAGTTAATATTTAATGTTACATTGCTTTGGAATTCAAGGTTGTGGGGGTGCACCATTTTTTCCCCTGGCACAAAAATGTCTTGTTATGGCTCTGCTCCCTCAACTCCCACCTCTTATTCCCACACCCCCTCTGCACTGGAATAACCTATCCACCATTCGCCAAGCGCTCCCTAAAAATCCACTTCTTTCTAGTCTGCCCTTACTCATCCTAACCTCTCCCTATCTTTCTAACACCTTTCTACATCCTTATGTTTCCTCATTTTACTTTATATTTCACTACCCTATCACCACCATAACTTATTTTACTGTAATAAATGAATGTGTAAATATATATTCTTTGTCTGACCATGTGGCCCTGCAGATACTCTGTAGCAAATCCATATAATTACTCATGGCACATCACGTAATGTGCAATATACTATTTAAACCCTATAATGCCAAAGTGAGAACATAAAAAAAGGCGTTCATATTCCAAAATTGCAGATAATCAATTCTTAATGTACCGATACCCCACATAAAAGGCGAGCATACATAATAAATAGATATAACAATGATACACTGTTTAATAACTTCTCCTTCAAATAGTACAAGGGACCTCACCTGCTTTGAACTTTAATTGCCCCAAAGGCATTGAAAGGGCTCCAAAAAGTGGTATGCAGTCCCCGGTTAGAAAATGCCAATTTCGAAAATCTCTATTTCGACCACTAAATTGCGAATTTTCGCTATTTCGAAAGTTCGCTATTTCGAATTTTCGCTATTTCGAACGTTCCCTATTTCGAATAAAAACCCCCCCCCCCCCAGTAATATACAGCATGTTTTGTCCGTCTTATCCATTCTAGTTTCTGTCCAGATACTTTAAAACTGGTGTGTCAGCAGACATTTGTACTTTTAATGGTTCTGATCTACTTAAGCAACTCATTCAGTAGATATTTAAACAATATTGACATTCATTCCCAGCAGGATAACAGCAAACCCTTACCTCTTGATACAAGTCACTGAGATCCCCATGATGTGCTTGTTTGGAGCAACCTGGATATTCCTTCACACAACAGGAATCAGGCGGCCAATCCATCTCTGTCATCTCCAGCCAGTCTGTTAGATATACCACGCCACAGCACCTGAACTGTTAAAAACAAAAGACATACTGTACCGTCATTTATCTTTCACGTAATTGTTCCACAGACTAGAAGAAATGAACTGCAAGTAATCATGCTCCTCCAAGAGGAAACAGCTTGCTATGTATTGACAAAACCATTTTGCATAATGACGGCATTTTATTCTGCAATACATTATACACCTCTTTTTATCTATCTCAACAACCAAATCTTGGCAGAGCCTTGATCACACCTTATTTGCTTTATTGTTTAAATAAAACCTGAGCCATGATTAATGGCACATATCACATCATCATTTATAAAGAACAGATCTCTGAATGCTATTATTGATAGTGTGAAAGCATAAAGTGTGCACTGCTGGACTGGAGGGATAACATACAGTGATACATCAAATAATTAAAACCAGTTCTTTATTACAGCTCTAAATGAGGTTTTTATGCAGATTATACACTGAAGTATACATTGTAACCCACATGTTCATAAACATATCTCAGAGTCAGCCCAAAGAATTGGCAATACAGGGCAGCATCAGCCTAGGGGGGGATCAATACACCCGGGCACAAGATTTAGACGAGTAGATTGTAGCAATCATCCAACCCCTTGGGCAGTGCCTGATCAGCATCCGCGGCATTGCCTGAAGAACACCAAAGCAATAGCTGGCAGACTTAAGCTGATCTTCAAAGACAGACAGTTGGCAAAGAACGGCTTCTGGTTGTGGCTCTGGCTAGAGCTGCAGAAAAGGGCATAGAAGATGGTCTTCAGCGTTGCAGCCAGCGCTGATTCATTTACACACTGTGGACCAGATCCAGACTTAATTTCCAGACTTAAGATCCAGACGATCTCGTAATGTATTTATTGTAATTATTGTAAGTATTATGCACTCCCCCGGGCACTACCCTCAAACGCACGTAATTTACTTGATTTACGAGTACCAAACCCTACCTTAACTTTTCCTTGCGTAACTACGGTCGTACGTAATGGATTGACAAACGTAACTGCCTAACCCAGCCCATAGTGTACAATTTAAATGCCTCCTTCTGCCTACAGTGCATATTTCCGGCTGTCGTAGGGATGACACGCCCCTTCGTACATAGTTACGTGGAGGGTACGTACGATCAGAGTTACAACGCTGAGACACATGATGCTGTGTGCATGCGCAGTACATACAAATAGTCAAATTTATGCATGCAGCAAGCGTAAAAACACTCTCGTACTTAACTCTGGATCTGGCCTTGTGAGAGTAACTTATTCTCACAGTGTATCATGTGACCTCTGCCATGCTGGGGACAGTTTCCTGTTTTTTTTCTGATGGCAGGAGTCTAAGTTTTGTGCGTTTTTTTTTTACTATTTCCATTTTTTGATGAGAAGGAGTGGTCTAAAATTGCTAGAAGTCCTTTTTGTAATGTGTTCAGCTTTGTAAAATAGATGTCAGCCTGACAGCTGTTGACACACGTGCCAGATGGAGATGAGTGTGGCATGAACCATCCCTATCCATCCATCAGTCATACACCTATCCACTCAGATGTCTATTAATTCAATAACTGAGAAATCAGAAATCATTTCCTTTTCTGCTGCATCTCAGCATGGCATTTAGTATTCCGGATCATATCTACAAAATCACTGTTGAAGTTTTCACTGAAGTTGCAATTTACCATTTGTAAAAAACAAAAAAACAAAAGAAGATCTACATCTAATGCAAAATATTCTATAGAACAATAGATAATATGGTGAATTGTAATATAATATACTATATACTTATATGCCACTGGCAGGTAAATATGCCCTTGGTATTATTATTGCTATTTATTTTTGGTAAATCAATACTAATGTTCTGTCATTTTATCAATCGTGAAACAATAAATCAAATTCAGTGTTTATTGCACTTGAGATATCCCAATTAAATGATATTCTAATTGGTTACTGAGGGAATTTAGGCACATTCATATTTTCCCAACAGTATAATGAAAGGAAATGACAACTGTGCATATTAAATTTACTTTGAAAAACTACACGAGCTACAACTATTAAACATATATATATAAAACTGCATTGCACTTGCTGAAACTGTAGGTGGCACTGTGGAGTTTAACATACAGAATTGTTCACACTTCCCAGAAAGTTCTCTATACATTCATTAAAACATGAATAAACTAAACTTGAAAAAGATTCCAAAACTTATGTCTTCGAAAATTCAAATTAACAAATTAGCTTTCTTTGCCTTTCTTTTGAACTATTTCCTGGGGGAAAATCATTTAAAATATGGCCTCTAAATATTAACAAAATTCTAACAGTATTAGCTAAGCAGAGTTTTTTTCAAAGAGTAATAAAGAGGAAAAAGTATTTTGATTGTGAGAATAGCCAAGACCCAAAGCATAAAGAAATCTCACTGAACATGAACACCATGCCTTGTAGTAGTAAGCAGGAGATGAATGGTGACAGAACACCACTGCGACAATCTCAGTCCTTATGAGGTGCTGCAATTTATTTACAAGAATGCCTGATTAATCATCTTGAAAGTCAGCGTTATATACCATGTCTTCATTTGTCAATGTTTGAGATCCAATGCTTAATTTACGATAATTACTGGAAATGCCTCCAAATTTGAAAACCTTTGGAAGAGAGTAGATTAATCTGCTTGCATTCAGTTCTCACACTGCTCAGAGTATAATTGAAAATCTGTATCTTATTGTTTTATGATTCCAATTCATCTACCAACTTACATCAGGGTAGAGAATGGGGGAGCAAATGGATCTCTGCACATCATTTATTAAGCATGCCTTGCGCATAAAACACAAACATGCCAGGCTTGTGACTAATATATGGGCAATGCGCTATGATTTACAAGGCAGTCACTCAGAGCACTGCCTTGGTAGGTAATATGCAAATTCCTCTACAGAAAAAAAAAATATTTATATTCACATTTTTAATTATGCTTACCATAAAACAAAATCTTATTTCTTTTTCTCATATTACAATTATTCAAACTCTACTTTCATTAACATAAAAGCACAGCAGTGAATATTATGATTAATTCAGTATAGAAGGAACAGAGAGGCACACATTTTTCTCTGTGATACCATACTTCTTTATTGGCCCAATTGAAAAAAATTGGTTGCGGTCGACACCACAAAGTTTTCTGTATCATTGCCACAATCTTTACAACAGTAGTTAAATAAATAAATACAATTATTTCCTCACTTTGTCCCTGCTCTCTCCTCTGTCACGACTCTCTTCTAAAGTGCTGGCAGGTTGGCAGTTATCACTCTGAGTGCCAGATTTACTAAGCTGTGGGAAAGGTAAAGGAAAGATGTTGCTCATAGCAACCAATCAGATTCCAGCTCTAACTTTCCTATTACATACTAGAAATTATCTAGAATCTGATTGTTTGCAACATATTTTGCAGCACCGAAACCTCCAAAAAGTCCCCATATTCAGAAACATTTGCTAGAATTGCCAAAAAACACACACATTTTTGGCCAATTATGCTAAACATAAATGTCTAGTGGACCAGGCAGTAAACAGAAACTCAAAGTTTCTGCAAACTGTTGATTTAAACGCCACCAGGAGGCACAAAATTATAAAACCTGTCCACCACTATTTACTAACAACGGCTTTTAGGACGTGTATCTCAGAAAAACCTTGTGTTTAAAAGATTAATCTTCTCACAGCAGAAAAAAAACCAGATGACAGAAAATCACAGTGTATTTAAAAAATACTCAAGAACAAATACATTTATATATTAAAATTTATAAGGATATTTTCTACTTAACAGACAGATCAGTGCCTTATCCAGGAACCAAACAGAAGCTTACATGATTGACATTTCTCTTAGCGGACTGAAACTCCCAGGAGTCTGTGCGCCGGGACTCTCTTGCGCTGAGTCTGTGGTCAGAGCGGGGAGACAGGGGAAATGTAGTTCTCACTCCTCCCCGCTCCTGTCACAGACACAGCGCGAGAACTACAGTTCCCAGGAGTCTGTGCACTGGGACACCAGCTGGATTTAGAAGTTATAGAACGCACAGGAGCTCTGTTAATACTGACATGTGAAGGATGGAGGAGAGGGCAGGAGGGGGACCCGGGCCATGGAGACATGATGGGGAATACTGGGAGGGGGGCTGAAGACACATGATGGGGGGAATAC
>WWET01000406.1:694495-706422 GCA_011038615.1 Limnodynastes dumerilii
CCCTCCCCGATATCTTGGTAATGATCTCATCTAGTTTGGAGCCGATGAGATAATCACTGGTAAAAGGAATGGACAAAAGTCGTGACTTGGACTGTGCATCTGCCGCCCAGGGTTTCAGCCAAAGTGCTCTTCTGGTTGTTGCTGCTGTGGCGATAGATCGTGCCGTTAGCTTTATAGAGTCCATTGAGGATTCGCAGATAAACTCAATTGCCAACTGAATATCTTGAATCGTTTTAGACAGTTCGCTGCGTTTCACGCCATCAGCAATGTTCTTCTCCATCTCACCTGCCCATACACTCAGTACTCAGGAAGTCACAGCTGTCGAGACTTCCGGTCTCAGAGCAGCTCCTGAGATGATGTGATGTTTTTATAGACTCACCTTCATCTTGCATTCCATTGAATCTTTGAACGTGTTCACATAATCCATTGGCAGGATAGTGCGTTTAGATATACGGGAGATGGCTGCATCAATCCTAAGTGACTCCTCCCACTTCTTCGTTTCCTCAGGGGTAAAAGGATTAATTTTGTTAATTCTGGACATAGGGAGGATTTTTTTATCTGGGCATTTCCACTCGTCAGATATAATGTCTTTAATTATCAGTGAGGCAGGAAAAACTCTGTTTTTTTTCTTATGCTCTCTAAATATGAGATCTTGTAGCTGCATACCTTGCTTGGTCTCCTGTATATTTAATGTTTTGTCAATGAGTTTCAACAAACTCAACTAATTGAGGGTTCACATTATCTTCCTCCTTAGAGGCTGCTGATTCAGCATCCGACAACACCAGCTCACCTGGTATATAAGCCCCTTCCTCTGGCTCTGATTGATCTGAAGCTTCTGATACAGCCGCTAATGGTCTTTTGAGGGTTAATTTTTTTTAGAGATGTTTCCAGGTCCTCCTTAGTAACAAAAGTGTCTGTAAAGACACCTTTCATGATATTTATGAAGTCTAACATTTGAGGAGATATCTGTTGTTGTTGTGATTGCAAGCAATTAGTACAAGTGGGTGCAGCATAATTTTCAGGTAAATCCAAGTCACAAGAAACACATTTAGAAATTTTCAACTTCTTATCACTCCCTTTAGAGGAGGCTGACTCTTTACTTGCTTCAGACCTATTATGGTATATACATATAGAATGTCTAAAACAGCAGAACAAATGATCAACAAGCCTAACAGAATCTACACTGAGTTACCCAGACCTCCTGGTCTGCAACCATTTTTCTTCCATGCTGTTTGCAGGAATCTGGATACAAATTACTGGCACCAAATTACTTTCCCCTCCTGGAGGAATAAGCTGGGCTCCGGAAACTGTATACAATAAAAAGACTTCCCCAAAATGGCCGCCCCCATGAGAGGCCTTGCTCTAGTGGCCGGAAGTTACGGAGCGTCATTTCCGTTTTCATCCAGGGTAAAAGCGCCATCGCTAACCCGCGCCGATGTAAGAAATGGCGTTAAAGGCTTGTGAATGGGCCGGTCATTCCACCCCTTCTTCCCCGCCACGCGTGGACCGGGAAGGGATATGCTTAGCCTGCTTAAGCATCGTGGCATTGGCCGCCAGGTAAGTCGCAACTATGAAAAAAAATAAACACCTTACTGGCTCCTACACCACAGGAAAAGAAAAAAAACATGGAGCACTGGAGGAGGGGCTATTTATGTGTATCCGATGTGTCTTTTCTTTTCCTGTATTGGCTCCCGCCCTGTGGAAACTAACCTGTGTGCTATGCTGCCAACAAGTGAAAGGGAAAAACAGGGTTATTAATTGCTTTGCAAATAATTATGGCGTCTTTCAATTCATATTACAAAAGAATATTTGTATAGACTTCCTTTTCAATCAGCATTATGGAGGATCTTATCCTAAAAAGGTTATAAAATATATGCCCATTAACAGCAATATCTGCTATTATAAATAGAATGCTAAGCACTGTATTATTAATACTTATCAAATCCAGCTAGCTAAAGCCAGACGTTTCAACACTAATTGATATGATTATATTGTGTAGTTGATGTTTGTGCTTCTTTCTTTATAAATTGTGCCTAGAGGACATTAATGAAAATGTTTTTTTTCCCCTCCAGAGGTGACCTCAGATAATATTAAATAAAATTGAAATAATAACAAAAGTTATGCTTTTTACACCAACAATTATGTTATGTAAGACTTTCTAAAATATCTCTAGTAGCGATTATACAGGAGTTTTCATATGCATCAGTCAGTAAGGTGTCGTTGATGCAAAAAGGTGCTTATTGATCTTCCCAATAAGTCATTCAGAGCAGACTTGACTGAGGCATAAAGAGACCTTATATCCCGCCCAACATCAAAGAACACAACTTAAGCCTTTAAACATTTATATTATAAAGTAAAGTGACAGAACATCACTGCGGATACATCAAAAATACATTGCATGTTAGAGTGATAACAAATCAGCTCGAAATACGCTAGTCCAATATTTCTGACCAGTGCCAAATTCTTTTAGGAAACTGACTAGAAATGCAAGAGGACTAAATTGTCAAAAACCTGAAAAATAATTTAATATGCAACTTTTCAGTATTTAATGTACTAACTTAGATTAACATCATGACTGACTTTCTGTCCATAAGACCATCCACTGCTACACACAATAACCACTAAGGACATTAAGGAAGGGTGCAACACAGTTCAGAAAGTGTAGAATGATGACAAGGTTTTAGTCGGTGCTGCTTCATCAATATAAACATTTCATTTGCATTTAATATAGGAAGCTGAACTAACTACACTTTACTATACAATTTAATA
Organism: Limnodynastes dumerilii; assembly: GCA_011038615.1. NCBI lineage: Eukaryota > Metazoa > Chordata > Amphibia > Anura > Limnodynastidae > Limnodynastes > Limnodynastes dumerilii. Next base: position 697,265 of record WWET01000406.1, read on the forward strand.
AATAAAATGCATATGTTACCTGCACAGAGAACCAGTCCAGAACAAATTGTATACAAGGGGTATTTTTACAAAGATCATTTTCATGTGAAAATGGACATTATACCATGGAAATTAAGTTTTTGTAATTTACAGAAAATAGATCACCATGGAAAATAGCGGTTTCCATGACAATCCATGTAAATATTGAGGCTGGCATTAGGGGTAAAGCATTCCAGTGATATCCCCATATACCCCTCTTTTACTCCTCCTAATAGCTGTTATTACGGGTAGGAATGTATGAGGAGACCGCTGGAATAAACCTAAGTGTGTTAATGTAAAAAAAAATGTCCTGTGATGAGCTCAGAGATCATAGCGGGACCTCGCAGGAGGGGTAAGTAATAGTAACAAAGCTGCCAGGCTCGCTGCGAGTAGAAATGAGCCTGGATCAGCTGCGCTAATTTAAAAATGATATTCCATGTAAATAGACCCCCTAAGTGTCAACAAATGCCTACTTTTTTTTAATTATTCTTTTATAAAGAAGTAGAAATTCTAAATTCATTTAGGATCACGTCGTTGTGTTCCAGAACCATCATCATAGCAGTCTTATAGCCAAAATACATGAAGCCCTAAATTAAAACATGGGAAGTATTAAACTAGTTGTTTTTGCAAAGGTTTGTTAAGCATGATATAAAGTGCAAACCTTGTCCCTCAAGTTTTAACATAGTGCACCTTGTTTCTGTGTGATTTATTTCTAACATGGTCGCTGCTGCGGATTCGTGCTAGGAATGTTCGATTCCTTGTCCTTGGCAGGGCAGAAGCAATCAAATACAGAGCCACTTTGAAAACGGCTGATAGCAAATTGCCCTTTCACAAAAGGGCCGTACTTACCGCAGACCCACTCCCATCCAGCGCTACAGGTCTGAAAACATTAGCAGCTTATAGGGTTTCGGACCGTCCAACCCATTATGCACATTTAATTTTCCTGTTTGCGGCTTTCAACAAAATAATCTGTTGTGTATATTTTTTTCCCAATCATTTCAACAGATAATTGCCAAAATCGCCAGGAATAAGTAGATTGCATGTCCGTATGATATTAATTAAAAAAATCTTGCCGAAAATAATTAGCTCACTAGTCTTGTTTGTGAAATCAAGGAAGTGGCTATTACTGAAATGTTAATTTAAGAAACTAATTCTAGGATATCTTGTTTTTTTTCCAAAATAGGTAAATATAGATTTTCAACACAAAAAAAACAGCATGGATAACTCTCCAAAGTAATTTCTACTTTTATAGATAGCATTATATATACTAGCAATTAGGTGAACTTAATTGTTGTTGGCTGATGAGCGGGCAATTTAACTTTATGCTATTCTGAACTAGACAAATCAATGATGTAGCAGGAAATGCTTAAATTAACAGGAAATCTGTAAAACAATGGATTTCTTTAACACCATGACAAGGCCAGCTGAATGATAGACACAGAATATTTTTTTTTGTTTCCGGTGCTCAAACATATATTTGAATTTTGACATCTTTCCCCTGTGCACTTCCTTGTGCGCCAATTGTAGAGATGCATAGTGCACATATATCCTTGGAGAAACAAAGTATAGATACACTTACAAGAATCTATGTTCTTCATGTTGTTTTTATACGAGGTTGCTTTAGGTTGCTTTCCGGTTTTTCTTTAAATATCAGAGAAAAACATCGTGGACTGCAATTTTTAACTAACTGAAACATTCATATTAGTGATACGTTTTACCATTAATACTGTTGTATAAAAAAAAAATCCCTCAGAGCAAATCAAATCACCAGATGAGTGCAATTATGTCACTAATTCAGCATTTTAGGTGCTCCTCAACCATTGGCACCGCAGCCTACCACTTCAGTTCACCCAAGGATAGGCACTAATAAGTATTTTTAGTATATGTATAATATGAACATTGCCTTTCAATTCCCCAGTAAATGTTCTAAAACTCGTCCCTCAACATTCAGCCATATAACAGTGATTACGGAGCATGTTATACGGATTTAAAACCGTTCTACTATTGTGACATAAAAACACATAGTGCTGTGCTAAGTTCTGATGTATAAAGTAAAATGCCTCAAAAACAGAAAAAGAAAAAAATTCTTAAACAATACATACATACGGTAAGTATATAAAAAAAAAAAGGAGAGTATGTGCAAGCACCTACATAAAGTAAACAATTTAATAGATGTAAAAAAAAACACAATATAACCAGAATTCATACCAAGTCACAAATTAGTATATATAGATATGTTGATCTCACAAATGGACAGGAAACATCACGCTAGCTAAAGAGATTAAATGGTTGCCTTGGGATATATCCTTAAGTGACCAGTCACTAGTACATAAAACAAGGGATGGAAGTCAAAAACAAATGTTCTTACCCGCTGGCAATGCGCGTCCGCAATTGCCAGCTGACGATAGCAAATGTGGGATCAGAATAGAATGACCAACCTCAAGTGTAATAGTATCCAACCAGGATGGAACGGTGCACAGTCCTGGTGGTCCAAGGCTCAGTTCCACAATAGCCACCTGAATGTTAAGAGGCTCCGGCTACTATTGTGACATGTTGAATTTTAGGGACTATTCATTGATTTAAGCTAATGACTTGGAAACATAGAAAGGTTTTCAGAGAAAATTGTCAACCAGACGTGAGTTACTACAGAATGAGTTTCTGGGTTAAATAGAGCTGATGTGGAATTAAAGGTAAATCTTTCTCTTTGCTCAACTCAATTTAAACATTTTCCCATTCCATTTATGAGCATTAGTTATATACTCTGTTAAAAAAATTCTTACAAATAATAAGGATGACTCAAAAGCAAACAAAGCGTTGCAGGTCACTTTTCTATAGATCCGCGATAACTATCTAAATATGTGCTATTTGTGTAGCAAGAGGGCCCTTTGTGCATGGCTTGCAAAATGTACTATACACATAACTAAACCTTTCATTGCCAGAACTGGAACAGATGACTGACAGCTCTGGGAAGGAAGAGTAAATATAGGAGAGTGGGGGGTTATTAGCATAGGAAAATATCCAAGAATTATTCATTAATAATGTCCAGAAATTCTTACCTCTCTTTGAAAGAAATTCCATGCACTGCTCAGCCACTGATACCTGGGTAATCCATAGTTTGGCATTCTGGATTTCAAACTAAGCATATCAGACCACTGCACTACAGCCTGGAATAAGCAAAAGATCATTTATTGACATTTGATTAGACATATTTTATCTGAATCATGGTTATATAGAACAGGCTGAAAACCATATTCTTCTATATGAACAATTCAGTTACCTATATTTGCCAGCATTGGTCTAATTCAACTAATTACTTAAAAATTAAGTAACCTTCAAAACCTGTTTTGGACTTTTTTTTTTATTTTAAGTGCCTTTTTTTATCTTTGAAACGGTAAAGTTCAATTTTTTAAGCCATTACACTGCATTACAGTATTAGGAGCTGTTGCAAAGTTTATACATCTGCAGAAATGTAAAGTAGATGAAAAGTATTTGCAAAAACCTCTAATGCACAAATATGCAGTCTAATGAACTGTAAGATGCATGCTGTGATGGCCTTTGCTTCAGATAAAGCATATGTTATGGCTTAGACACCTACCTTCATGAATAAATAAATATCACAAAATCATGCATGAAGGATCTACCAGTTTCCTAGGTAAATCTGCAATTCACCAATCAGAAGTAGCTAGGTTGTGCTGGGCAACACCACTGTCAATGTGTAATTGGATCTGTGTTATGGTGTATCCAATCGATGGGATGCATTCTCCGACACGAAAATTACATTTTCGAAATACAGACAGCTGAAAGCTCCTTTTCGGCTGTCTCTATTCCAAAAATAATATGGATTAAAAAGTTTCACTAATGAATGGGCAAGAACGCCAAATTTATTTTTGGCATATTAACCCATTCATTAATTTGGAAACCGCCACTGCAGACCTGTCGCACTGGACCGAACAGGTGAATATTACAGGTGAGTCTACAGGGAGTGTTAGGGTTAGGCTGCGTGGAGGGGAGTCTTAGAGTCAGGCTGCAGGGAGGGAAGAGGAGTCTTAGGGTCAGGCTGCGGGAAGGAGACTCTTAGGGTTAGCTTTATGGATGGGGAGGGTTAGGGTAAAGGTTATGATAAGAATTGAGGATACATAAATACTTATCATTTGCAGATACATCTTTGTACTGGGGATGATTGATTTCTTTTCCTCAACAAGGCAGAAGCAATCGATTTAAGAGCCAATTCGGAACCGGCTGGTATAAAACGGCCCTTTCTAAAAAGGGTGTTCTAACCGCAGACCCATCAATATGGATATTTAACTGTGTCTTTCATCTATTTAAAATAATGCACTTAATGTGCTGACCTGTACTAGAAAGCCCCTCTCCCTCCTTATTCTGTTTATACAGTTACAAGCAGTGACAAGTGGCAGATATATGCAAATCATCATATACATGCATTTGTGGGAGCACAGAGTAACTATTAGCAGCTTGTATGCTACCTCCATCTCAGCAATAGAGTGTAAAAGGCTCTGGCAATGTATCAACACTTTGGATTGATCATTTTGGCTGTTTTCTTTGCTGCTGATGAACCTTTAGAATTGCCTAAGAAATGTAACTAACAGTAACACTTTTACCAAATAGGGTTACAGGTATTTTAGTATTAAACTTTTTTGTTGGAATTGTCCTGTGTAACAATAAAAAAATAACATGTTTGAAGGTTGATTAAATATCCCCGGTTTGAGGGGCACATCAATAAATGTGCAGACGACATATGATGTCTGATGTTCACTGTTCGTATTATTAATTTTTAATACATCGTTTTTTTTTTACTGCTGTATAGCTAATGTCTGTATTGGGTCACCTTCTGCATTGGTGATTGGTTGTTGGGATTGTGTATTTATTGTCTAAGCAACATTCAACTGATACTTTTCTATTTCTGCTCATTAAGTTTCTTGATTCTATGACATTTAGATTGGTTAAACATCAGTGATAAAAGTGAGTGCGCAAACCCTGTTTACCACTTCGATTTTTAAATGACAATGATATTTTTTAGTTTGTATTGAATCAAGCTTAAGCACCAATATATGGAATGAAAATCTGTAGCAACCCAATAACCGTCTGCCAGTGATATTTAAAAGTACAAAACAAGAAGAAAACTTTTCAACTGCACAAGGTAGTATTTCAGTATTGCAGGAATACATTTACACACTATATCCAAATAAATTTTTTGGGCCCAGTCTTATTAATCCATTAACTTTTCAACAAAAGCCTAATCATTTTTTAATAAAATAGTATTTCCAGTAGCACTTATTGAAGAGGGAGCTAGGTTGTTCACATGTCATGACAAAGGAAAAGAGACAAAGTGAGGGCAAACACCTAGTGCATTCACAAACTTATACTCTAAATATAATCCTATACAGATGACCATGGGCTGGATCCAGACTAAAGTAGGTGCTTGAAATTAGTTACTCCTGGGCTAAACCATGTCGATTGCAGGGGAGTCATATTTCATCTGTTGCAAACAGTACTAGAGTTGAGAGGTGACGTTTCCTATCCCAAATCTAAATAACAGTGTGATAGTAAAGCTGGTCAGTATCTATGTGCAGTAAGCAATTCAAAGATATGTCCCTGTATGCAAAGAACACAATTAAGTCAACTCCCCCTGAAATGAACATGGTTTAGTCCAGGAGGAACTAATTTCAAGCACTATTTTTTATGTCTATTTTTCATATAATTATATTTGAATGTTTTTATTTGTATAATAAAATTATTGATTTTTTAGGAGTTGGCTCTTGATACTTAGTCCATTTGCTCACCACTTCACCTCTTTCTATTTTACTTGTTGTTTTACAGGGCTGGCAATCCCTGTAGTGGTTGGAGCGTTTATGGACTAATTATAGTTAATAGTATTTAAACACATAGCCCTAACTCTCAAGACAACTACATCAAATACATTCTTATGTTTGTTTTTCCCCAGTTTAAATACCCCAGAGAGGCCCACAGCCATACAGCTTGTGGGATAGCGCAGTGTACCGGTCCAGGTGTTAAACAGCAAGAAAAAAAACACATAGAAATATAAGGCAACAGCTGTTTACAGTATGTGAGTTCTATGTGCAAAAGCATAGTATATTCCATGCATGGTTTTGCCCTTACTCTCACACTTTAGATTAACCCAGTTTTGTGAAAAATAAATGGCATCAGGTGTTGGGTAACTAACTGCCATCATGCTTTGCCAAGTATCAGCTATGCCTATGTTGCTAAAGTATGCTGGAAGTTTCCCAACAACTAGAGTGCTAAAGGTTGCCTAGATCTGAGTTAATACTTTCATAATGTAAAACATTTTATAGCATCAGCAAACGTAGTAGGCCTAGGTTATGCTGAGGATGTATACTGGAAGCAAGATTTATGGGAGTCAACACATTTGACAGTGCAAAGATGCTCTAAATAATTACATACTCAAGTATAACACTTTATACTTTTAAAGTACAGGTGCCAACTTTTCTGGATACTTCCCATGAATTACATTCCAGTGCATCTGCCAATTCTATTGGTCTATAAAAGGACAGACACACAGATCATATTCACAGATATAATTTAAAGAATCAGTACTAATTTTCCTTGATTCAAAAAAAAAACAAAAACAAAAAAACTGTTGAATAAGTTTACATTAATACTAATTGGCTTTGTATTACCAAAAAAAATAAAATAAAATCTTTAACACACTCTATAACACTCTAGATTTGTGTTAACAATCCCCCGAGTATTGTTATTAGGGAAAAAAACAATGCCCTGTCCTCTGTGTACCTTATTAAATAACATTTTTTGTTGCTATTTCCAGACATTTTTCTATCAGCGTTGTGTGACTAACAAAATAAGCAACTACTGTTTGATTTGGCACCACAGTAACACAAATGAAAGATTGGAAAGTGTTTTACAAGGCAAGTTATAGGCTGCACAACAGAGATAAAATGCTACACATGATATTTGTGATAGGTAATGCAAACAAATAGGTCTGTGTCCATAAATTACAGCAACAACTATGTTTATGACAAGGTATTGAGCATACATTAAGTAGTCCCAATGGAAAAATCTACTAAATGTCTGGAACCAGATATTACACAGTGCACCTTAAGTAAAACACTGCTCACAGTGATGGCCAGATGTTTACTTGAAGCATAAAAACGGATTCCTAAAACTATTTTGATTGGGCCCCATTAATTTGGCTGTACTTTTAATGCTTAAAATGGATTGAAAATTATAAAAGAATCTCCCTTAAATTTGCATAAAAAGGCATTTATTTTTCAACCTCAAGCCGATAAATATATACTGACTATATACATTCTACCATGTTCTTAGTTGCCTTACTTCTTTGCTTTTACTTCAATAAAGATTTTCTGTTTCTCCATTGTGTAAAAACTAAAAAGCATAGAACATTATTAGTCACTGTGTAAGACATTAGAGGACAAATCGGACAGGTCCTCTAAACAGAAGTGTGGAAGTGTTAAATGAGCAACTCTGAGTGACTCTGGGTGCAAAGTGCGGTTTTGAAGTTCACCAGAAAGTTTAAGGTACTGAGGCACTGTACAAGTCATGGAAAACGATGAGTTAAGAGAAAGTGTGGCTACAGATTACTGAAATAAATGAATTGATAGAAATATAGTCATGACCTCTCAGACACAAGGCCATCTTCACTCCAAAACAGAACTAGCGATGTTGGGAGTCATTTAACACACATTAAACTGTCAAGCACAGTAAAAGCTTTAATAAATAATTTACTTCATTTACTTCATTTCCACACATTGCATACCCTCCAACATTTTTTCTTTTTATGTAAAATCGGTACACCTGGATGGGAGTGTCTGTGAAGGGACGTGGCTTTAATCTTCTCTCATTTGCATGAGATTAAAATGAGATTTTACACCTTATCATATGAGCAAAGAATACACAGGAGAGGGTCCTGTCACTTTAGCAGAGCTGTAGGAGTCTGTCCCTGTAGCTCTGCTATAGTGATCAGATGCTGCAGGACTTGAAGGCGAGTATAAGGATAAGGGTACTACCAGGCCAGAATCCGGTACATCTCATTAAAAGTTGGTACTGCGCCTGCTACATAGGTCCAGTTGGAGGGTATTATACAGGCTGTCTTTTAGTCTGCCTAAAAAGAAACGCATCATGTCTTTTTTGCATTACTATAGGTTGTATGTAGCTCCTAAAGGTTTACTGTGCAATTACAATAAACCAACAAAGTTACTGATAACTCAGAAAAGCTTAATAATTAGAGTATGCTCAACACGCAAGCTCTAAAGATGGCATCTGAACCAAACCAAAACAGATTGTATCTAAAAACAAAGTACTAATATTACAATGCCAATTATTAGACCCCTTTTCCTAGATGAATGACTTGCTGTAATAAGAAACAGATGTAGTTTCCTAGTACAATGGTCTTTTTTTTCTGAAAGACAATCATACGGCAGCTGAATGTATGGTGGCAGTCTGCAATTGAGAAACCGGCGGTGGTGCTGCAACTGCTGGAGTTGCTAAAGTAAAAGTGAAAGGTAAGTGTTTCACCTAACCCTATCATTAACCCTTTCCTAAGCCTTCCCTTCTTCAGCCCTAACCCTCTATGCCCACAGCCTAATCCTAACTTTCCACACTCAGCAACCTAACCATAACTTCATACCGGCTGTAGTCGCCATAGCCTAACCCTAACCTTATACCCACCACAGCCTATTGCTATTGGGAATGGGGAAATAGGTTTCAACTCCCAACAGCAATTTTCTATTTCCAGATGGTTTCAAACAATGAAACAGTTACCATTCACAGATAGTTTAAACAATGTCACCATTCAGCTGGTTGGATAATTTTCTAAAACAGGGTTGGCCGGCCAGCAACTGCAACCCATAAGAAACATGTATTCCAATGTAGGGACTCTCACTGTTAAGTTAGGACCACCACAACAGAAGCACCTTGACAGGAGCTGGTGGTTTACCCAGAGCCAGTGCTAGCATGTCTGACGCCTCCCTGCAAAAAACTAATTTGCGCCCTTCTCCCATCATGTCTCCAGCCCCCCCCCCAGTACTCCCATCATGTATCTCCAGCCTCCCCTCCGGTACTACCATCATATGCCACCAGGCCTCCCAGAACTCCCCTAATGTGCC
>WWET01000406.1:706673-726651 GCA_011038615.1 Limnodynastes dumerilii
AGCTCATACAGGAACCTCCTGTATGAGCTGCCTGTCGGTCTCCATAGTACTGCATCTGACGCCTATGGCAGTGGGGGATAGTAGGCGGAGGGGAGCGCCTCTCTGGCTTGGCGCCCTCCTTCCGCATTTACCCCGCTTGCCGGGTTCCACTGGCCCTGGGTATATCATATATATATGCCAATGCATGTAACTGACAATTCTGGGTTGTAATTTAAAGATAGAATGGTATAATTAGTTACAGGTTGGTGGCAATGTTGCTGGGGTGTTTTCTTTCCTTTGTGTGTGTGAAAGGATAATTACCCCTGCCTTTCATGCACCCATTTGTATGAATTTAAAAATTGATTTGAGTAACCATCATTTTCTCTATATTTGTCTGGAAGCAGCAGCTGACAGGTGTTGTTGGTCCACAGCTGCTATTTTGGCTGTTTTAAGGGGTGCCTCCTAAAGTGAGTTAGCTCTCATTGTAAAAACAGATGATATATCACACAGTATTGGGACTCTCAATCTTAGAGTTAGGAGAGGAAAGAACTTGATAGTGACTGGTGGCTTATTATAGATTTGCAAATATGTGTACACTTCTGCATTTTATTTTACATATAGAATGGTTTACTTAGTTACTGTTTGGTGGCAGGGGCATATGTTTCCTTTGCTTCTGTTAAAACAGATTAACCCTGCCTTTCACATACCTGTCTGGACAAACCTATGAAATGATTTTAGCAACCACCATTTTGTGTATGTATTCCAAATACAGTATGTTATTTCTTTCAAATGACATGTGGTGTAATATTAAACACTGATCCGAAAGTAACGAAAAAAAGGCACACCAACCTAAACAAACAAAACACTGTGAAAGTGTGTTTTTGCAGCACCACCCTATTTTTCTAATTGGTGATCCAATCTCCATATTAATAAAAAACAAAAACAAAAAAGAATACAATAAATATTAAAAAGCTTGTAATAATCATGGTAGTGTTTCAATTCCATATATATTTAAAAAGATATGTCTTGCATTTTATTATTTTAATTGTAGATTTAAAGTTAAATTCTGGAACAATAGGGTAATAAAAGAGGAGACTCTATTCAGAATAAAGCTACATAACTGGCTTGATATTCAGTGGGTCTTGCCATTTTAGGAAACATTGTGCATACATTTTTAACCACTATGTTATTTGACTTATTTGTGCCACATACCGTGATTTCTTGCTCATATGTCCATACCCCACATGCCAACTCAATGCAGAAAATTAGCAGCAAGCTTCCAAAATACTGAAAGAAAAAAATATGCATGATAACTGTGAGCTCATGCCCTACGCAAGTAATGTCTATTCAGCAATCAGATTCATACAGGCTTGTAACTAGGGCTGTGTGAGAGAGGCCACTGCCTAGGGTTCAAAATTGAAAGCAGCGCAGATTAATGAAAATCTAAAGGTTCAATTTGGGTACACTTAAAAGCAGGAGACGTCGTTTTCTTTCATACCCCTGCCGCTAAACTATCCAGTTACACCCCTGGATGTCAGGAACTAGAGGACTTGTTTTTGTGCAATGAACATTTACTTGGCTTAACTTAATCTTCTTTTGATATTTAAAGTCTGGCTAAATAAACCACATTAGCTTTAACTTTTGTTCTTTAAGGATAAGAAGCAGCAATGCTGATAACACTGTATGACTCCATGTTGGCCATTAAGCTCTACTGCTAAAAACCCTCAATGAAAATTACCTTTAAAATTAACTTTCTGTTGCCATTATTTAATGTCTTCTATAAGTAAAATCATAATTTGCCTAGGTCAAACTCCAAAGCATTATATATATGAATAAAAAAAAGATTTTTTTTTTCCTCCAAAAAAGGGCTAAACTCGTGGCAATAGTTTGCCTTGATCCTGAGTTGAATAATCAATGTATAATTCTAGTAGCTTGAATTATAGTGATCATGGATGAAAAGATAAAATAAGAGCCCTCAAAATACACATTTATTTTCCTAATTGCCATTCTATCTGTTAAATTAACAGAGGATCGTATTCCATAAGTTACGATAATGCTCATCAGGCATAAATCTTAATAAAAATAGAAAGTACATAGCATTGTTTTTCTTCGCTTGTAAAACAAATTAAAAACAATAGCAATGTCACTCTCCATATAAACCTTGGAAATTTGTACTTAACCACTGAACATACATACAACAACTTGAGGAAAGGCTATAAATTACAGCTAGTACTCTGTTTAGAACAAAACATCAGAGATACAGGTTTAATTTATAGTCTTGAGTTATTTATTACTTGACCAAGAGAACAGCACATAAAACAAAGAAAACAAGTAAATTCCGGTTACTTGTATATCTTGTTGTAGATCTTGTAAAGTTAAATGCCATTCTATATTTCAGCAAAAGCGTTCCACTTCTTCTAGATTTAAAACACATAATTATGTGGATATTCAATAGACCTTTCCATTTTAGAAAACATTAAGCTAGATCCTGACCCTCGCACGCTTTATGCCAGTAAGTACGTAAGTATGCAAGCATGCGCCCAGACTCCTACCTTCAATATTACGACTTGGTCTGCGGACGTAGTCGTAACAGAGCTTCTCCTGCCTCGACCCTTAATTTAAATGTCTATCTCCGCCTCTACGGCAGAGATACGGGTCATCCCCTTTTGCGTACTGAGTACTGGTGCACAAGGGTAACGTGTGTGAGCACGCGCACATTAGCTGACAGAGTACTTATACACACTGAGTGCGTAACTCCCCTGTCGTTACTAGTTCTGGAACTGGGCCATTGTGCATAAATATTTCACCACTATTTATTTATTAACAGGTTTTTTTTATAGCACCAACAGATTACGTAGCGCTGTACAATTTTAACAGTTAGTATAAACAAGACTGGGTAATAACAGACAGACTGGATGGGTGGGTAAGAGGGCCCTGCTCACAAGCTTACACTCAATAGGACAGTGGGTTTGATACACAATGGAACCAGGGAACCAGCCAGGGTGTATGGTAAAAGTGCTCTCAGTGCTCTATATGATCCAGTCACACAGCAGTGTTAGTAACAGAAATGATGGAATTTTAGAATAGAGAATGTGTTTGTGTTAATACTGTAAAAGTAAGAAGTGATTGTCGATACGGTAGATAAAGCTTAGGAAGTTTGAAGAATTTGAAGCTTGTCTACAGAGATGAGTTTTAAGGCAGTGCTTGAAAGTTTGTAGTAGTGGATATTCTTAATGAGTGAGGAAGGTTATTCCAGAGAGTGGGTGCACCCCGGGAGAAGTCCTGTAACCAGGAATCAGTTCATTTATGCAGAAGTGAGTTGTAAATCTTGTTATGATCTGAGAGAACGAGCTGGGATATATCTTGAGATAAGTGAGGATATATATGCAGGTGCAGACTTGTTTATGGCTGTATAGGTTAGCCAGAGGATTTTGTATTTAATTCTGTAGTTTACAGGCAACCAATGTAGAGACTGAGAGTGGACTAGCTCTAGTTGAGCGTTTTGCAAGGAAAATCAGTCTTACTACTGCATGCAATATAGACTGTAGAGGGGTAATTTTATATTGTGGGAGTCCAATAAGAAGGGCATTGCAGTAATCCATGCAGGAGACAATTAGTGCATGAATGAGAATTTTAGCAGTTTCTTTTGAGAGATATTTAGTTATTTGATCTATTTGTGCCATGTTTCACTTAATCTAATGTATGCAAAATAAACAACAGTGTTTGTACCCCTTTAAAAAAAAAAAAGTTTCAGGGTAACCCCTGTATAATTATTGTAAAAGATATTCAAATATTGTTTCGAAAGGTAGGTGACGCAAACACTAAACCGAACTTGTGATTAAAGCCTGGCGAACCCTGGTCGAGAGTCGCTGGTGTATAACAAGGTATGCCTGCATAAATGGACACTGGCAAGAAAGCCAACAGTGGCAGATTTACCTGTATCAATAATTTGGCCTACAACATGCCAGTGGTTGAAATAGAAATTTAGAAATGGTGTTATGGATATTTATATGAGGTGGTATGGAAAAAAGGGAAATAACATAAGGGGCTGGAGATTTACAGTTTTTCAGTTAAAGTAGTCAGAAAAGCAGCAGGATGGTCTACCACTCTATAAACACCAAATAAAAACACATCAGCACTGCAACAAAATGTATAGCAAATATTTATAAAGTTTTAGACACACAAGTAAAGCAGGAATCTACCCAACTTATTTATTTCATGAAATCTTCCAGCTTTCTCATATACACGTTTTAAAGGCAAAAACAATATCATAAGACAGTGTTGGTCCTCTGACAAGAACTTAATCCATGGTTGCCGACTCTTCCGGAATGTATGGTAGACTCACAAAATTCGAGCATTGCTCCCATTGTCTAAGAGCAGGCAAATCTCCCATAATGGGCTTAAAGCTAAAGCCCTGTCATCCTGCCTATCAATACTGTGAGCCATAGGGCCATATTTACTGTGCTGTGGGTTTTGAAAAGTGGAGATGTTGCCTATAGCAACCAATCAGATTTTAGCTGACATTCTCTAGTATGTAATAGGAAAGTGAGAGCTAGAATCTCCACTTTTCCAAAACTACATCTTCAGGCCCATGGTGTTACTAAAGGGTGTGTAGAGCATGATATTATTTGTGTTATCAAGCAATGTCCCATCCATAGTAAGACTACGGCTTGTAGCATCGATAGTCAGGGGGCGCAGGAATTCAGGTTGTGTTTTGCATAAAACTACATCATTAAACCCCTGTCCCCATTCTGAAACCTTTTTCCTTCATCTTATATCTCCTGAAGAGAACAAATGAAAAGTCAACAACTATGGCTTAATCCATATATGTCCTCAAGACAAGCACATATGATTTCATAGCTATCTATACTGATGTTCCCATAAGACATGAAGTAGTGTGTACTCCCTCCTATACACAGATGTATGTATGTATGTATGTATGTATGTATCTATCCCAGACATGAAGTAATTATGTGTACTCCCTCCTATACACTGATGTATGTACTTCAGACATGCAGTAATAATGAGTACTCCCTATTACATATCGTATTATTCCTATACCTTCCATACATGAAGTAATAATGCGTGCTCCCTCCTATACACAGATGTATGTATGTATATCATTAAACCCCTGTCCCCATTCTGCAACCTTTTTCCTTCATCTTATATCTCCTGAAGAGAACAAATGAAAAGTCAAAAACTATGGTTTAATCCATATATGTCCTCAAGACAAGCACATATGATTTCATAGCTATCTATACTGATGTTCCCATAAGACATGAAGTAATGTGTACTCCCTCCTATACACTGATGTATGTATGTATATATGTATTCCAGACATGAAGTAATAATGTGTACTCCCTCCTATACACGGATGTATGTACGTATGTATATAACGGTACCCAAAATCCACAGATTTTAATACGCACCTTTAAGGGTGCGTATGAAAATCCGCAATATAAATCTGTGCATTTAGCATTGCAACCAAAATAACACAGGCTTCACATTCAATTGAATCGGACCCTAAGGGTGCCATGAACAGAGAAAGTTTGGGAACCACGGAGCTAGGTATTAGGGACTGTAACAGGTCAAGACCGCAAATGGCCTAAGTTTAGTAAATGACTTACTGTAACTGGCAACCCTGCATGAACAACCACAAGGCATTGTATGTACAGTATACATTTTATGCGTCCCTTATGCCTAATGGACATGGCAACGTACATCTTTCATAATACACTTGCCATGACCACCTGTATTATGTAAACTACAGTATTTTATAAAAGAATTTGCGCTTATCATATAGAGCAAAGATTTTTCTTTCCATTGCAAGCAAATGCTTTTAAAAGTTTAAAGATCCTCCTTCATTTTCCGAGTCAAAGCACAATGCTTCTGCAAGATATCTGTATAAGAATATACTGCACGGAAAAGGCTATCAGTGGGGATATTGATTAAAATAATTAGGACACACTGAATGATTCAGTGGTCTACCATTTTCCTTGATGCAACACAACATGCCATTTCAACATTTGAAGATATGCAGAGCTGTAATTGTTGCTCAAGAGAAACACACACAGATAATTCGAAGTGAGACAGACTTTCTTTGGCATCAATTTATCAAAGCTCCCCATGCTAAGAGAGGCCACACAATGTGAGTGCAATTAACTATTCTGAATATACAGAGAAAGTACAATTTTAAGAGCAAAGCGTTATTAAATATAATAGCAGAATAAAGCTAAATTGCCAATGATAATTTCCTAGGAAAACTTAAAACATTGCTCTTCTGAAACATTCACTACTATACAATAACAAATTATAAAATAAGGGTAGAAAGAACACACTGTCTTCATAATAAGGATTAATACATTTATTGTTTTTTTTCTCTTTATGCCTATAAAAAATGTTCTTTACAGATATTTTTGGCTTTTCTGCAACCTTACGTTGAAAGCTTAACCCCTGCTCCCATAGTCAGCTTAGCAAGTAGCAGCATTAAGCGAGTTCTGAACTTCCGGAATCAAATTTCTTATGACAAGTGCGTCTCAGGATGGCGTTAGTTCTGTTCTAGAATTCGTTCATACAAGGAGTTTGCTGACTAAAATCAATACTTATGACAAAAAAAATGAATATCTAGTTTTGAAAAAAAAAAAAAAAAAAAAAAAGACATTTCACGATCACTTGGATTTGAAAACACCCGCAATTGCACATGCGCCTTAAACCTAGAACAGATTAAATTCTTTACTCTCGAGCTTTAGGAGAGAGAGAGACAGAGAGAGAGAGAGACAGACAGACAGACAGACGACAGAAGCAGAGACAGAGAGACAGAGAAAAAGAGAGGGGAGAGGAGAGATTCTATATTTATAAAAAAAGAGTTTGATTGTTTTTAATGTCTCAAGTAAGAGAATGCCAAAAATCTACATTCAATATTGCCAACATTGCCAATATTTTCTCAAATATTTAATGCTGCAAAGTTATTTGAACTAATGTACTACTTCCCTTTACTCCACTTACTCTGACGCACTCCATCCCTGATGACTGATATTCCAGTTTCCTTTATAGATCATAAGATCTCTAAACCAGGAAATGATGTCCCTTTTTAGCACACAAATGAATTCATTAACTAGCAAAAATTACCTGTCTCTCTCTCATTTATTGTTTACCTTAATAAACATTTTTGTGTATATTATGAACAATTGGTAAATTCACTTTTTACATTTACAATAAAACAAAACAAAGAATAAAACTATTGTACATGTAACTATTGCTTTTGTACGGCACTGCGGATACCGTGTGGCACCCTATAAACATTATTAATAATAACAACTAATAAACTTATACAGGAACTTGAGCAACAGGACAGGATTCTCAGTAATTTATACAACCACTTAAAAGTAAATGCAAAAGAGGTACAAAACTGTACATGGACAAACCATGTGTACATGTGATGCAGGAAAAACCCAGTCTAACATTGCATTCGACTTAAAGTTTTAAGAAAAAGCTGTTTAATAAAAGCTGAGCAACAAAAAAAAAAAAAAAATCACTCTTTCTCATTCCATTCTGCTTCCACTTTTTAAACTTACGCTTTCTATGCAGTCCAACAGTTTTGTCCAGGTGCAGATTTGAGTTTTTATTTGCTTAAGCTCAACTCCACGGAATACAATCCAGTTTACTTTGCATATATAGAAACATTAGATGTCCTCGAGACCATTGTTGTTATAGGAACCCAATCCTGTTTAAATTTGAACATGAGGTGTATTTTTATTTCAAAATGCAATTCTGTTGTCCATTGCACTTCCCTTTCATCTAAACAGAAGGCTGGGATAATGACATTTGATGTAGGCAGGTGTTCTGCTTGCTTCAATATACAGATTCTATTTCCCAGGGAGACAGGTTTCATTTCATTATATTACCAGCTTATTATAATCCACTGATTAGAAAAACATGTAAAGCTGGTTTAACTGTAGTAAGGCTTGTGGATTTTGCTAGTAAAATATATTAATGTTATTCTGCAAAAACATATCAGTTATCGTAAAAAAAAATATATATATATAATATTTTATATAGGCAATAATTTCAAATAATTTAGTATAGGTTTTCAATATTCACAACAACGAAACGTTAGATTATTACCTGGTAATCTAGTTTTCTGGACTGCTCCATGGCAGCACTTAGTGATGGGTTAACATCCCTCCCTCCTTGGAGCCCACAGGAAACGAGAAGACACTGGGCACTATATAGGACCTCCTCTTCCGTCACTCTATGTCTCCTATTACTTACAAAGCTCTAGAAGCGAACTCAGAATTATAACACAACAAATGAACACAATAATGGGAGGGATCTAAGTGCTGCCATGGAGGAGTGCAGGAAACCAGATTACCAGGTAATAATCTAATGTTTCCTCCTCCTCCCCATAGCAGCAGTTAGTGATGGGAAAATATCCAAACAGTTACCAATGGGGAGGGCCCTAAACTACCTAACTAACCTACACTACAGCACTAAGTACTCTACATCCAAATTTGGCATCTGCTGATGCCCAGACGTTGACTCTATAGTGCTTAGCAAAAGTGTGCAAAGATGACCACCATGCTGCCTTACATATTTCTTCTATAGAAGCTGACTCCTGCTCTGCCCAAGAAGTTGCTACTGACCGAGTGGAGTGAGCCTTCAACCCGCTAGGTACTTCTACCCCCTTAATTTCATATGCCTTCAAAATACAGGTTGTAATCCATCTGGCTATAGTAGATTTGGAGGCTGCAGAACCTTTAATCTTCCCTTGAAACAGAACAAACAACTGTTTAGACTTCCTAAACGTAGCTGTGCTGTCTAAGTAAATCCTAAGAGCTCTCACCAAGTCAAGTGAGTGAAATTTATGCTCCAAGTCTTTTTGAGACTGTGGGCACAAAGAAGGAAGCACTATCTCCTGGTTAATGTGAAACTTGCTAACCACCTTAGGCAAAAACTGAGAGTTGGTCCTGAGGACTACCTTATCTTGGAAAAAACTAATAAAAGGTTCTTCTGACCAGAGATCTTAAAGCTCTGACACCCTCTTAGCAGAGGTAATGGCTACTAAGAATACAACCTTAAGAGTCAAATCTTTCAATGCAGCCTGATGTATAGGGGACCTAAAAACTGGCTTCAATTTGGACACTGCTTGCACAAATCTCCTGACATACTTATTTGAAGCTATATCAAAATCTAACAATGCGCTAAGCGCAGATATTTGTACCCTAATGGAGCTCAGAGCCAGCCCCTTGTCGACGCGCTCCTGTAAGAATTCTATGTTGTCAGATACTGATTTCTTGTCAGGCAACCTGCCATGATCTTTACACCAAGAAGAAAAAACCTTCCAAATTCTGTAGTATGTTTTAGACACAGTAGACTTTCTGGCTTTTAGTAAAGTCTGTATGACTTTCTTAGAAAAATCCTTATTTCTTAGCGTTCTGGTTTCAACAACCAAGCCGTCAGGCATAATCTTTGTGGGTCCTGATGGAAGAACTTTCCTTGACTGAGCAGATCTGCTCTGTTTGGGAGGAACCACAGTCATTTTATGGCTAGTCTTAGCACTAGCGTAAACCAGGCCCTGCAAGGCCAATAATGTAGAATCACGATAATGGTCGCAGTACCCCTCTGTATTTTCCTCAGAACATGTATTAGCATTGAGATGGGTGGAAATACATATCCTAGACTGAAGTCCCATGGGATAGTCATAGCATTTATAGCTACCGCTTGGGGCTCGCGGCACCTGGAAACAAAAGTCTGAACTTTCACATTCTTTGATGTTGCCATCAGGTCTATTTGTGGGGACCCCCATTTCCAGGTTATTGATATAAAGATTTCCTGGTTTAGTTCACATTTCCCTGGGTGAACTTGATGTCTGCTTAAAAAGTCTGCTATAATATTTTCCGAACCTGCAATGTGGATTGCAAATATGCTTTTTAGATGTCTTTCTGCCCAACCTAGAAATAGTTGCAGTTCCTTGTGTAATGGACCACTCCTGGTCCCGCCCTGCCTGTTTATATACGACATTGCTGCACGATTGTCCATCTGTATTAGAACTGATTTCCCCTTTAGGATTGGGAGAAAATGTATGCATGCTTTCTTTATGGCCCTTAGTTCTCTGAGGTTTGATTGTACACCTCGGAAGTCCAGTGACCAAGTGCCTTGCACGTATGCTGTACTGCATGTAGCCCCCACCTGGCGAGGCTTGCATCGGTCGTAACCACCACTGGTTCTTCCACATTCCAACATCTTCCCTTTATCAATTTTGGGAGATTTAACCACCAAACCAGCTCCCTGTTTAAGTGGTTTGCTATGATAATTCTCTGACTTAGATCCTCTGAGTCCTTGTTCCATTGGGTCAAAAAACATTTTTGTAAAGGACTCATGTGAAGCCTGGCCCAGGGTATCACCATTAGGCCTAATATTCTCATACAGTCTGCCAAGGTTACCCTTTTTAAAGTTCTGAACTTTTTTATTTCCTTTGCCAAAGTAATTCTTCTTTCTGATGACGCCACCTTAGTTTTTAATGTATTTGTAATCACTCCCAAGAATTTTATTTCTTGGGAGGGAACTAAGTGGCTCTTTTTTAAATTTATTAGCCAGCCATGCTCTGTAAGAGTGTCGATGACCACTTTTGTATGGTCTATTGCTTGTTGCTTGGTTAGGCCTGCCACCAAGATATCGTCTAAATATGGCCACACCATTATGCCCTTTTTCCTTAAAAATGCGATGACTGTTACCAACACTTTTGTGAATGTGCGTGGAGAGGTGGCCAGGCCAAAGGGAAGAGCAGTAAACTGATGTAAGATGTAAAACCTTAGACATTTTTGATGCTCTCTGAGAATAGGTATGTGGAGATACACATAAGTCTATTGACACAAGAAACATACCCTTCTGTAGGACTGACAGAATTGATTTGAGAGACTCCATTTTGAATTCCCTGACTTTTATACATATCTATATTTATATATATCACGATCGTCCTGATGTCCCCTGATGCTTTTTTTCACTATAAATATCCTTGAGTAAAACCCTAGACCTTGCTCTCTCACTGGAACTCTTACTATGACTTTTTGTTGTAGTAAAGAGTCTAGACTTGCTGCTAATGCTGAACTGCTTTCTCTTGAGAAGGGAACTGGAGAAACTGGAGAAACTTTGAAGAAGTTTCTTGGGGCTTGATGGAAAAATTCTAGGGTGTACCCTTGGCGAATAACATCTAACACTAACTGATCTACTGTGGACGTCTCCCAAACTTCTAGGAAGTTTCTCAACCTCCCTCCTACAAGGACCTCTAAGGATGGATCCCCAGTAATGGCGTCATTGGACAAACTTCCTAAACTTGTCCTGGTCTCCTTCCCCCTTTGGCCACGAAAAAACCGCCTGGAGGTGCCTTGACTGCCTCTCAGGTAACTTCTACCAGGCCGGTAGGACTTAGCCTCCCTATAATCAGAAGTAAAGGTCCTAGACATCCTACCTCCATACGGCCTTTTCACAGATTTCTCTTGAGGAAGCCAATTGGACTCCCCCCCCCCAGAAGATTTGGTAAAAATGTCATCTAACCTGGAACCGAAAAGGACGTCTCCTAAATAGGGTAGTGAAATTAATCTATTTTTGGATTGAGAATCCGCTAGCCACGGCTTGAGCCATAAGGCTCGACTAGTCACAACTACATTAGCGCTTGCTCTCGTCACTAGTTTAATGGAATCGAGAGATGCATCACATAAAAACTCGATAGCAAGCTGAACATTCTGAACAATCTTAAGCAAATCCCCCCTTTTTACACCTTCTAGCAGTCCAGACTCTAGGCCACTACACCAGACTCTGAGCTCTCTGGTTGTCACAGCTGAGGCTACCGCAGGTCTAAAGGTCGCCTCCACCAAGGTATGCTGTTTCCTCAGTCTTCCTGTCCATACCGTCCCTAAAAGCATTAGGGTCATCTAATGGGAGTGTGGCTTTTCTAGATAGTCTAGCCATTGCCGCATCCACTTTAGGGGGATTTTCCCAGCTATGCACAATATCCCCTGGGAACGGGTACATTTTAGACATCTTGCCTAACACTTCCTATCGGGGTGTTTCCACTCTACAGAAATCAAGTTTTTAACTATTTGAGAATCAGGAAATTCCCTATTTTTTCTCTCTAGATCAGAAAAAATAAGGTCCTGTAATTGTAAATCTTGTTTAGGGTCCTGAATATAAAGAGACTTATGAATGAGTTTTAGTAAATTATCAAGCAGATCTGGACTAAAATTGCCCACTCCCTCTGCCGACTTAACCGACTCTTCTCCTGATGAAAGGGATTGGTCTGAAACTTCTTTGGGACACTCACCCTCAGACATGCAAGAATCACTAGTTATAGGCCGGCTTCTTTTAAGACAGTTTTTTAAGATCTCCTTTTGTAACAAAAGTTTCAGACATGGAAGCTATTATCTGTGAGACTAAGTCCAGTACTTGAGATGAAGACTGTTGCTGTTACCCAGTGGCACAAGAGTTACATGATTTTTCCCGACACAAAAAACACAACTTAGTGTAATTTTTTTTCTTTGCTTTAGCTTTAGTGTCTAAAGACATTTAAATGGATTCAGATGTAAAAAATAAGCAGAAAAAAAACAAATACTAACTACCCTTCCTAACTAAAATAATTAAACAGAGAAAAGATGTGCGGCTTACCCAGATTTCCTGGGCTGGAACCGCTTCTCCTGAGACATCCTGGAGATGAAGTGCACTTTCCTCCAGTTGTACAGGAATACAGCCTAGGAGAGAAACTCGTCTGGTTTAAATAGCGGGCCTTTCCAGCTTCCGGCACTCCTGTAGTGACATCATACAGCCCTATACTGCAGTACGGGCTACAGAAAAATGGCGGCGGTCACATTTCCTAGTGACCGCCTATGTCACGTCACTACCACCCGCAAACAGCGTCGGAGCAGGCATAGTACTGGTGTTCTAGAGGGGCGAGGAAGCACCAGGGAGGCCGGTCCATGCCTCCACTCCCCGCCTAAACGCATCGCGCCGGCGGGAAGTTCCTCCGACGGCTGCAGGGTAAGACTCCTACTCTAGCTAGAACTCCTAGGCTCCCTACAGGAAAAAAGAAGACACAGGGTGGCGGAAGAGGAGGGCCTATATAGTTCCTTATGGGCCGTATGCAGAACTCCGGCCGCATTGCATATGCTGTCGGAGTTTACCGATATGTTCTACTGTGCATGCACAGTAATTCTGTAACGTAATCTACGTTACTTGTTGCCGTCACGGGGGTACCATGACGACAGATCTGTCACCTGTCACTGGGCTTGGCATACCTGATATACATCAAGGGGCATGCCGTTCCATGTCTAAAATCGGGCCCTTTCCTATGCACCAATTGAATGCTGACTCCCCACCGCTACCGCCAACCTATGCCCCGTCAGGAAAAGAAAAACAAGTTTAATTGAAACAGTAATACAACTATGGGAGGAAGGAAGGGAAGGAAAGGGAGGGAGGGAAAGGCTTCAGGAAAAGAGAGGAGAGAAAATGGCAGCAGCTTATAAACCCCCTTCATTGTCCCACCCCTCCTGCCCCCCAGGCCTAATCTAATTGGCTACCCTCCACGTGCCCCCAAATTCCCAGTGGTCTGAACAGAATCCAGTCTGGTGTTTAATATCCCTTGTGCTTAAGAAAGCACTCCATTTCTTTTCTGTTCCCATCAACCTCGAAACACCACGTAACCCACCAAGAGGAGGTAACATGGCTGATTTACATGTCAGAAAACAGAAAAAAAATCTGTGTGAGAGAAGTCAGCCATTTTGCTCCTCTCATGTGATGCCTAAAACACCCAGGGCTGTTAGTTGACACGTGCAACACTATGAAGGAGCGCTAGTAAAGATAGCTACATTCTTTTAATAGCAAGAAATTCCCTGTATATATAAATGGGCATATGTTCCCAAACTGTTACAAAAAAAAACAGCAACATTTTCCACTTTGACCTATTCCAAATCTGTAATTTTTCATTATGCTACAGACGATTCTCTATGGACAGGTGTAAATTTCAGGTTAATAGGTTAAAAACCATGCCCCCCCTCTAAGAGAATGTCAATGGCAGTTTATTAGAGTAATGGCTGTGCTCTTATAATACTCACACACACAAGAGTAGGTGCACACATGAAAGCCTCGGGTTTTAGAATTGAAAGTGTAATTGGAAAATAATATGGCCACTCAGTATAATCTGAAGAGAACATTTCAGTATCTGAATAAGGACTGAGGGTGGTAGGCACAAACTTCAATTAAACAGAAGAATAAATAAATAAATAAAAGGTGCAAATTAAAATAGGGACTGGTCAGCAACATGACTTTGCCAGTATTATATAAATACACAGAATAATAGCCAACTACCAGCAGAAAATGGAAAAATAACGCAGACAGAGTGTTAGCTTCACTGCAGGGATCACATCCCAAGGAACGATGCCAATTGTCTCACATGAGTATTTCAAGTGACTGAGCCAATTGTGCAGACTGTTCAGTAGAGAGGACCCGCAATTACATTCTCAAATATTCAAATCTGCATTGACAGAATATTTACTTATTTGTGAGCAATTGATATTGGAACCGGGTCCTGTCACAACGTTACTGGCTTTGAGGTTGCCCATTTCATAAACATAAAGGCACTTACGAGGTGATATTAAACATGCTCTGTAGACTGAGCAGTGAGAGAACAGAGGTCTTTTCTTTAGTGTGAATAGTTGACGATAGTGCTAGCAGTAATCATCTGACTTCACACATGGTGATTGATAGAGAAAATATATTCAGTTATTACTACCTAAAGCATGGCCGGTGCTAGGCCCTGCACACTATAAATTTGCACCCTCCTGTTTTACAGGTTAACATTTAACACATCCTTGTCACTGCTATACAACAAAGACATCATTGTAGTCATTGTAGTAACTGCTATGCAATTTTCTGCTAACACCTGAACATCAGCATCGGAGAAGAGTGAGTGTTATTCAGCATGGCTGGATTAAGGTTTGTGGGGGCCCCTGAAACATTAACAAGCAGTACACACATATAAATATACATAAACATGATAAATATAAATATACAAAAAAGATCTGACCTCCATTAAACATTAGACTAAAGATCTAACCAATTAAATATTAGTCGCCCCCCTACCGGTTTTGATCCCCAATTAAAATCTGACCCCTGACTAAACATGAGAAACCAAATCTGGATACAAAATGACACCCCAATGAAAAAATTGGATCCCAGTAAACAAATTACCACCATAAAATATAGTAATGGCCACACAACACAAACTTTCCTGCCCATGTGCCACGTCATACATTTCTGCCCTTTTTATTTGCCAAGCCCTCCATGTTCTTTAGTTACCTAGTCTAAGCTTCAGTTATCTTTAATATCTTCTCTCTTCGTCTTACTCTTTTTCTACGCAGCCCTCTCTCTGTCAGCAGCTTGGATGATGGCACCTTCATTCACATGATCAGTATTGGTCACATAAGGCTCTGGGATTCCAGTAGGACCAAATCAGTTTCCATGAGTAACACTGCCGCATCTATTAGGTCGCATCATTCACAGAAACAGACTTGGTCCTACAGGTCTTCCATAGGAGCCCTGTATAGTCATTAATGTATATGTTGAATGGGAATATTTTGAGCAGACCACGCTTAGGAATGGTCTGCAGCTGATCTCAGTCCCTAGACTGACTCTAAAAAAAACTAAACTAAAAGAACAGGGGAATTGGGACCACACCAGACAAGTGTCACAAATATGAATAAATAAAGTAGATGCCCCTTAAAATCAATGAACGTGGTAGGTAGGTACAGATTCAAGGTGAAAGCTTATTAAGCCTATGTAAAAGGAGCTCATCAAGCCCCCCAGCCACCTGTTGCACATGTTTTTTCCAACTACATGGTACTGAGCACAGCTGCCTTGCAATTTATTTGTTTTAGATGCCTTTTATGTTGCATATTTTTACGATGTCTAATAAATAAACCTTTGTTACATTTTACCCCTGCTTGATGAAGTCTTTTACATAGGTTTAAGCAGCTTTCACCTTGAATCTTCACCAACCTATCACGTTCATTGATTTTAAGTGGCACCTACTCATTTATTTATTCATATTTGTGACAATTGTCTGGAGCATTCAGCACTTATCTCAAGTCCCATTCCCCTGTTCTTTCAATACTTTATATGTGAATGCTAATACTTTATTGGCACTTGCAGCTACTGCTTGACATTGGGTACTATTGCACCCCCAAATCCTTCTGCATTAAAGATTCCCCTAAATGTACCCCATATAATGTATAGCATGCTTGTTTTTGATCCCTAATACCTTACATTTATCCATGTTAAACCTTATTTCCATTTGCCAGCCCAGTTAAAGCCCCTCTGTAGAGAAAGTATAAATGTTGTTTCCTAGACCCAGTTCCCTTATTTTGTGGAGCAACCTCTTTTGTGGAACCAAATCAAAAGACTCTTGCAAAATGTTAATAAACCACATTGGGGCTGATTCAGAGCTGCACTTACACCTTCTTTAAGGTGCAAGTGTAGACCTGAACAATACCATGTTGAGCTGCAGGGGGAGGCAAATTTATATTATGAAAGCAGAATTAGAATTGAGAGGTTAAGTTTCTTAGCTGAACTCTAATATACAGTTAAACAAAAAGCTATGCAGTATGTGAGTTCTATGTGCAAAAATAATGTATTTTCCCTGAATACAAAAAAAATTTAAATAAATTTAGCCCCCCCCCCTTCTACTTTGCAAAATGGTTTAGCTGAGCTGTACACTTCCACCTGTTCTGCTCTTACTCCCAAACTATGAATCACCCCCATCTACTGTACTCCCATGGTCTAAGTTCACACTAACTTCCTCACAGGAGCTAATTAGATTAGTTTAACATAACCTATCCCTCATAAATTTATACTAATTTGCACTATTAATCTTTTTGTGCACCAAATAATCCTGAATACTATCCCCTTAATATTCCTTCCAGCAGTTTCCCCAACTATTGATGTCAAACTTACAGGTCTATAATTATCCGGTTATGATCTTATTCCCTTTTTAAACAACGGCACCACATCTGCTATTCGCCAATCCATTGGTGCTGAACCTGATGAAACTGAATCTATGAACATTAAAGAACAGTCTAACTATTTCAGTTAAGCTGTATAAGAATACTTGGGTGTATGCCATCTGGACCTGAAGCTTTATTTAATCTTTTTCAGTCACTTTTGGACTTCTTTTGTCATCCATTTTTTATATTAGTCCTACCAAATGTTCCTATTTCCTTATTATTAATTAATCCACCCATCTTACTTCTTAGGTGTCTTATGATTATTTTGCCATTTATATACTTTTAAAAACTTTTTAGGGTTTGTCTTACTTTATTTTGCAACTTGTTTTTCAGTTTCTATTTTTGACAATCTGATTTCCTTTATGCATGTTTAATTACATTCCTTGTAGATAAGGAGGGACTCCTCACTTTCTTCAGGTTGAAACAATTTAAATGCATGCTGCTTCCTTTTCATTTCTTCCCTTACCCTTTTATTTAGCCACCTTTGTTTAGACTTTATTCTTTTGCATTTCTTTTCTTACAGGAATGAAGTTATGCATGTCTGTTTTCTACAACATTTAAATCATATATTTAATTTAAAAAAATAAAAAGTGTTTTAAAACTTTGTGTAGCGGTCAGCTTATATCTTAAACCCCTTTCACATCACCACCAGATACCCGGAATTTTAGCCAAAAACTCAAGTCTTGGCAAAACGCGTGTATTTACTGGTGATTTTCTCAGCTATCCGGGTCTAATGAACCAAGGAAAAAAAGAAGGGTTTTTCAACCCGGTTTTTTCACATTGCCTCTCACTTGGCTAGAATTGTTGCCATTTTTTTTTTCACCACTAAAACAGATTTTAGTGGTGAAAAAAAAAATTGCAACACATAGGGCATGCTGATGCTTGTAGTGCTACAAAGATGCCAGGGCATGCTGGCAGTTGGAGAACCACAAGCGCCAGCATGTCCTGTCATCCTGTGCCACACACAAAATAGTACTGCCCCTCCTAGTTACCTAATAAAATAAAGGGCCGGCCCTTAATTAACATTAACATACCCCTAATACAAAAAAAAAAAATTTACATTTAATACCCTTAATAAAAAAATGCATTAAATAAAATTAAACACATTAAAGTTATTAATAAAATGAATTACTTACCGACTTGAATGGGATCAAATCTTCTAAGCTTTTAATCCGAGGGGAGCGACAATACTCATGTCCTGTCTCCAGGACATCCCGGCGCTAAATGACAGCTCTGCTGTCATTGGGTCCTATTTATGCCCTTGGCCAATATTGGAAATCCCATTTCAAATGTGATTTCCCATGGTGGCCAAGGGTACATGGGACATAAGTATCGTCACTCTTCAAGAGTTTTTCTTGGTTTTTTTTTGCAAAGACCTCCCCCCGGATTTAAAGCTTAGAATATTGGATCCCACTTAAGTTGGTAAGTATTTCTTTTAACTAATAATTTTAATGTTTTGAATTTATTTATTTAATGTATTTTTATGTTAAGGGTATTAAATGTTAATTATTTTTCTTTTATGTAAAGGGTATTAATGTTAATTATTTTCTTTTTTATGTTAAGCGCCAGCCCTATATTTTAATATGTAGCTAGGGCATTACTATTTTGTGTTGACAGGGCATGCCCTGGATGACAGGGCATGCTGGTGTTTGTGGTTCTCCAAGCACCAGTGTAAGAATGTATGTACCCGCCTATAAGGTGTTGGATGACAGGTTCGAGTAAGATGGTATATATTTCACAGAGATTTGTGGTTCGATGAAGCAGGTTGCGGAAATCACTGGAGACTAAGACAACAGTTGTGAATTGCAGATTTTCGTTTACTAAATTGTTTTTGAATGTTGAGTTTGCAGAAAACTTTTACAATAAAAGAACACTTTGTTCCCAATACATTGAAATGCATCATGTCTCTGAGTAACACAGTTCTATTTATCTCTACCTTGCATTGCATACAACAAATTTAGGTCTATAAAAAACTTGCAACAGTTGCTAAATCGTACATTTCACTTTTGTAACATTACTTGCATATAAATAAAACTTTTTTCATCTAAATAAACACTCAGGACAAATCTAAACCATTTTGCAATATATCCAGCCCTAAACTTGTTGCAATTACATCAGTTACTAATGCGATATAATAAAACTTTTCATAAGCTTACATATAACAATTCACATTGAGTGTATTAAAGTTCATAAATATCTACAGTATAAATTCTCTTTCTTTATTGAGATCGATCGCTGGATAATTTCTGCAAACATGTGATTAATAATTATTCTAAGCTAAAAATCTATATAAATTCAGGTATTATTGTGTCAACAATCCTCCACTACTCCCTCTTACACATTTTCACCCTCAGAAGCACCTCGCTACCTCCTTTCACATCTTCTCTCCTTTACTATTAGCTTCTCACCGACTCCACTCTATCTCTGTCTTCTTCTATTTGTAGGGACTCCTTATAGTCTTTCATACACTAACAGTCTTATGTCTCTTATTACTTCCACTTCACCTCCCTCATAACACTTTAACAGTTACTTCACACTCTGATTCCTCTCTTGCTCACCACCCCTTTGTCAGACTCCAACCTCCGTCCAGCACAGTCCGGTGCTCCAGGCCTCAGCCGTGTTCACTGCTCCAACCCCTTCTCTCTCTCTCTCCAGCCTCTCTCACAATCACCCCTTCTCCTCCGCATAGTCTCCGTCTCATCCGATCACCTGCGTCACCTCAGCCAGCTCCGGACTACTCCCGACACTCTCCGATGCCCTTCTCTCAGCTCTGTGCCCCAGAGGGTATCAAATCTTTTTCTTTTCTTAAAATCACTTTCTCTCCCTTACTCCATTTCTTTCCTCACAAACTGTCAGCTGTTTTCTTATTTCTGCCGTCACAACCTTTCTGTCTCCACACACTCCTTCACTACTAATCTCCTCAGCGCTTCACCAACTGCACTACTTCAACT
>WWET01000407.1:27539-38008 GCA_011038615.1 Limnodynastes dumerilii
GGCAAAAACCCTTCTTTTTAGCCGGGTCTAAGACCCGGCTAGAGAGACCCGGGGTTTGCGTTCAGATTGCCAAAAAAAGCCGGGGGCTTCATGAAACCCGGCAATTTCATGAAAACCCTGGCTTTTAGGTGGTAATGTGAACGGGGTATAATAGGTGATTCTCCAGTTACTTCTTTTGTAAGACACTTAATTGTTTTTCAAATAAATGTAAAAGTTATTTAACTAGCATAAATATTGTCTGTGTTATATGGGAGCAATACATTGCTAGAGTATACTTACACATACATGCAAAGAGTCCCAGAGAGCCTGATACAGAGGTGGTTTCTGTTAGTATAGAGTCTGCCAATTAATAAGCATTCAGAATCCAGGTGCAGGGTACTTCAGGGGCGTTTAGGCATACACACAATTGTGACTGGTAGAGGCGTAATGATTTGCACCTATCTGACACACTGATGTGCTTTTAAAGGGAAAGATCTTGACGTTTTATACCGGAAGATCTCCATGTCTCAATTTATTTGTTTATTGTTATAGTAGAATTAATTTGCAATATATTAGTCACCCTCACGAGTGGAGACGTCCATTTGGCTAAACCAACATTCAGACCAGGGGTGGAAGGTGACTGGCTCAGCCTGGTCCCCATAGCAAGGAGTTGGGCTCGAGTCTTGATGGGTTGAAACAGGGATGGGCACCGTATGGCATATTAAAAGCGGGAGGAGGCTGGCAGTTTAAAACAGGGCTTAGCACTCCATCGCTGACCACTTGCTTAAAGTTTTGTGAGTGCAGAAAGGGGACCTACCAAAGGCCCCCCTCTCCTTTGGGTCCATAGCAGCTGCACCCTAAGAGCCAGTGGTATATATGCCACTGATTCACCAATACGTCACTGCACAGTAAGGACATCACTAAGGCATATACATTATACAGTGTTTTCAGCTGTAATTGACTGCTTTGTATTACATGACAACCGACACAGCAGCAAGAAATGGCTGCACCCCATTATGTACACATCAAGATATGCTTTTCAGGGCTCTCTTAATAATCCAATTTACTTTTATAATGTTGGAATTGACAGATGTAGACATTCAGTTGTTTTTAATGCAGAGAATAAGAGAACTGGCAGCAATGTGTGCATGGATGAAGTGTAAAATGGCTTACATTTAAAGTGTGCTTATGTAGGTTTTCAGACAGAAAATAAGAGGCAGTTATTGCTGGATCTACCCAAAGGGTCATAAGTTGTGCTTTTATTAGAACTCCAAGGTTTTAACAATCCTTTTGTGCCTTTGTTCTCTAAACAGAACAAGATTTAGAGGATAGGATCGTTGTAGCTGTGCTAATCACTCAAGACAGTTCTGGTGGCTACAGACAGTGATAAAAAGACAACAACCTTTCACTGTACAGGATAGATAAAAATAAACACCTCCAAGCTCACGCACTTCGCATACTGAGCAGATTCTCTAAGAAACATCTCTCGGGCCAATATTCGGGATAATGTAGATGCATCTTTACTTGTCACTGATATTCTCCTGGATCCTCGGAGAAGCGGTGGGAGTCCCCAGCCAGAATACTGTCTTTTAGAAGTAGAGACAGACAAAAAATTATTTTCAGCTGTCTCTATTTCGAATAGGCCATCTTTTTTTTTTTCAAATGGGGGAGTATGCCGATTAGCATACTCACCCGTTCATTTTCGGAGCACTGCCTTCCAGACCTGTTGCACCCGCCGCAGACACCATCGAGAAGTGAGTAACTTCTCCGGGGACTTTTAGGGTTGGGGGAGAGTTAGGATTAAGCTCTGGGGAAGGGAGGGTTAGGGCCATGGAAGGGGAGGATTAGGATCAGGATGCGGGGAAGGGAGACTTAGGGTTAGGCTGCGGGGAACGGAGGGTTAGGGTCAGGCTGTGGGGGAGGTTAAGGGTTACAGTCATGGAAGGAGAGGGTTAGGGGAGGGTTTGGGTAAGGATTAGGGTTACGATCAGCATGCAGGTAAGGGAGTGTTAGGGTCAGGCTGCAGGGAAGGGAGACTTAGAGTTAGGCTGCGGGAAAGGGAGGGTTAAGGTCAGGCTGCGGGGGAGGGTTAAGGTTACAGTCATGGAAGGGGATGGTTAGGGTAAGGATTGGGGAAAGGGTTGTGGTTAGATTTTTTTTACTTACCTTTCGAAGTACCATGTTCGGTGCTCCGGGGATCGATTGCTTTGCCTCTTTAAGGTTAACTGGTTATGAGAGAACGGCCCTTTCGAAATAGGGCCATTTTGAGCAGGGAACCGCACCCTTGGAGAAGATATCAGAGCTTGACCAAGTAAAACAATGCAGACTCATCTAGTATCCTGCATTGGTGTTTTTTTGCAGGGGTAATGTTTGCAGTGACCCAGTTCAGTGGTTAATTGGGAAAGGACCTTTTTTTTGTTCTGCCATTACAGCATAGAAATCATTCTGTTATATGCAATTAGGTGAACTTACAGCATTAGGTGAGAGCAGGAGCGAGCACAAGGTAATGAAATCATTTTTTTATCATAACTCGTTTAAGGATTTTGCCAGTGATAGCGCCGACCTTGTGGGGATGGCTGTGTTATTACCAATTTAATTATTGTTACAACTGTACAAGCTGCACCTGTCCTCCCCAGCGCGTCCTTGTTCTATTGAAGGCTATAAAGGAGGACATACAGAAAACTAGAAAGGTGACCATTTTAGGAGACCTAAGAATGGTGAATAGGCATTTCTAATATACTCACATTTACTCATTTGTACATTTACATTTTTAATATTACAAAATAGGAGATTGGTCTCCAAGTGCTGTTTTTTGGAACGCCTAAGGGGGAAGGTGAGATGATTTTCACTATTCTAATGTATAGAAATAGATAAAAATGATTCCCAATGATGCTAGGTTAGCTAAGATGGCCAACTGCAAATCCACCAGGGGGAGCATGTGAATGATGACTACCATGGGTACCAGCATACTGTTTCTCCAAACGGGGGCAGCTTGCGGCTCCCTTCCATCTAGCACATGTGCAGAATAGCAGCCGCAATGATGCAGCACACAGGGCGGCAGCAAAGAGTCTGTTCTGCAGTTTCTCCATCTGTTCCAAGAAGGGAGCTGTATAAACAAGTCAGGCAACATACTTGGATAACAGCAGTGTTTTTTTAGTTTAATAAGTAAATATCAACATGAAAAAAATAATAATTTTTTGTCTATTTACATGTTTTACTGTCTTGATTTTAATGCATAAAATATATATTTTATAGATTGGCCTGACCTTGTCTCAATGCTTAAAATGTAGAGCCATTTTCTCTGGTGCCAGCACCTTGCAAATCCCTCTGGTAGCAATGCAACAATATTGTGTATTTTTGACTTCCTTCAGATAAAATGTACATGTCTGGTAAAACAAGTATTTTATTGACTTTCATGTACAGTTAGTGAACTATTTTCATTTCACAATGCATATCAGTCCAGAGAATAATTTTTACCCATATCAAATTCTTGGACACTGTGGAGCAGATCCAGATTTTTTTGCGCATCAGAAATGGAAGACTGCTTTTGAAAATACATGCATCCTATCCAGTGTTCCAACTGCAGCAACTGAACTGGTCGTACTGAAAATGAGTATGCTTTGGAAACATTCAAATGCATGTGTAACGGCAAATAGCCTGAGAGATGCAGTGCAGCAGTATATACAAGTTTTCATGTTTCAAAGTTTTTGGTTTTTATAAATATTTATTATTATTTATTAACGATAGGGCCTGATCCAGGTGTAAGGTTGTTTTATGTACACAAGCGTGCTCGAGTTACATACTGCTAAGTTTAATGCACTGCCCCTGGCACTCCCTTTACACACACACGTAACTTACCTACGTGTTCAGAACCCTACCTTAACTTTCCCTTGTGTATCTCTGGTTGTACATAATGCCTTTTCGTACATTAGTGCCTAACCCCGCCCACACTGTACAATTTAAATGCCTCCCTCCGCCCACAATGCGTATTTTCACGACAAATCGCACAGTTACGTACAAGTTACGTGTGATCAGAGTCTGCCACGTGCATGCACAGTGCGTTCCCACAGCTAGATTTACGCACGCCATTTACGTAAATTGGCAGTAATTGGCAGTCTGGACCAGGTCCATAGACCCTTTATTTGGGCTTTTTTCTTATAATGAACAACACAAATGTAATACAATTATACAGGGTAAACATACAGTAAATGTAAAATATATTTATTACATAAAGGTAATCAGTATAATTAGGTAAATGTCAATTGGAATTGAATTTCATGTAGTGAGTTTTGGGGAAAGTTACATTATCAAGCAAATGTTCAACTGCTGCAATTGGTTGGAGAAGGGAGATACTTTACACAAAGTGTAATTTTATAATATTGAATATTCTTCATCATGTTCCATCCCCGATTCCCCTGACTCCTCTCTTGAGGGCACTATCCCCCTTTCCCCGATGTAATGGTTACACTATCTATGCAAGATTCAGTTTATTCTTCATTAAGCAATGCCAATCCTCTGCTGTCTCTCCACCAAAGATAGCTGCTGCTTCCGTCTTCTTCTGTTCTACTCCCAATGTGCATGTGCAGAAGAGGAAAAGACTGACACTTCAGACATTCCTGGAGAAGAAGAAACAATAGACAGGTAAGTAGTCATAGATTTTGTACTGTGTCAGGGTCATTGACAATTCTGACCAGAATGTATTGCTGAATAATATAAGATTTTTTTTAAAACTGGTATGTTTTACATTTTAGAATAAATACTGTATCTCTTGATCCCTGTTTCAGGACAGTTTTCTCCTAAGTCAAACCTCCTGTATTCCTATGTGTAAAGGGACCGATGTAGGAGGAATCTGCCCAGGAATAAGCATTAAATTAAACATTTAAGCTATCAATGACATCTACATAACATGGAAAAGTCTGTTGTTAACACAGAGCTTGAGGACTTACTAACCTGACAGATTTTCTATAGTTATTTATCATCTTCATGCCCAGTCTCCCCTGCAGGCACCTATGCATCCGCATTGCTTGCACTTTGCCACTGATTAATAACCCCCATAATTACAATATCAGCACAATAATAACATGGAACTAATACAAGTTAAAAGAAATGTAAGTCAAATATCTAAGATCAAAAACTGGGTGACGCACAGTAATCCTTCAAGTATGTAACTTTGAAAGCTCTGTATATCACTGAACTCATGAAATATCCTCCTCCTATAATTAAATAGTGTGTATCTAAAAAAGAGCTCTTGTAATAAAGAATCATTTTGCAATGACTATGAGGGTGCTGAAATGTGTTTATTAAACACTAATGTGTTACTAAAGAAAAACAAGATAGAATCTGGTGCTGGGATATTTGACATGTTCATAGTATATAGAGATATTTAGAGGACACCCCCTGCTTTTTTTCAATGAGTAACACCCCTGTCACATTTAGTGTAGGTTGATCAGCCTCTTACCCTGCCCATTACCGATGCTTATTTCTGCCTGTAACCTTTGTGTAAATCATTCGTGTTCCACTGGTTCCAAATTCAGCCCAGTATTTTCTTCATCATCTGCAATGAAACACTGGCAAGAAAGTAAGAAAAGATGTTACTATGGGTGAGCATTGCATAGAGAAGACAAAGTAACATTCTGATATTGCAGATACTAGGTAGCAGAATTATTGTTTATTATTATTGAAACCTTTTTTATCACACACTTCTTTATTGATCTTCTGTGTATGTCATTCAGATTTCAGTCACATATCCACATTGCACTAACATGCAAACCTCTCATTCCATGCAAATCATTCAAAAGGCACCTGGGGCCAGATTTACTAAGCTGTGGGTTTGCAAAAGTGGAATGTTGCCTATAGCATCCAATCAGATTCTAGCTCTCACTTTCTTTTTACATACTAGAGAAAGTCAGCTAAAATCTGATTGGTTGCTATGGACAATTTCTTCACATTTCCAAACCCGCAGCTTAGTAAATCTGGCCCTAGATTATAGAGCAATGTCACTTCCAACAAAGGGACAGGTTAGGTAAGCAAACTAGTGGATTGTACATTACAGGGGCACACTCTGATTGTGTACCAGTCCAGACTTCCATACATCCGATATGTCAGGAGTGAAAGGTCGGCATTGATTGTTCGTCCGTGTGAATGAGAGTGGTTGAACGTCTAAGGCACAGATCCTTACATCTCAACTGTCCCAATTCCAGCAGGACTGTCCTGTCCGCCTTCCAGTTTGTCCTGATACACAAAAGAGGCGGAGTTTATGAAAGAATGGGCAGAGTTTGGGAGTGTAAAGTTGGGGTGTCTGAATAGTACAGTCCAGGACTAGTTGAGTTCTTTCGATTTGCTGTTCAGGAATTTGATTGCATGAATATTGGAAGTCTGGATCTGGTGCTGTTATTTTGCTGTTATTGAATTTGAAAGTTTAAGCCCAAGAGCTGTGTGCAGAGTTTCCCTGCATACAAATACATTAAGCAGAAGAAATATACATGTGCATGGCTTGGTTTTGCTCCTAACAATAGTTTAGCTACTGTGATTGCAAGTATGTCTAAGGAGACAGGAGAGCCAAACAAGAACATAAGCTTCATCACAGGAGTGTGGGTTCCCGTAGTGAACGGCCCTATTTCAATAGGGCTGTTAGGTTCCAGCCTGTTCCGAACTGGCTGGTATATTGATTGCTTATGCATCAATAAGGCATAGCAATCGATCCCCGGAGCACCGAACACGATGCTCTGAACGGTAAGCAACCCCACTCCCTAACTCTAAGTTCCCCCACCCCAGCCTGACCCTAAGGCACCAGAGAGGGTTACTCACCTCTCCGATGGTCTGGTCTGGTGGCAGCACTGGCAGCTTTTCCAAAAATAATTGGGTGAGTACCCGACCTCCACAGCCTAACCCTAGGCCCCCCCCACAGCCTAACCCTAAGTCTCCCCCCTGTAGCCTAACCCTAGATCCAACCCCCCCACCCAGCCTAACCCTAAGTCCCCTGATAGAATTACTCACCTCTCCGGTGGTCTGGTACAGCGTCGGCACTGGCGGTCTCTCTGAAAATGAATGGGTGAGTATGCAAATCGCATTCATGTAAAAAAAAGTCTGCGGTGTACCACAATCGAAATAGGGACAGCAGAAAAGCATCTTTCGGCTGTCCCTATTTCACAATATGAAACATAACATCGCAGTGGTTACTCGCAACGAATCACAGTGATCATAAGTAAGCACAAGAAAAGCTATGCATACAATAGTCATGCCACCAAGCAAATAGCTAGACAGTGAATTTGTGTTCCGTCCTGTATAACCACTGTAAGAGAATAAAAACCCTTTACTGATCATTACAACTCAGCATTTCCTATTCTGCTATATCCGGCAGTCATGAGACAATTACAGAAAGAATCAGACTGTTATCAAAGTAAATTACACGTAATTATATAGTATAGTGAACATTCTTTCTATGTCATAGAAATTCTCAGTCTGTGCTTGTTAAAGGGAAAGTACATAATAAGGAAGGAATATTTGTCTGTGTTTCCATATAATTAGCTTCTATTCAAAGATTTAGTCATCGTTATGGTATTTTCCATAATCTTACCAAAATGAATTGGATATCGCTTTTATGCACACGGAGTAGATTAGTTTCCATGTTTACCTGTAAACATAACAATGAATACATCGTTTCTATCCCCAGAAAGGAGGGGAAAAACGCTACAGACCTCCACTGAGAATGGCACTAACTGTAGTAAAAACAATCGTAGCGTGACTGCTAATTATTTAAAAATCTAAAATGCTTGGTCGTTTACAGAAGAAATCTACAGCTAAACAGGTTTCATATATCTTTGTGTTCACAAAATCAAAATATTAGGGTCTATTTAGGACAAAAGATCAAAAATACAAAGAAAACAGCAGTTTGCTTATTTTATTTTGCATATTTCAGCTCTCTCCCTCCTTCCTGGCGCTTAGTAGAGACATATAATGCTTGCTGCCCTTACTCCCATGTGTGATGGATGTCACTGAACCACACCGCCCCACCTCAAAACATATAAACCCAATACAGAAACTGAAACTTATCTGAGGGCAAAAAGTATGATTTATTAAATTCACTTTTGTGTATTTATCTGGGATTGTAGAATTTTGGATCCATAGCGTATCAAACTAAATATATAATTCATGATTGATGGAGACCAAAGAAATCAGATAAACAAATGACTGCAATATATAATATTGATCAGTAAATCAACAAATCACAATCCAGACGCTCTCCTTCTGCCTTCGACACAAGACCTCAAGTAGGTGCTACGCGAGACCGCCTGCAAAGACGAGCCTCAACCTCAGGCCATACATAATCAACTGCGAAGTACATTAGCCAACTGCTTGACCTCGGCTCACCACCACCTGTGCCAACTTTACCACAATAATCAAACCTGCTTTCTGCAACAAAGACAAGTTCAGCAGAAATCCAAAAATACTCACACCACAGCAGGAAACCAAAACTAATCACAACAGGGAAGGGAGGGTGGAAATCCAAGAAGGCTTAAATAGACAACCCAGCAGCAACTCCTCCCAGCACTTGCTGAACAGCCAATTCAACAGAATGAGGTAAGTGACTTCCACACACAGGGAGTTTATCTCAGGTTAATTCCTTAATCCTCTGCGCCCTTCATCTGGCATGTCCCCATCAATCAAATTTGACAATTATGAACAAACTAGGAGTCATGATTTCTCGCTCATCATACACGTTATTGTGTGCAGTGGTAATGGCTGTGGACCTGTTGCACCAATGGTAGTTCCGCCCCTGGATACATGCTATCTTGAAGCTCCCTCCCACGCCACCTCCCCCTTAATTATTGAACCTACGGCACTTGTCCTGGGCCCCTCCCTTAGGTTTAGGCTGTGGGGGGTGAGATTTAGGGTTAGGGAATAGGTTGGCGATACTTACATTTCAGAGCACTGTGTTCGGTGCTCCGGGGATCGACTGCTCATCGAGGCATAAGCAATGGCTGGGTTATCGATTGCTTTTGCCTCAAAATAGGGCAGTTCGCAACAGGGACCCACACTCAAAGATTTGTATATACTTTTTTTGGTAATGGGACCTGAGCTATTTTAGCATTTGAAATAACAGAATGAGGCACAGAATGGAATGTGCATGAGACTCACAGTATCTAATTATGGGCATATTTATGCTATGCCTAGAGGCAATGATAACTTTAAAATACAGCCCAGAGGAAACTATAGTCAGATCACTGCCTACAAAATTGAATAAAAAAAATAAAAACATGTAACACAATTCCCTGGACTCTGTAGTTAAACAAAATAACAACCTTTCAACAGTTTATTTTGTAATAATAATAAATGTTTCTATCCTCTGATGTGGTTACAAGTAATGACTTTCTCAGTGCTACTGTCTGCATCACACTGATAACTGTGTAATAGAGCAGTCATTCGAAAAATGTGGGTTCATTCCCAAAATCATGCCTGTGTAAAGCGACCTGTCTGTGTAAATCTCTGCAGGTCAGCCTGGAGTGCTAGCCTCATGGTCAGGTAATTAAAATAAAGGCAGGGGCTACACAATGGGTTACTGTCCTTGCACAGAGTAAATCATGGTGCTGATAAGAAACTCATCCTGAAGATGTCAGGGTGATCTAGTACAACACACTGACATGTACAACAAACAGGACCATAAAAACGGTTACAGACTAAGCATTATCATTGTAAGTCAGACAGATACGTGGGGGATTACATAGCAGCCAACAACTCCTCTGTTATCGTAGGTCTATAAAATGAGTTTTCTGTGAGCATTTATACTGCATGAGATCCTTGTAATCCTTTCCATTTTGCATTCCACTAGAAAATAATCCCCTCACAATAAATCCCAATTTTAAATCATATTAAAATCTTATCAACTAGCATAAGGAATTCCATTACCATTGCCACCCCACTGCTATTAAGCATTTGCTTTATCAGTACCAGGGCTGTGTGGCCAACAGTAAGCCAAGAAAAGGCTATAGTGAAACAGAGGGTGCGTGGAGACATTTCATGTTATCTTATCTCTGTACACATTATGCATTCCCATATATTACACTTAATGTTAACAGCACCTTTCCTTTCATTTTTAAGCTCGCTGATTTGCCTTGGTATCTGTAAGAAGCCTGAGACACTTATAAATACATAAATGCATATATTCTATTTTTTATTGGAGATGGTTTCAGATGTTTTTACATCTTCTGAAAAGAGCAATCTTGGCTTTTATTTAGTGACATTCAATAAAATACAGAAGATGGGAGAGGAATAATCATGGTGTTGTTCCTTGTTTAGACTGCATAACATTTTGCACTACATAAAAGAACAGCAGTTAGGTTTTTTCCAGATCCCTTGATTGTGGTCACATTCTCAGTGATATGTAAAGACACAAGAGTTACGGATAGGTGCTATATTAATTTATAAATAAGTAAGTAGATAAAGCAAGTCTTCCCCCACAGCCTAACCCTAAGTCCCTCCCACAGCCTAAC
>WWET01000407.1:38439-59064 GCA_011038615.1 Limnodynastes dumerilii
AGTCTCCCCCCGCAGCCTAACCCTAAGTCTCCCCCCTCAGCCTAACCCTAAGTCCACTGAAAGTGAATGGGTGAGTATGCGATTCGCATTCAAAATAAGGACAGCCTCGAAACAGCTTTCGACTGTCCCTAAATCGCGAATTCGCAGCGGGTACTCAAAATGATCTGACGCTTTGTTAGTATTTGAAGCATAGATCATGTAGGGGGAATCAATCCACATAAAGCATTTCGGAATTATGTAGTGTTCATGTGAGAAGTATACCTTTATCCTACTTTGAATAACACCAGAACATAACTGTCACACAAGCTGAACAAAGTTACTTTGCTTAAAACTATTCTAAAGTTAAAAAAATGCCTTTAATTTTTGAACCAGCAATAAAAGATGCACAGAGGGAGCCGTTTACTCAATACAGAAAACAATTTGCTGAACTTTTCTGAATGACAGACAAGACTGCGCAGGGAATTGGTATTATTCTTTTGCATATTGCATATTATCACTCATTTAAATACCACATAGATCATAATAAAATAGCTAAGCTGTAATATCCCAGAGATGTGCAATTTTCATAAAACTCATCCTAAAATTAAAGTGATTAGCAAGTCTGCAGTGACCTCAGTCATGCTGATGTCAGCTCTCTGGCCATTGACTGGATGAAGCCCTATTACCTTTGGGGAGATAATGTAATGTGAGTTAGACGATACAATGAGGAATTAATTACAGTCCTCGGTTTCCTAACCTGCTGGCGCTGATTGTCTTGTGTCCTCCTAGCTCCTCTTTCCAGAAAGGAGATATTAAACTTCTGTCTCTACTTCCCCTCAGGTGTTCTGCACTATTTATTTTCTAGGTGCAGTGGTCACAGGAAGCTCAGCAAAGCGTGGAGGGCTCTGAAGCAGCCCATAGCTTTTTAATTAATCAGCCTTGTCCTCAGCAGGTTTGGCTCAAAGGTCTCTTTGTAACAGAGGCAATTATTGCTCTTATCAGAAAACAATGGGATGTCACTCTGTTATTACAGGTATCCCTTTCAACTGGCCTATATAGTGATAGAGAGTTGCTGATCCTTAGTGCCACCGTGAAGTGATATGCAGAATGGAAAGTTCACCTGTTAAAGGGAACAGAAGGAGGGCTGATCAGATTTATAACATGAAGAAGGGGCTGGAGGGACAGACATTTTGTCTGTGTGTGGATACCTTGTCTGAAGTCATCCACTTAGAACAGATTATGACAGAGCCAAGTAAATTGCCTTTCTTAGATCTGCTGAAGGTTGATTAAGTCGCTAGTTTATGACATACACAGGACTGCAATTAATGAGCTCATTCTATCCAGATCCTTAAGAACATAGGTTTTGTATTGGTCCAGCAAAATCCATATACTCAATTTTTCCAAGGCAATACTGATAGGTCAGGAACAGGTTCAGATTTAGGGAGAGGTTGAAGATTCCATCATCCTCATCCCAAGGATATTAAAATAGCATCGGTAAGGATCTGCTGCCTATCAGACACCAGAAACAGTTTACTAACATCTGAAACTTACAAGCCCACAAATCACAAGATCTATATATCCCCAATATGTAATGTGGTGACAAGTATAGTGATTCTAATTCTAAGTCACTTAGATGTCATTGGCCCCACTCTGGAGGGCCCCCACATCTCTTCAGCCCAGAGACCTCAACAGTCCTTAATCAGACTTTTGGCTGGATCCAGACATAAGTAAGTGCTTGAAATTAGTTACTCCTGGGCTAAGCCATGTTGATTGCAGGGGAGTTATATTTCATCTGTTGGAAACAGTATTAGAGTTGAGAAGTGATGTTTAACAGTGTGATAGTAAAGCTGGTCAGTATCTGTGTGCAGTAAGCAATTCAAAGATATATCCCTGTATGCCAGGAATACAATTACCTTGACTCCCCCTGCAATCAACATGGTTCAGCCCAGGAGTAACAAATTTCAAGCACTTACCCAAGTCTGGATCCAGCCCTTTGTGCTGATACTATGACAACCTTTTTATAGTGATTAACTTGTTAAATGTTTATTTTTGCAGGGTTAAGAGCCATCACAGTATAAATAAAAGTTGTACATTTTATAAAGTGGCTCATAACGTGCATATATGGATATTACAGATCAGGGTCATATAAAAAGCATGAAGCCATATGCTGAGCAGTGTTATACAATAACAGTGCTAAGCCATATCCTGAGGATCAATCATTTTTTATTCACATAAATAGTGTATCACGCTCTAGTATATAGTACAAGCTGCAGACTTGGAGGTAAGCAGCAAGGTCTGACTCCCACAACCTAATTGCTATAAACTGATTCAGCAAGAACATATTGATTCCTTTGATAAAAGACTTTTCTCAGTCTATTTTATGGTAAAGATTTCAATCCCTTGAATACGAATCATTGATTTAGTAAAAATTGTAATGGCATCGTATTCATAACTGTTGATATAGTCTGAACTCTGTATACTGTGTCTATTCGTGTATCCATCTTTACAATGTTTTATCATGGAGGATAACGTGTATTATGTGATGTATTATGCAGTTTCATGTGATGTATAAATGACTGACTGGATACAATTTAATAAGACTATTTCCATATATTTAATGTTCTATACCAGACACGATTGTTAGTCAGTGCGTCAATCCTGCAGCATGGAACTTTGCAACTGAATTATAATTCACAGTTCTGCAAAGCACAAAGCAGCAATGACAATACACGCACATAAGAGGAGAGGGGGGCTGTAGAGATGGACATCATTGGGGAATGCAGGGAAGGTGAGTATGTATGGGATTGTTCATGTACAGATGACAATTTTTTTCTAAGAAGGTTATGAGAGCTAAGAGTCTCGTGGCCCTCATTACTGCTGTTTTACAGTTATCCCTTGTATTACCTTGTTTGTACTCACATTTCATCATTTGGCACTTTTTTCTTTTTTGTAGTTTTCTCTTGCAATTTTGTTATGCACTCTGTTACAATATATAGCACGTGGCTATGGTGTGACACCTTACAGAAAAATGATACTACTACTACTACTACCACCAATAATCGTTCTAATAATTATAATTTATTTTTAAAAATGTTAGCTATAATTTATAAAAAATTTAATAAAATAAAATGTTTCTGTTAGTGGTGCTTAAGGACCATGGTTCAGAACCCCTGCTCTAAACATCTTTATGCCCAATTATACCCCAAGGGCCTGATCCAGACCTACTGGAGCCTTACAGCCGCATTGCTTATCGTATTGGAGCTTCCTCCGCCCTGTTCCCTAATCTGCATGCCTATCTCCGCCTTTACGGCAGAGATACGGCATGTGTAAAGGGGAGGAAAGCCCCCTTTTCATAACAGCCGGCGGTCGTAACTATAGTTACGGCCGTAATTCCCTGTGCGGCCGTATTGTCGGCCCCAAGTCTTTGCAAAGCAATGCTGCCTTTTGTCGGCCTTTTATGCTCTTGTCTGCTAGATATTTGCTGGTTAAAAAGAAATCAATTGGGAGTTAAGGTTATCGTTTACAGTATATCATTGTTTGGAGTTTATTACTGTTCTTACTACTATCACCACCACTACTACTACTACTATTACTACAACTATTACTATAACTATCACTACTACTACTACTATTACTACAACTATTACTACTACTACAACTATTACTACTACTACTACAACTATTACTACAATTACTACTACAATTATTACTACAACTATTACTACTATTACTACTGCTACTAGTACTACTGTTACTACAACGATTACTACTACTACTATTACTACTACTATTATTACTATTGCTACTACTACTATTACTACTACTACTACTCCTACTATTACTACAACTACTATCACTACTACTACTATTACTACAATTATTGCTATTACTATTACTACTATTACTACAACTATTACTATAATTATTACTATTACTACTACTACTACTACTCCTACTATTACTACAACTACTATCACTACTACTACTATTACTACTACAATTAATACTATTATTACTACTACTATTATTACTACTACTGTTATTACTACAACTATTACTACAATTATTACTATTACTACTACTACTACAACTATTACTATAATTATTACTATTACTACTACTACTCCTCCTCCTCCTACTATTACTACAACTACCATCACTACTACTACTACTATTACTACTACTACTATTACTACTACTATTACTACTACTATTACTATAATTATTACTATTACTACTACTACTACTACTACTACTACTACTACAACTACTATCACTACTACTACTATTACTACACTACCATCAATTATTACTATTACTCCTCCTCCTACTATTACTACAACTACTATCACTACTACTACTATTACTACAATTATTACTATTACTACTACTATTACTACAATTATTACTACTACTATTACTATAACTATTACTATAATTATTACTATTACTACTACTACTACTCCTCCTCCTACTATTACTACAACTACTATCACTACTACTACTATTACTACAATTATTACTATTACTACTACTATTACTACTACTACTACTATTACTACTACTATTACTACAATTATTACTACTACTATTACTATAACTATTACTATAATTCTACTACTACTACTACTACTACTACTACTACAACAACACCTATTACTACTACTACT
Source organism: Limnodynastes dumerilii (assembly GCA_011038615.1). NCBI lineage: Eukaryota > Metazoa > Chordata > Amphibia > Anura > Limnodynastidae > Limnodynastes > Limnodynastes dumerilii. Next base: position 43,089 of record WWET01000407.1, read on the forward strand.
ATTACTATAACTATTACTACTACTATTACAACTATTACTACAATTATTACTATTACTACTACTACAACAACTATTACTACTACTACTACTACTATTACTACAACTATTACTACAATTATTACTACAATTATTACTACAACTATTACTACAATTATTACTACAACTATTACTACTATTACTACTGCTACTAGTACTACTGTAACTACTACTATTACCACTACTATTACTATTGCTACTATTACTACTATTACTACTATTACTACTACTACCACTACTACTACTAGTACTACTACCAATAATAATAATAATAATAATTTTTTTTAAGTTTTAGCTTAAGTTTAATTTATTTTTTTTAATAATATTTGGACTATTCTTAAGTGTGTGTGTGTGGGTGGTGGGGGATCCACAGGACCAGCATTTATAGGGGACACCATTATATGCATTTGCTCTGTATAGCATAATTTTATGTGTAACATTTGTAATTGGATATATGTTATTTGTGCATGTATTACAGTTACGTCCCCCCATTATTATATGCTCGTTTGCTTAGGTTATCAGCGGACTGAAGATAAAGAATTCCTATACAGGCTGCTCTTACGCTGGATAAATTCCATGCTTTCATTTCATGCTTACATTCTGATGTCTAGATCAAGCCACTATAATGGGTTTACAAGAAAAGGCCAGAATGAATACACTTAATCTGGAAAAATTTCCGCAGACGAGTCTCACATATTAGTAATATTCAGCACTGAGCAGTTGTCAGGTCAGAATGATTAAGTTATTTAAAGCTCAATAATTACATTAAGTAGCTCTCATCGTTATCGCACAATTCGCATTGCTGCTTATTCCTCTAAGCGCATTACAGAGCATTATTACAAAAACCGTCACTTCATAATGGAATTTAAAAAAATAAAGTCAAACAAAAAAAAATGAAAGTAAGAAACAGACGCTCAAAGAGGGAGCACTACATGGATGGAAAGTGTTGTTAGACCTATAGCATAAACTTTGCCCCTCAGTGCTCACTGGACCCTAAGTAGGAGTCTTGAATGGATAACTCCACTGGGATTAATAGTTCATTATATTAGCTTCCTGTCTTTATATGGATATAACCATGAAGATATATTGATATTGCCATATGTGGCCATTGTAAAGAACATTAATTAATTTCAGTAGGGTGTGGGTCCCCATTGCGAATGGCCCTATTTTGATAGGGCCATTCTCTCCCAGCCTTGAAGAGGCATAGCAATCAATCAAGGTAAGTATTTATTCTATCTCTAACCCTCTCCCTAATCCTTATCCTAATGCTCCCCTTTTATTACCCTGACCCTAACCCCCCCCTTTCCCGCAGCCTAACCCCCCTTACATGGCCCTAACCGTAACCCTCCCTTCCCCAGAGCCTAACCTTAACCCACTCTCTAAGCCTAAAAGTCCCCAGAGAGGGTTACTCATCTCTCTGGTGGTCCGGCGGTGGCGCTTCTAAAAATGAATGGGTGAGTATGCCGATCGCACACTCACCCATTCATAAAAAAAAAATCTAAAATGGCGGTCATTCGAAATAGAGACAGCCGAAAAGCAACTTTCAGCTGTCTCTACTTCGCAATGACAGCCATCACAATGGGAACTTGTACCAATTTCAGTAGTTCATTATATTAGCTTCCTGTCTTTATATGGATATAACCATGAAGATATATTGATATTGCCATATGTGGCCATTGTAAAGAACATTGATTAATTTCAGTAGGGTGTGGGTCCCCATTGCGAACGGCCCTATTTCGATAAGGCCGTTCTCTCCCAACCTTGAAGAGGCATAGCAATCAATCCCTGGAGCACCGAGCATGGTGCTATGAAAGGTAAGTATTTATTCTATCTCCAACCCTCTCCCTAATCCTTTCAGCTGTCTCTACTTCACAATGACAGCCATCACAATGGGAACTTGTACCAATTTCAGTACACTTATTGGAATCACAGAATACCCTACAATACTCACATATACCCTTGCCATAGTTGAACTTTTAAAAACATGATTTGTCAACTACAGCAGCTCATACTGAGATGTTCAGATTATGGATTATACCAATGGTGTCATCGGCTCTAACAGAGCTGTTGCCAACTACATGTGAGCCTCTTTTACTTGCCAAGATGTACTGCTCTAGACCAGAGGTCCTTAAACACTACTAAGAGTGCAAGCGGCATAATGAGTCCAACCAAAGGATCTTTTTACATGTCAGTCAGCAAGGCCTATGCTGCAGAAAGGAGACCTGGAAAACATGCACTGTTAGTGGTACTTGAGGACCATGGTTGAGAATCCCTGCTCTAAACTTTTTTTATGTCTACAGATGCCACAAGTCATTGCAAAGCAATGCTACCTTCTGTCATGTGTGTATGCTCTGGTCGGTTAGATACTGTCCGCTAAAAAAAATCCAACGGTACTTAAGGTTATCATTTACATCATTGATTGGAGTTTATTACTATTTTATTGTTATTTGTTGGACATTAGTTGTGTAAACTTATTTTCCAGCTTCTAATTTAGACTGCTAACTAACTAACGAATTTATATCTGACCCTGCAAGTTCACAACATGGCTGCCTTCTAAAGTTGGTCACACAATAGAGCAATTATTGATCTGATCAGGGTCACCGCCAGATATTTTTGGGCCCGGGACTCATACTCATCCGTGATGTCACATAGGGGCGGAGCTCCGTAGACCTGCATTTACACTCTAAGCAGTAAATATCCAACTGCGATACCTGCTGCTGCATAGCTTATAGTGAGTATCAACAGGCCCCATCAGCTCTGTGCCCAGGAAAGTAGTCCCCAATTACTGGGAGAATATGCCAACAATCGCTATAGTGTATGGCCACTCTTACAACAATAACACAGCCAAAAATCACTTGGGTCCGATAATTTGATCCTATGGCCTATTTAAAAGTTATTGCTACACCCCCCTAAGAAAAGAACCCAAAAAAACTTCATAAATATTACAAATTGGACTAGATGGTATTTCCTAATATATACATATATAATACATTTAGAAAAGCAAGAGAGTAAACCACATTGACTATGTGCCAGCCTGGTGGCTCAGTGGGTAGCAGCACTCAGATCATGAGTTCGCCTTATCTGTGTGAATGTTTGTATGATCTCCCCGTGTCTGTGTGGGTTTCCTCCATGTGCTCTGGTTTCCTTCTACATACCTAAAACATACTGGTAGATTAATTGGCTGCTGATTAAATTACCCCTAGTGTGTGTTAGGGGCCTTAGTATGTAGCTGTGATAGGGGCAGGGACTGATGTGAATGTCTCTGTAAAGCGCTGCAGACAATTTGTGGTGCTATATAAATAAGTAATAATAATAATATATTGTCAGCTCTAAATGTTTTATCTCTCACAATCTGTTTATCTCTGCATACATGTTGTATAATATTGGCAGTTCTTATTTGTGCATCTACAATGGCTCCTCACAGAAAATTATTTTCTATTGTAATTTGATTTCAAAATCTATTAATAAAAAGTACTGTATTTAAAAAATAAAATAATTGCACCAAAGGCGTCACAACGGGGGTGCAGCACTGGGTGTCAGTGTGAAAGGGAGTGATGGAGCCTCCTCACTGTCCTCACTGTCACTCCCTTTGGTGAATTGCTAAATAAAAATGGAGAAACTGCTTAAGCTGTGCTGCTGCGCGGCTTACAGTTTATTAATAGGGGTCGGCAGAGGAGTGCACCAAAACAGCGCTCCTTAGTAGCAGCTCCCTCCCATTTAAATGATGCTGGCATGACCCCAAGGTCGCGATAGCGTCATTCAGTAAGCAGAGTGCGCTGTGGAAGAGCAATGAAGATTAAGAAGACATCCAGCGACCAGCTAACAGAGCCAAGGTAAGTGAGCGTTAACAAGGAGGACACATACATGGGGCTGCAATGACAGCTGGCAACATATAAGGGGCTGCATTAATGGCTGGGGCATACAAGAGGGGCTGCAGTGATGATAGAGACATACAAGGAGGCTGCAGTAATGGCTGGTACATATAAGGGGGCTTATAGGATGGCTGGAGATATGTGAGTGGTTGATAGTATGGCTGGGACATACAAGTGGGCTGATAGGTTGGCTGACACATACAAGGAGGCTGATAGATTGGCTGGGGCATACAAGGGGACTGCAGTGATATCTGCGGGATACGTCTCTTTAAACTGTCATAAGATATTATACTAATACTTACAGCATAAAATACTAATTTTATTAACAATTACCCTGAAAGTTACTAGAAAACTTTATTGACAAAAACAAAAGTATCAAAATTATTTAGAAAATGCAATATAAAGTTCCCAGACTTTTCTTCTCTGAGAGCTGATTGTGAGGTTCTTAAGGCAGTTTCAGTAATCATAGCCATGTACGCTACTGCAAGCTTTAATTACAGCCTATAGCTAAAGGCAAAGGGCAGTAATAGGGGTCAAAAGATATTAAAATGTGTAACTCTTCCGGTAATATTGTGACTTAAGACAAAAGAAAGACAAACCATAGGTGGGAAATTTAAATTTTATTGTTTGCTTAAGGCTATGCCTCTCTATGTTCCAAGAGTGCTCTGTGACATGTACCTCTGTCTATTTTACAATAACCTGCAATATGGCATTGTATAAAGATGGGACAGAAAGACATAGACACAGAGACAGAGACAAAGGGCAAGATCCAGAGCTACGCTTTTACTATGCTGCGTAGCTGCTAGTGTACCTTCTGTGCACTCCCCTCGGCACACCCCTCTCATGTACGTATTTTAGGCACCTTGCGCTTTCTATACCCTGCCATAACTTTGCGCTGCGTATCAACTAGCAGACAGACTTCACACACGTAGCTATGCTGCTAAGCACGCCCATACTGTATGATTTAAATGCCTCACTCCGACTTCGAAGCTTAAATACTGGTGGCGTATGGCTGGCCCGCCCCTTCGTATGTTGATACGCTACTGATACGTGACTGCCCCTTATGCTATGCCTTACGTGGCGTAGTAAGTACTAATGTGTGAATTTACGCTAGCGGCTAGCATAAACTCACTCGAAGACGTTGTTCTGGATCTACCCCAGAGAGACAGAGACAGAGACAGAGACAGAGAGGGAGACATAGAGAGAGAGAGAGAGAGAGAGAGAGAGAGACGCTCATATTAAAATGGGTTTCTGTGTTTCTTTAAAGAAGATGAGACGTTCTGTTTATTTAGTTTAATGTTAAATAATTTTGAGCTGGATCTTGTGCTCTGAATTTCCACTAATTTCCAAAACTGTAAATGTTGTGTTCTATACTTGCGCGTGTGCTTTCCTTTCGGATTGTATTGCAACATACCCAGACTTAAGAAGAATGACAGTTTCTACATCCTCTGATAGAGGGGGAGGGTTGTGAGCACATGTGGGTGTGTCTTGGTGCTATAATCTATATATCTATAGGCATTTACTCTCTCTGCTCACTGATGAAAACGATAAGGTGGGCCCTGGGTATCAGAAGTTGGTTGCCACATTTAGGACCTGATCCAGACTTAAGTGGCACGCTTATCTGGCATGCGGATTTTAGCTGACTTACGTTTCCATGACCCTACCCTAACTTTGCTGCACGAATCGCTGTGTGACACAGAACACTCAGGCATACAGAAGTGCCTATTCCAGCCCATACTGTCCAATGTAAATGACATTAGATGTACATCTAATGTACAGAGGGTTGTCACGCACTGACGTACTGAACTCTAAGCAAGAGGAAACCAGTTCTGTCTGTTCATAGTTCCACTGTGTAACATTTGGCGCACGCACTTAGCTTGGTTAAATCATCTGTCATTATTAGTTCCGGATCGGAGAGGTTAGCGGTACGATATACATGGATATCTTGGTCCTGCAATTACTGGTCCTCACGCATCTGTTCAAGACTGGAAGTAGACAGATTCAGGCCTATAGCTAGGGGCAGGATGTGAGTGGGGATTGGTGGGGGTTCTGCCCATGCACATACAAGTGTCAGAGACTGCTTAGAAATCTATGAGTGCTGAACGCTGTTTATTAATACATTGCCAGCAGCTGACAGCTTGGACTGAGTGCTGAGCACCCCCCTTGTTATGCCAGCATTAAGAGAACAAACCTTTTATTTGCTCTTCTTCTGCTTCTATCTATTTTTTCAGGTGATAAAACTTTTAATAATAAAGGTCGTCTCATTTTGAACAATTTACTTAGTAAAATATAATAATTACACTTAAACTCAATAAAGCTAGTATCCATAGACACCATATTACCATAATAGCAAGCAGCAAAGATGCATTTACCTCTTTCCTGTGACACTTGCACATAGTTTGTTTTCAGTTTTGTGGTTTAGTCCAAGGTTAAAAATATCTTTATTTTTACAGAAGAATGCGTTTTATGGAGGTAATACTGATAAGTCAGTTCATAGAAGCAGATTTTTCGCCGAAAATTCGCATACGATGAGCGTACGCTCGCTTGCGAGCGTTGCTCTGGATCAGGCCCCTGGTTGTTACAAAAATAGCATGTTGATTAGAGAATTTAAGAAAAGTAAAATGTCTTTGTAACCAGATCTTATCCAAGGTCATTTCAATTAGTGGAGATTATGGAGGAATGAGGTGATTGTCTTTCTCTTTGTTTGAAGTGTTATTACCCTTTTAGATTACGTTACTGTTAGGGGCAAACTCCAGATAAACTGGCCAGAGTTCACAGACAAGTCTCCTCTTGGATATGAAACTTATGTTACCTATAAATACATTCAGTGTGTGATATTATTAATTTGAAGATTGAGGACCGGATTCACAGATACGTTTTTAAAGCGTACGCAAATAAACGCACGCACACAGCAAGCCAACACCCACCAACACTCCCCTCCCATCCGTGCTGACGGAGACTTTTACCTCCATAGACCACTCTGAAGTTTAAGTGTGGATTTGCGTGTGTATATGTCCTCCGTGCGTGCGATTCTTAATAACCGCGTCTATATGCGTTCATCTAAATGCATCCCCCACCTACTTTCATGTAAATTTTCACGTCCGTTTTTCAACCCCGCCTATCCGTACACATGTCCCCAAGTGCGATTCACAAGTCCGTGCCTAAAGCACTTCCGTGCGTATATTCTACGTAATGTACGTAAATAAAGTTACTATGCATGCGCAGTTGATCCGATCGCAAAAATACGCATGCAACTCAGCGTGAAAACATAGTTGTGAAGACGGGCCTTAATTCCTTAGACACCTATTATTTTTTTGAAGAGCTTTGTAATTTCACACCTATAATTTGACTCATTTTAGTAACTGAAGACACTTTGGTACATTAATAGGGGTGGGCGTTGTATGTTACGCTGCTGTTCAAAACATCAACAGGGGTAACAGATTTGTATTCTTATGTCTGACAGGCATTGCCGTAACTAGGGGTGGACGATAGGGGCGGTCACTCAGAGCGCAAAGTCAAACTGGAGCCCAGAAAGTTTTCAAGGGTTAAACTGGTTATTAATTCAAAGTAGTGGCCGCCATTTTTCCTTTTTTACCCTGCCACTAAAATTTCTCTCTATGGTTCTGCTGACAGGGTCATCGGGCCTGATCCAGACCTACGCTCGTGTTTTTACGATGGTCGTAAGCGTAAAAACGCTTACTGCACATGCGTGGGGTAGATGTTACGCTCTTGTTATGCTCCGAAATTCTGAGTGTATGGGCTTTGATCGTAACACCTACGTAAAAATACGGTTGAGGGGGTGGGCATGTCATATGAAATCCGTAAATACGCACCGAGGGCGGGGTGAGTCATTTAAATCGTACAGTATGGGCGTGCTAAGCATCGTAACTACGCATTGAGCTTACGGACGCCCGCAGTTACACTCAGAAAAGTTAGGGTAGGGTTTGCTGGCCATAAGAAGGCAAAACTAGGTACGACCAAGGGGAGTGCGGAGGTACGCTACGCACATGAGCATTTCATGAGCATAGGTCTGGATCAGGCCCATCGTGTTCAATGTTTTTTTTGTCCTCAATGTATTTTAGGTGGAAGTGCAGTGGGAAATGTGCATGCCCAGGAAGTTAGCAAACACAGAAAGATGGGCGCAATGCTACCCAAGCTGCTATCTGCCCATCTGTGTTCTGTGCACTCAAGCCACTGGGTGTTCAAAGATATTAATATGATAAAGAGGCATTTAACTCATTTAAATAGGCATATTCTCTGTCTAAGGTACCTGCACATCCGTGAAAACCTTACACCATGTCAGGAGATCACCAGTAACATGTATCGCATTAAAAAAACATTTATCAGTGATACAGACAACACAATGGTGGGTTGTATCCTTGTCAAATTTGTTGCTGTCGTTGTAGCAACCATAACCAATAGAAATATTGGGCTGGATCCAGAATTAAGTAAGTGCTTGAAATAAGTTACTCCTGGGCTAAACCATGTTGATTGCACGGGAGTCATATTTCATCTGTTGCAAAAAGTATTAGAGTTGAGAGGTGATGATTCCCAGCCCAAGTCTAAATAACAGTGTGATAGTAAAGCTGGTCAGTATCTGTGTGCAGTAAGCAATTCAAAAATATATCCCTACATGCAAAGAATACAATTAAATTAACTCCCCCTGCAATCAAAATGGTTTAGCCCAGGAGTAACTAATTTCAAGCACTTACTTAAGTCTGGATCTAGGATTTAAAAAAAAGATATAAAGCAGCGAGTAACATACTGGATAAACCATTCTGTAAAGGGGTGCACTCGTACTGACAGACTGGATAACTGGGGCCTACCTAATGTTTCCAACCAAACCACAGGAAAAAGGCCAGCAATAAAGGAGTTTGGATTGGAACACATTGAGGGAGTCATATATAATGTACATGGTAATAGAGAATATTTCACATTTAATCAGTCCATGCCCATTGGAGCTACATACTAAGGTTCCTAACACATACATACACACAGTAGGGTTAATTTATTCAGCAGCAAATTAACCTTTGGAGTGTGGGAGGAAACCGGAGCACCCGGAGGAAACCCACGCAGACATGGGGAGAACATACAAACTCCACACAGATGAGGTCTTGTCCAGGAATCAAATACACGACCTCAGTACTGTCAGACACAAGTGCTACTAACTGAGCCACTGTGCTGCCAATGTAGAATCAGGTTTACATTAAAAGTCTTCTTCACAACGGTCATCCAGATAGATTTATATGCACTATATACCTGTAAATGATATATCCATTTTTACATAAATTTAAATCGATCATCTAGTAATACAGTATAAAGGGTCACCAATATATACACCCCTTTCTTAGCATTAAACATGTTATATATTATATCAAGGCTATATAGATATATAATAGAAAATCATCTTGTATACTTGAAACTACAGAACCCACACGATTTCTGGGTTTGTTTCCCAGTACCACAGACAGCACTTTGGAGTTTTATTTTATTTATATCTACTTTTGTTTAAAGTTTCCTAGATACATTAATATAAAGGAACAAACTTAGAAATTAAAAACAAAACTAACAATAAAAACAAATTTAGAAACAAAATAGCTTCTTGCAATCACTACCCAGCCCCTCTGGGCATGTCCAGATAAAAAAGCAGACGTGATATGTTCTGAGCGCACTGGGGGAAAACTAGATCCAGCCCTTATTTTTTGATGACATAAACACAGACTGAACTCAAAAATAGGTCAATACAGTCTGACTTTTGCTAAATTATTTTCTTACATGTAATTCAACTTTTAAAAAACAAAACAACAAAAATAAAAACCCAGCAACTTTCTCTTGATAGCTGTTGAATGAGATATCATGAATGAAAAAACAATGTTTCTTAAATAAACTGTACCAGCAAAGCCTGAAGAAAACAATTTGCCATCCCTGCTCTACCAGCTGCGGTATTACCTTATCATATACATTTTCATCAGCCAGGAGCCTGTAACCCCTTCTACATGAACTGTGACATCATTATACAGCAAACACTGTAAGCAGAGGCATCTTCCATTAGACATAATCCTGTTATATACACGAAGAAGAACAAAGCCATCTCATTTCATTTTCAGCACATCATTAAGTACAAAATCTTGTTACTTTTATACTGAATACTGAAAGATAGCCAACGTGAACTGTAAAACACAAATTTATCTAATGAATTACAGGAAAATACTCTATTTTGACACTTTCTGGATAGGAAGTCACTGAAGAACGTGGCAGTGAAGTGCCAGTTACATTTCATAAAGCAATAATGTCCACTGCTCCTATTATTATAAACTTCACCAGAGTAAATTTTTGTAGCAGCTTTATATTGTTTACCTAATTCCAGGAAAAAGACCAGTAACAGTGTACACCAGACACAGATGATACATACAGCGTCCAATAGAGGCCGCTGTGCTGCTGCCTCTTCTGACTGCAGGTGCAAGTGGCTATAAGGTTATTGGATACAATTCATTATTCCACTGCCTTACCTGTTTAATAGGTCATTTTATTTATAGTATGTATAGCACTATAATGTTATGTAGCACTTTACAATGTTTATGCAGGTATTCCCATCAGTCCCAAACACAAATAGACACACACACATTTATTTTATTCAGTAGCATCTTACACACACATATACACATGTTAGTTTTATTCAGTAGCATGTCACACACATACACATGTTTATTTTATGCAGTAGCATGTCACACACATAAACACACGTTACTTTTATTAAGTAGCATGTTACACACATGTTAATTTTATTCATTAGTATGTTAAACACATGCACACAATTTCATTTTATGAAGTAGCCTGTTACACACATGCACACATGTTACTTTTATTCAGTAGCATGTTACACACATATACACACGTTAATTTTATTCAGTAGCATGTTTTTAGAGTGTGTTTTTGGAGCTTTTGGAAGCCCAGGTAGACACGGGGAGAACATACATACCAGATAAGGCCTAGTCCAGGAATCGAACTCATGACCTCAGCACTGTGTGCCAGCAGTGCTACCATACTGAATGACACCATATTGAATACACAGCTGTTCCATAATGGAAGCCCTTCCAATAACAGAGCAGGACAGACTGGGATGTATGATGGGTGGGAGTGGAATCTATATTAATTTTACAGTAAGAGCATCTTTAGGCCCTTTCCAGATTTCTGAGCATCCCCATTTTACGCAGGGTTAACGTGTAAATCTTAAGGCAGGGTCTTGCAACCTCAAGCCTGTACTCCAGGGAACTGGGCACTCCTCACTTGACCTGTAGTAAGGATACAGCAGAAATCCGGAGTAGGATCTCCGCTGCGCTCAGAGCTTCATGTGCAGCAGTAGCAGAGGTCTGGATCCAGTGTGGCATAGCAATAGACTGTCCAGTTTTTCCTACTGTCCTGCAACCATCCTAATAGGATCAACACACTGACATTGCAACAAATCAGTCCTAGCCATAGGATAATCATGGCTTATAGTATTGAAGTTTGATTCACATATAGATCTATCATTTTGCACTTCGGTCTCCAAACAAGTAAAAAAAACTTACTTCTTGCTTCAGATTTTGCTTAACTATAGTTATATTGGTTATGTTGGTAATTTCGAAACAATCAATCAACCTTTTACAAGGTACAATTTATACAAAATGTTTTATATCATCGTATACCACTAGAAACATTGAAAAAAATGTGCATTATGGTGACCTGTATAGTTGATAAATGGTTCAGTTCCATGTCACTGACAACAAAGCTGATTGATTGGCCAAAGCCAGAGAGGCACTAGATCCCAGCGGCAAGGACATGTGTGCCCTCCCATAGGCTAAGACTAATAACTAATCTATGAAGCAATCATTTTTTACTGGAGGAGAAGCTTCCCTTTCCAGGATTAGTTTCTCCACATGATCTTTGGGCCATATCTTGAAGGTATTTCTAGAAGGCAGCTATCTTATTAAACCTCATGAAAGAGGACTTGGTGATAAAGATTGAGGTCCAGATTCAGTTACGCAGTTTTCCTCTCAAGTACGTTGTTTTAAGAATTGAGACGCAATCTACGTACAGAAATGGTATGTAGTCCTAGAGTTAGGTCTGTTCACACTTTGCTATATTTCTATGCTGTACTGTAATAATTCGGTACACATTGCGGGCCCCATTCTCAGATACGAAGGAAATAAGTAAGCGCGGGTTCGCAAAACTACGCACCTAAGTGCAAGGCAACTCCCCTGACACTCTGCTCGTTCTTACGGATCTTTGCTGACTTCCGCCTCTATAGGGCTACATTAGCTCTCTGTGCGTGTCTTTGTGTGGATTTAGCGTACGTGCAGAGTTCTATCCCAGCCCATTCAGCACCTATTTAAATGCCCCCCACCCACTTTTCTTAACTTCCAACTTACGGAGTACTGGCACGATCTTTCTTACAGATGTCAATAGGCTTGGATTTGCTCGGTTATGCATGTGCTTAATGGGTTTCTGTGCATAACATCTGCCTGCGTAACATAAAATCACCAAGATACGCATGGCCTGCGCATATTTAGTTACGTTATTTAGGAGGAATCAGGGCCTGCATAACTAGTCCGATAATCAGGGCTATCTCCGTACATCCCTGCTTGCATCCTGGTTAGCTGATTGTCCAGGGTCAATGTATTTTGCCTGCTTTTGTTGGCATGCAGATAAATTGGCCTCTGTCATACACCACATGAGAATTTGCTGATCAGTCCGCTGATCTTAAGCTGGATTAACACTTCTTCAATTCCTTTCAGATCCAACTTCAACACAGCCCTATAGCTGGCCCCAGCATAGCTCTGGTCTGTATTTATTAAAGGAGGTAAGGTGGCTAAATAGAGTGTTAGAAGAAGAAATAGGACAGCACAGGTATTATAATATCATAAAGATATTATATAGGCGTGCTTGCATGAGGTCTCATTAATGAGGCTAAATAGAGTGCAAGAGCTCTTTATAAAAGAGTTAGCCTAGAAGCAGTTGAAACTCTTAATCAGACCCTGGCTGTCAGAAAATGCGGGTCCAGGACACAGCTGCGGGGCCCTGCCCCCCATGTGACGTCATTGGTGATGTCACATAGGGGTGGAGTGCCGTGGACTTGCTTTAACAGCAGGCCAGTGCGCAGGGAAGCTCTTCCCTGCTTATTGGCCCGCTACTGAGCGGCAAGTATGGGCTAGGATACCACCGATACCTATTGCTGTAGAGCTAGGTAAGTATCAGCGGGCCCCCATCAGCTCAGGGCCCCGGGACAATAGTCCCGGCTGTCCCCCCTGATGGCAGCCCTGCTGGCTGTAGCTGAATTGGTAGAATGAGGTAATAGTGCCTAATGTAGACTTGGTCTCTTCCACAGTGAGATTACTGCATGGGCAATCCATGGGGTAAGTACTAATGATGATGACACAAGTGATGGTCATGCATCACACACACTTCCAAATTTGGTCAGGATTCTTAAACATATGCATATAATTGAAAAGAACTGCCTATAGATTTTGTTTGCCTTCTTTTAACCATGATATAAATGTGTCCTCACGGAGTCATTGTGCGATACAGAGGCTTTGCACATTTTCCTGTTTGTGTATGCTGCACAGCTGAATATTCATGATGCATGCGTATTCATTCATTCTGTGTGTGCGCTTCACTAAGCCACACCACACAGCACAGAAAATAAAAGAGAATTGTGTGTTGTGCAGAGAGAGTCACTGCCATTGCAAAGGGTGTGAACGTGATAGAGGAGAGAATGTGATTTGATGGATGAACTGTGTTTGATGGGAGGGCAGTGTAACCTTAAAGAGTAATGATACAACCTACTCTACAGGTGCAATGAGACACCCCTTAGACCAGCAGCCATTCCTTAATAAGAGTAAATAGAATAGACCAAAATCAATTGTAAATGCTACTTTTAGTAATGGCAAAATTATAAATAAATCTAAATTCTAAAAGTTAGAAATAAGAATGTACATAGCAGCCTGGAATGCGTCATTACAATTTATTTATTCACAGGTTTTTATGTAGTTGCCATAAGATTACATAGCGCTTTACAGTGAATTTTTCACATTAGTCCCTCCCCCATTGGAGCTACATTCTAAGGTCCCTAACACACACACACACACACACACACACACACACACACACACACACACACACACACACACACACAATGGTTTATTTATTCAGCAGCCAATTAAACTACCAGCATATTTTCAGAGTGTGGGAGGAAACTGGAGCACCCAGAATAAACCCTCACAAACATGAGGAGAACATACAAACTCCACACAGATAAGGCCTTTTCTGGGAATCAAACACATGACCTCAGTGCTGTGAGACACAAGTGCTACTCACTGAGCCACTGTGCTGCCCCCAATAAAAAAAAATCTCAGATACATTGCTTACTTTTGTGAAGTAGATGACCTTAAATAATATTGAGGAAAAATAATAATAATAATAATAATAATAATAATAATATACTTGGTATATAATGTAATAGGTATGTTTCAAATAAAATAAAAAAGCACACAAATGAAAGCTACAGAATGGGCCATGTACAAACTTTGCTGGTACAATATCCATTACTCATAACAATGACCATTTTTTATTGCTTTTCTTGTCAGCGTTGGATAGTGGCGATCGGAGACTACATTCATTTTAACTGTCACACTAATACAGTATTCTTGTCTAGAAACAAGATGTATTGTGGACAGACAGAAAGCTAGATTTGTGCTTATTATTCCATTACGGTCTAATCATAAGGGGAATGTTGGGTGAATTCTACACACTGACTTCAGATAACTGATGTGGCGCTTTTCTTGGGTTTTTCATGTAGCGATTAAATGATCTCTCAAGCAGCCAATTCTTAAAAAACCATTTGAGCCCCTCGTCAGATGGCTTTATAAAAATATGGAACATTGAGGGGGTTTGTTTTGAATGTGACACATGAACATGATACTGATGGATATTGTAGAGTTAATGAAACTGCACAAGAGAAAACTGTGGTCAAGCAGGATCGTAGAAGGTGGGGAACCTTCACAGAGTTTTTTTTGTTTCAGCCCGTACAGAAGGAAAATTGAGTAGCAAAAATCCACTTCTGGCCTCACTCTTTGTAGTTTGTAGTTCTACGCCTTAAACCAAGCTTCCCTCGGGGAGTTTAAACATGGAGTTCCCTCTAATCTGGAAATGTTGTTTTTCTAATTTTAGTTGGGATAGAGTGTGCCTGAAAATGTCTTTCCTCAATTTGTATCTCTTTCACTTGGGAAAAAAAAATACAAGCTGTGAACACAGATTAGGAGGAAAAAAAGAATTCCAGGAGAGGAACAGAGCTACACCCACTGAAAAATAAAATACATTTTGAAGATTTAAGACGTTAGGGTTTCAAAGAAGAGTAATACCTGTACAGCTTGTATTGTCCTCACATTAACATAAACAATGGAGCCAATTGTCATAACCAGCATCACTATATGTAAACAACGTCTGTGTTTGGATGTTAAAATAAAATTGTAAATGGTTTCATTTCTGCCAGTTTGGAGCAGAGCCAGACCTAATAGCAGATTCTATAAGTTATCTCCATTGCGGAGACTAACGTACAGGATTTTCTATCCTTATTTCTGCACACAGGAATGTGGCCGCTCCCTCTGCGTTCCTGTGTGTGGAATGGATTTCTGATCGCTGCCCATATGGGATACTGGATTATACATAAGGGCTTAGCCAAGTCATTACTGTACGACTTAAGCACCAATGTCCGTACATCCACCATGTGTATCTCATACTATAGGCTAGAGCAGTCTTACAACATGCAGGTCTCCAAGTAAAAAGCACAGAGAGGTCTATGGTCAATCAGCCCCTGGCAACACCCCTTAGAACGCTAGCAGATTAAAGCAGAACCCTTTCTTATTTCAAATATTCCATGAATAATGTCATATTCCACTCACACACATTATAGAAGTATTCCCCACAGACACTGTACATATTGCAGACAGACCCCATATTCCAACACCAGTGTCTGGAGATCTTCCCAAGCACAATACCCCTCAGAGACATGCAAGAACCATAAAAGCAAACAC
>WWET01000407.1:75437-90562 GCA_011038615.1 Limnodynastes dumerilii
TCACAAGGTCTAACAATACTGGTCAATTTACCACTTTTTCACAATTTCTGTCTCCTATAAAGGGTAATTTCAAATGTGGCAAAGTCAGGTGCTTGACCTGCCAATTTATGGTACATAGAGCATCTGAGTTTTCCTCTCATACTACGGGGAAGTCCTACCCGATAAATCATTTTATTAACTGTTCCACCCAGTACGTCGTCTATTTGATGATGTGCGGGTGTGGAACACAATACATAGGGAGGACGACCAGGGCATTGAGATGTCGATTTTTAGAGCATAGAAGATGCATTATTAATGTCAATCAGGGACATAACATTGCGAATCACTTTCAACAAAGTCACAAGGGGGATTTTTCCACCTTAAAAATAATGGGTATTGAGCATATAGCCCCAACAGCTAGAGGGGGCAATAGGTTTAGGAAGTTTTGTATGAGGGAATAATTCTGGATCCAAAGAATGGCCACAATGTCACCAGAAGGATTTAATGAGGTCATTGATCTAGATTTTGGCTGATCGAACATTAGGCCTCTCTATATGCTAAGGGTATGAAATACTGAACTTACAATATCTAACTTTCACTGATGCACTTAATTTATGTGGTTAGGATTTATATGATATAATATAATTTTTTGATTAGAGGTAATATTATTTTCACTATAGGATTTTGAGAAACTAATGATGTCAGGATATTAATACCATGACTCATTCCTTATTAAATAACAGATTATTTTCACTATTTAATTATGTATGTACAATATTGTGTGGGTTGTGCGAGATTAGACCGATGAAAAGAGCCCAAATTAATTTAAATTTTGATATTTATCATTGTGGGAGATTATTGTGTCCAATAGCAATGATACATGATAATATATACATATATTATATATGTTTGATTATAGTAATATTTATAATATGTTACACTTTAAATATGTATTATATATGTTTGATTAAAGTAACACAAATTTTTTGTGTATGTCATGATATGAGTTCACACAAAGACCCTAAGTTGAGGTCTATTATAACAGTAATTATCTTTTTGATGTTTAGATGATGTTTGTTCAGTTATTTGATATTGGAGTTTACCAGCCTATAATTATATAATCCAGTATGTATGTCCTTTAAATAAGATCGAGGCATATTATACCGTATAATACATGATTTAATACAAATTTATTGATATATTTAATCATTTGATTATCTAAAATTCTTTACTCATTTAAATATTGTCATCTGGTGGTGATTATTGTCGTTTTTAGGATTATGATCTGATCATGATAATATATGGTCTTCATGCTTTGCCCTATTTAATCTAACTTAATTCTATTAATTTCTTATATATTTATTTTTCTATTGTATTGATTTATTTTTCTTAATTGTATGGATTTATTAAATTTTTAATATGTAAACAGTACTACCAATCGCTTTTTGTACACATGTACTACTGGAAACTCTTATTTACCCAAAATGTTGGGATTATATATAATACTTAGTATTAGAATGACATATAGTTGTAACAGCCTTATGCTAATTAGTATGTATCAGGATTGATACTATAATAACATCATTGTTTCTAGTGGTATTTAGGATTGATACTATAATAACAATATTGTTTTTTGTGGTAATTGACAATTATTCTTTAGATATTATAGATTCCAAACTTGCACCCCCACATAACGTATGCTTGAAATTCCAGCTGATCATTAATTAAAGAATCAAGTCTGGATAAATGGGAGGATATCCTGTTTGCAGGTACACTGCCTTCTGAGGAAATCGAGTGGGCCTGGATGAAACGCGTCAAGGATTGATGTAAAGTTACGTGTTGAAGTATCCAGCTGATTGTATCACTTCACTGTGGCCACTAAAGAACTTTCAGTTTAAAACAGTGTTTATACAGTGCCGATCAACAGAGTGTCACGTGGAGTCCACAAACACTAGCCTTCGGCACCGCTCCATAGCCAGTGTGCTTGCTGGCCACTGGATAAGTGAACGGGAGCCCCACGTTACGAAGGTAAACTGCTAACGTGGGGAAGATCCCTAGGCTGATGAGTCTGGTTACCAACCAATACCCCTCCTACTAACAACTCAGCTATAACCTTCAATGTTGGAAGATCACCGCCCGCTCCACGTGGATCACGGCACAAACAAACGGAGTGAGTAAATATTGCACGAGTTGCCAAATTTGAAAACAAGCACAAGTTGTGACTACATTGTCTAACTGGACACAGTATAAGATTTATGATCGTAATACTCACTCAATTGCTACCTGGAAATCATACTGTGTATTATCCACTGCTATTTTTTATCCAGAGCGGACATTTATATTAATTGGCAATAGCAACTTACATTAACACTTTGCCAAATCTGAGATTAAGTATCAGCTGTGACTACATTGTCTAACTGGACACAGTATTAGATTTATGACTACAACAACCACTCAAATGCTATTAGGAATCTGCATGGTGCATTTTCCATTGCTATTTTAATTTAGAGTGATCATTCATGCAAATTGGCAACTGGAGGCTACACTCATCATTTTTATACAGATCTTTTTTAGTGGCCACCACATTGTGAACTATTTATTTATTTAATAAAACTTTTGGTCTGGATATTAGAGATATACTATCACGTAACTTACATCCTTT
This sequence comes from Limnodynastes dumerilii, assembly GCA_011038615.1. NCBI lineage: Eukaryota > Metazoa > Chordata > Amphibia > Anura > Limnodynastidae > Limnodynastes > Limnodynastes dumerilii. Next base: position 78,079 of record WWET01000407.1, read on the forward strand.
TTATATATGGTTTTTATGTGCTAATTAGCATCCATTATTAGTATTGTACTTATTTTATTTATTTTTGTGCATACAATAAATGTGTTTATGAATATTAAGATTTAGCGCAGCCTGGAAATTTTTTTCTCTTGATAAAAATAAACTATTAACACTTCAATTTTTTTTTTTTAAAGCATTCTTACTTTGCAGCATTTTTCCACGTTTCTAAAACCTTTGCACAGCATTCTATATATATGAGATTGTGTTGAATCCGACAGATCCAAAGTGCGGTGTTCCCAGTCGAACCAAGGTAAATTTGGATTTCAAATTGAGGCAAAACATCATTTTCCCACACATGCTGGATTTCATATGTTTTGGATCCGATATAAAGCACTCCCTTGTGACCTGGCAGACATTTCCTATAGGAGCATTTAGAAGAATGGTTCTCGTGTGGCTTAAATTCTATATAAGCCCCACCCCCATGTGATTTGGCAGCTATTTCTGATTCATGAGGGTGTCCATGAATGATTTGTGTGTGAGTCTGACATTTTTGACACTGTAATCCTATAGAAGCCTCCCTCCACCATTAAAATAAACCACTTAATTTATGATGAACATGTATATCTCAAATCCCAGTCATAGACTGTCACTGTGGATTTCAGTGTGGATGAACTATTATTGAGCAATGATGATAGACAGTAAAAATGTATGATGACGACAATGATAAATTAAACCATGAGGGTGATTACCACTGTAAGCCCATCACTGTAGACAAATAACCCAAAATGTATTATATATGTTTTTTCCCCCAAAATGTATAGCACTTCAGCCAAGTATCAGATGCTTGGTTTGATAAACTGTACATGTGCCTTAGGACAGCGTTCCCCAACCTCAGTCCTCAGGGACCACTAACAGTGCATGTTTTCCAGGTCTCACTGCTGGAGCACAGGTGTGTTCATTACTAACTGTCACATTTTAAAAGCTCCACAGGTGCTGCTCATTATATCACTTGTGATTCTTTAAGGAAACCTAGAAAATATGGACTGTTAGTGGTCCCTGAGGACTGAGGTTGGGGAACACTGCCTTAGGATACACAACGTAAGTTTGGGTGTGAGGGCTCAAGGACAATACCATTTTGCATCGCTTTGGGCTTTGGCCACCTTGCTCTATTGGTTATTACTAATCTGCTACCCTGTGCTCAATCTCCAATTCCTTATTGTGACCTGATGCCTGGGATTTCCAGGGTGAATATCAATTCTTCTAATATAATGAAAAATCCCCAGGGCTTCCAAGAGGCAACTTCATTATTACAGATACGTTTGCCATGCCATCTAAGCGGTTGGCGCGGCTGTGCCTCCTTGGATGTGTGCCTAGTAGGTTTAAAACACTAAGCCACTACTCTACAGATCTACACATCTTTCACTGAGGTCTAATTATGAGGTCTCCCATATATGAGGGTCTCAGCTCAGGTATCCAGTGTCCATCAGACAATAGCACTAGCACAGATGACAGATGGCTGCCAGGGCATGCTGGCATGTGGGGAACAATAAGAGCCAGCATGACCTGACACCTGGGCACAATGGGCTGGATCCAGACTTAGTTAAGTGCTTGAACTTAGTTACTCCTGGGCTAAACCATATTGATTGCAGGGGGAGTCAAGTTAATTGTATTCTTTGCATGCAGGGATATATCTTTGAATTGCTTACTGCACACAGATACTGACCAGCTTTACTATCACACTGTTATTTAGACATGTGATAGGAAACATCACCTCTCAACTCTAATACTGTTTCCAACAGATGAAATATGACTCCCCTGCAATTACCATGGTTTAGCCCAGGAGTAACTTAGTTCAAGCACTTAACTAGGTCTGGATCCAGCCCAATGTTATTGTGCGGCCTCCAGTGTCCCACAATATCATGAGGGTCTCCCTGTTATAGTAAATAAATAAAATGAATAAAATAAAAAACCTTTTATACTTGATGTGCACATGCTGCTCCAGCCCTCCAAGCTTTTAATTCACAGCCACTCTTGAAAAAAATAAAAACCATTACTCTGTAGACAGATCTGATGGCTCAGACCTTCACCGCAAGAAGGAAACTCGTCTGGCCGGAACCTGTATTTATAACCTCCCATGTTGCCCCAGGTTGGAGGGGGGGTGTAATTTATTAGGTATTCACGCCCATATTGCTCACAATTGGCCATGAATAACTGGAATACAAAACTCACAGCACAGTGTATGTTTACCGCACAATGGCCCAGATCAGATTACATGAGTGTGTGGGTCCTTGGGCACGCACACATAGTGGGGAGTGCACGCCCCCTGCACTCCCTGCTGACAGTATTACGACCCCATCCCCTAATTTACATGGCTATCCCCGACTGTATGGCGAGCATACGACCATCGTAAATTAAGGGTCTGCCCCTTGTGCGTACTTACTGTCGTATGTAACTTAGTTATGTACCTCAGTAAGTACGCATGTGGAACAACTGGTGTGCGCATGCGCAGATGTTCCCAGACAGGGGACTTATGCAAATGACTTCCGTAAATCCCCTGTCGTTCTTAAGTTAGGATCTAGGCCAATGGGGGTGATTTTTGACAATTGTATTAGGTGATGTTACCCTGTCCTTACATGGTGCCCAATAGGGCAAAGTTACACAATGGAGAGTTTACGTATGTTGTTAGTTTCGACTTTCCAGAAACTGCCTGACTGATACATCATAATGAGGTGGGAGAAAGGGGAGGAGAGACATGTTGCTCTAAATGTGAATTATAACATTAACGTTACGTTTAGAATAAATCACATTGGTGTTATACTCTTAATAAACAGCAAAACAGTGAATATTGCATTCATATGAAACCCATTAAGGCAACATAAACACATTTCTTGATGGCATCCTATTCTTTTCCGTTCTTTCAATTTAGGCTTAGCCTGTAATTACTAAAAGGGAAACTGGGAGTATAAAATACCACTTTACTTTGGATTGATATAAGTACAATTAAAATATACACTGGTATATAAAACACATTGGAGAAGTTATTTTTCCTGATTACTGGCAAAGTGTTAAGTAAGCAGGGAATGGTTGATACAACCTATACTACTGTTTATACAACACATTTCTGATCGTGTTATGACAAAAGAGTTACACGAAACATTTTCCTGTTGACACAGCATGTTATCGTTAACAAGGTCTTGGGGCATAAGAGTGATTGTTGATTTTTCAAAGCAAAAGTTTTCAGATGTAACAAAGGAAAGTGCGAACATTATTTGATCTATAAAGAGACAAACGCAAAATAAAAAATAAAATAAAACAAAGATAAAAAAAAAACGCTTTTGATTTAATACGTGGTTGCCTACTTTTGCAAATGAATATCAGGGAGATTGTGAGACCACTATCAAGGCGCTGCACCAAAGATGTGTGTCCTGTACTGCCAAAGAGGTGTGTCCTGTGAATAGCTCCACCCATAGGTGTATCTAGCACTGCCAGGAAAATTATTTTACAAATTTTAAAAATGGCAGTATCAGTATTTATTGATTATTAAATTGTCAGAGAATACTTTCAGAACTATCTTTATAGAAAAGATAGAAGTAACACTGCAGCTGAGTCTTTCATTACATCTTGGCCTTCATGAAATTGTCCATCTCCATAGACCTCAATGGCTGAAATTAGAATCAGGGAGATTACCAAACACTTCAGGGAGTCAGGGAGATTACCCAATCTTCAGGGAGTCTCCCTGATATTCAGGGAGAGTTGGCAACTATGATTTAATATGGCATTTCAAACCTCTTTAGTCCATGTGCAAGGTTCAAAATGGCTGAGGAGCAGCATAGATCCTCTTTGCCAAAACACATGCTTCTATGGTGCAGAGTGATAGAGAAGAAGCTTTCTAATAGATATAGGAGGAGATAAGGGAGTAGAGAGGATGGAGCCGGTGAAGCTTGTGCTCCGGCGCTGGCAGACCAAAGGGGGGCCACAGAGCACAGCCAAGTGTTATCTTCAGATCCCTAATATACTGGTATTACATGTGGGATAATATTAGGGTCTGGAATGGCACACTAAATATACTGTTTATGTGCCATTTAAAAAACCCTCATATAAACCACATATTATAGTACGTATCATTCCGAGACCCATAATAAACCCCACATGTGCTTTATATAGTGTGCCATGACAACAGATGTGTAATGGAGGGGAAAGGAAGGGAGAGAGATGTGTAAAGTAAAGGGGACAGAGAGGAAGATATGTAAGGGTGACGGGGGGAGGACTATGTGTAGGGAAGGGGAAGTGTATTGGGGAGGAGGCACTATAAGACAGGTGTGTCATTAGGGGGAGATATTAAAAGCCAGATGTGTAATAGAAGAAAGGAGATATGTAATGGGGAAAGGAGATGTGTAATGGCTGCTATCTTTCTCCACAGACTGTCAGTGCAATAAGAAGACAAGAGGAGATCACAACAATCAATATTCATTTAAGTGAAAACAACAATTCCTTTTAGTTAGTAAATGTCAAGGAACATGGTCACCCGGCTCCCTGACACACTACACTATGGGAGGCTAGGGGTTGGGGGGCCCCATGACATTCACTTGTAATCCATGCTACACCTCTGGGAGGAGAGAGGAGAGTCTGCATTTTGCACCAGTCTTAAACTAATGGAGTTTGAGTTACATCCTATAATTTACTACACATTTTTTTGTTAACTCATTTTTTAACTAAAATGAAAATTAATTTTGGATGTCCATGGAACTAGCCTTCATTGGGGTAGATTCAGACCGACGGGCTTGTTACTTTAGATCGCGTAGCGTATTTATGCTATTGTATTTTCGTACGTACTTTGTTCGTTTTACGTTTCTCAAACCCTACCTTAACTTTTCAAAGTGTAAGTACTGACATACGCAATGGATTTACATACGTTACGGCCTAACCCGGCCCATACTGTCCAATTTAAATGCCTCCCACAACCTACAAAGCGTAAGTATGGGTGTCGTGTGGATGCCCCCACCCCTTCATTCGTAATCACACTGATGTTACGTACGTTAGGAGTTCCATGGCATAACATATGCCGCACGCATGCGCAGTAAATACAAAACGCCAATTTTACGTCAGCGGTTAGCTTCAAATCACTAGCGTACGTAGGGCAGGATCTGGGCCATTGCCTTTAAGCAGCAAACAGCCAAACAACAAACAAACAAACAAACCATAAAGTATAGGCGTATCTATAATGGGTCCTGCCCCTTTTCGGCCTACGAATCGGGACGGACAGTCCTGTCTCAGGTAAGGGCGGGAGGGACCCATGTGCAAATCCTGTACAAGGGCCTCCTCACTTCTTAAAACGCCCCTGCCGTGAAGGGTGTTTGTAGTTTGTGGGAAGGTAGTTTTCTTTAGGAATTCTGGTGTATCTTATCTTTTCCCATTTGGATGGAATTAATTTTTTTTTATGGTTTGGTCTGTTAGTAGTGGCAGAGATTACACTTCTGGGGTTACAATATTGATATTTACCTTACTTACCACAGCCCACAGAGTCAGTGAAGGGTTGGCAGCCTCTTTGAAGTATATTTATATCTCTAAGGTTCTAACAGTAATAGAAACCAGCTGATAGTTTCTATGATAATGGTTGAGAATGGAGTATAGGGAGATAACATCTGATATATATTTTATTTATTAAAATGGTTTTATATAGCATTCTTTTTTTTTTTATATATATAAATAAGGGGAAATAGTTTTGGTGGCACATACTTCCAGTGGCAAACACAGGATTTTGAAAGGGGGGTTTCCAGTGCGTGTAATACATGTGGGGTATATTAGCATAGTGGCAAACATTTTAGAGTCCGCAAACGGGACAAATAAGCTCCGCCGTGTCCTGCCCAAGCTCTTCTCCTGACCTGCCCACACTGTCATGCAGCACAAGGCAAAAATTATTAAGATTCAAATGTTTAAAATGCGGCAAAGGACTGTTGTAAAGAGCTACTTAATATGATGCACTGTTAAAAAATAAAACATATGTAAAATGACAATACTGATATTTTTTAATAGGTGATTTATAAGTGACTTCTTTCACACATTAAAATAGTAGTTTTATATTGAAGGTGCACATCTAATAGCAATAGTAGAGCACATTACACAATGGACTAGAACTTGTGTCAGGGCATAAGCACTGTTGAATTTGTTGTGACCCTTTCATCATCCTCACCTGCTTTCCTATTGCAGCACAGGCCAGGACCATCTTCCTTCATGTCAGTCTGCCTCATATAGCCACTAAAGCACCCCTCTTTTACGGCACCTGTGAAGCCACGCCCCTTTTTTGACTTCACTTTTTTGTGTGCAAATTTTTCAATATTTTATATATAAACAGTCTCTTATAGCTATAATATAATACAAAGTGAGATATATTGTGTATAGGGGTTGCTAGGAGACGAACACCGTTGACGTCACTTCCGGCTTCTTGCCGGATCGCTGACCTCTGCAACCCACAGGAGGAAGGAGGTTCTCATGGGCATGGGGTAAGTTATTTATGCATCTTACTTTGTATTTCTACTTTATACATTGTTCCCTGACGAAAGGTTTCAATAACCTGAAATATTGGACCAGCAAAAGTAACACAGTTCTTCTTTATTAGTCGTCTCTGAGTACCGTTCTCAAGAAGCAGTGTATATATATATATATATATATATATATAAAAGTTTAGCGGGAGTGGCACTCAAAGTCTTTTGAAACTGAATAAAAGAGTCGTCAGCCTAATATTAGTCCAACGTTTCAGTTTATTTCTCAAACTTTCGTCAGGTGTCAGCTGGTGTCACAGAGTGAACCCACCTGTGAACCGGAAGCATCCCAAGCCTGGGTTTGGTTACAGCCGCGGGGCTCTGGTAACCATGGTAATGTGCATAAACAAAGAGCAAACAACAGTGTACCGTGGATTAAAAACAAGTTCCATTATATGTGGAACACATCAGTGAAAAACGGGTCACCTGAACATCATAAAAAGCACCTAATGCTTGTAAGGAAGCTATATACTGGATGCCCGCACAATGATGCAAAGAATACTAAGTGACAAGCATAAACACCAGATCGAGTCTGCCAGCATGATACATGCTAATGATAAAATCAGGACAGGAGCAGACATGCAGTGCATAATTAACAATCATGACGGGGGATCCGTCCGTCATGCGCTATAGCTCCATGCGTCAGGGACGGAGCCTGAACTCGCATATGGGAGACTGGAAAAAACATACTGTGGGTAGCGCAGGCAGCTCTTGCAGGGTATGTGATCTAAGAGTGGATCAAGCAAATGACAGCCTAACTGATAGTACACAAGGGGTCAACCACAGGCCTAATTGGCCACGGGAAATAGGCAGTGCAGAGGTATAAGGCCAGTCTGTCCACAAAATCAAATCCTGCGATGGCAAATTCAAACAGCATAAGTACATAAAGCAATGTATATAACAGAGGTGTCAATATAAACACCAAAAACAAGTCCTATTATCAGATAGACTCATAGGAAACATGGCAAACTGGTCTGTTCATCTGTACACAAAATCAAAAACTGCGATGACAAGTTCAAACAGCATAAGTATATAAGGCAATGTGTATACCAGAGGTGTCAATATAAACACCAAAAACAAGTCCTGTTACCAGATAAACTCATAGGAAACATGACAAACTGGTCTGTACATCTGCCCACAAAATCAAATACTGCAATGTCAAGTTCAAACTGTTTTGTTTATTAAGCCCTGATGGAGCAAGGGTATTAAGTTTAAATATCCACATGGCTTCTTTTTGCAGAAGAAGACGTTCTCTGTTTCCACCACGTCTGAGGAACGGAACATGATCAATGATCTTGTATTTGAGTGATGCCATGCTGTGTTTGGCAAGGACAAAATGACGGGCAACAGGTTGTTCTATGGAGTGCCATACGTTCTTTAAACTGTCTTGTGGTCTTGCCCAAATAGTACAAGCCACAATTACAGATAATGATGTAGATGACAAATCGATATGAGCATGTGAGGTAGTGGTTGATTTTGTACCTTTTGCCGGTATGCGGGTGGGTAAAGGAGTTGCATGGATCCATATATTTACATGTGAGGCAGTTGGGACAGCGGAAGCATCCTTTCCTGGTGGATGTAACTGGATATTGTGTAATGTCCGTCTTGACCAGCAGTTTGCATAAGTTTGGTCCCCTTTTAAAGCTTGGGAGTATCCTGGAGTCTTTAAGATTAAACAGGTCAGGGTCACTTGTGATGATAGACCAATGTTTTCTGGCCCATCTCTTATTGTGTTCGGTGCTAGAGGTATATGTATTGACAAATGGGATTCTATTTGTCAATGAACTTTTGGAGGTGGGCTTTAAAATGTCCTTTCGTGGAATCTTCTTGATAAGTGTTGAGTAAAGGCCGCCATACACTAGAGCGATTATCGGCCCGATCACCCAATTATTGGATGATTGGGCAAATAATCGCTATAGTTAGTGGCCAAGATTGTTTTTCCAAATGCCAAATAAACGCACCAGGAACGCTCGGGTACGATTATTTGGTCTTTTGGAAAGTTTAATAAATATCTGGAGAAGGCTCCTGATATTTTAAGGGACAGCAAGCTGAATGGCTCCCTATCCCTGCAATAGACGCTGCTCCATATCTATGTACAAAGCTGCTCTGTCAGCTTTGAATTATACCTTTAAAGCTGTCAGAGCAGCTTTGTACATAGCTCGGCAGCAGCGCCATAGAGAGCCCTGCCTCCCCCTCCCCTCTTCTGCTAGGATTATCGGTCCCAGCAGAGGAGGTGTATGGTGCCGATAACAGGAGATTTCCCAGGAGATTGTCCCGTTTATCGGGCCACCCCTGCTGGGACCGATAATTGCCCTAGTGTATGGCGGCCTTAACAGTTTTTTGTCATAGCCCCGCTCTTAGAATTTAATGACCATGTTCATCAGAGATTCGTCCCAGGTTTGGGTGTCACTGGTTATTCTTGTCATTTGCAGCATCTGAGAGTGCGGGAGACCGTACTTCAAGGAAGGAGGGTTAAAGGAATCTGCCCTTAGGATGTTCTTCCTATCCGTGGGTTTGGAGTATAATCTGGTCCATCCTTTAAGGTGATTTTAACATCAAGGTAGTGGATTTGTGACGATCTATATTTAAATGTGACCCTGATGGGAGTATTATTGTGGTTGAGGTCTTCTACCAGTGAGAGGAAGTTGTTAATATCCCCTTTCCAAACCAACAAGAGATCGTCAATATAGTATGTGTACATCAGTACTTCAGAGGAGAACCTGGGATCATCATATAAATATTTCTCTTCGTAGCTCGTCATGAAGAGGTTGGCAAACGTGGGTGCTACATTTAATCCCATTGCACATCCAGACAGTTGCAGGTAATGGGCCGGATCAAGAACTACGGCCGTCTTCCACAGACGGCCGTAATTCAATGAACAATAGCTAATGCGCATGCGTAGTAGCTTTTGTATGTAATCTGCGTATTGTTTCGATACGTAGATTGCGTATATGCAGTCTTTTAGACCACATACATGCAATCTACTTATCGAAACGATACGCAGATTACGTACAATAGCTACTACGCATGCGCAGTAGCTATTGTTCATTGAATTACAACCATCTGTGGAAGATGACCGTAGTTCTGGATCCGGCCCAATGTTTGTTATCAAAATAGAAGTAATTACGCTTGAGGGTAAGTTCAAGCAGTTGCAGGGTTAGGTCAATAGGAGGACCTTGGTAGGTCAATAGGAGGACCTTGGTAATGTGAGCTCTTGGATAACTGTAATTTAACTGCTTCCAGTCCTGTTTCGTGTGGAATGGAGGTATACAGGCTTTGTACATCCATAGTAATCAATATGTTCTGGAATGTTGTTGTCCCTCAGTTTATTCAGAAACATGGTGGTGTCTCTTAAGTATGACTAGTCTTGTTGTACCACAGGTTGGAGGAAGTGGTCAACGTTCTGATATAGTGATTGTCTCGCCTAAATAATCGGTCTAACCGGTGGTTTATTTTTATCCTTGTGGATTTTCGGTAGAGTGTACAGAATTGGTTTGCATGGAAAGTCAGAGGTTAAGTTTTCACCCATGGTCTTTGTGATGGATCCATTATTAACCGCTGTGATAAGGAATTTGTCTAGTTCTTGCTTATATATGCCAACCGGATCATTGTCAAGTTCCTTACAGATGGTTGTGTCGGACAGTTGATTGTAAATTTCTGCAACATAGTCGTCCCGGTTCATGATGCACCCCCCTTATCCGTGGGTCTAAGCAAAATGTTGGAGTCTGAATTCAATGATTTGATGGCTTGTTGTTCCTCCCATGAGATATTGGAATGCTTAATGGTGGTAGGGCTTGTTTTTGGTCCCTTCTCCAATAGCCTGGTTTAGGTTTTGATGGACGAGTTGGTCGACACTGGATCAAAGGTAGATCTTTTATGGAATGTGTGTTCCACGGGAGTGGTGGGCACAGGGTGGTTTTTAAAAATACTTTCAGTTTCAGTTGGCGGTTGAATTTGTGGACATCAATTTTCCATGTGAAGTCATCATGACGTGCGGTGGGTACAAATGTCAGACCTTTATTAAGCACTTTTCTTTCAGGGATAGTGAGAATCCTGTCATATAAATTCTAGATTAATTCCTCCAGGGGGGCCTTGATCTGCCTCCTCTTCCACTCGCGGCCCCTCCTTGTTTTCCGCCTGTGGCGGAATTTCCTTGTGAATCCCGTTCTAGTTGTGAATGGGTATGAACCCCTAAAGGGGGCTTCTGAGTGTTAGATCCACTTGCACCTTCACTTTGGTTGGTGTCACTCTCATTCGCAGAGCTGGAGGATTCTGTCTGATACGGGAATCTTTGCCGTTGTCGGTATTTAGAAGGGAAACTACCACCTCTTTTCTCTGTCCCTGTGAGCCAGGTATATGCTCTCAGTTCTTTATAATCTCTGTTAACCACGTCAAGTTTATCTTTCTTGAATCTGATTAAATCAGACCGGTACTTGTTCACCTGTTCACCCAATTTTCTGAGCCAGTAATTGTCCTGGTCTTTCTCAAGTATGTGGATCTTTTCAGTTTCAAATACTGTAATTTTATTTTTGACTTTGTCTAGTTCCTTCTTTGACTCCTCGATCACAAGTAAAATCAGGTTGAAGGAGCATTTATTTAGAATCGCCACCCATTTGCAACAAAACTCAGGATTGTATCTCCCGATCGTGGGTATATTTCTTATCCTGAATCCCTTGGGAATCTTTTTTTCTCTAAAGTAATCTGATAGAGTGATCCCGTGGTAGAGAAAATCCACCTCTCATTTTCTCAAACGCAAGAGGTCTCTGTATATGTCAGCACTTGAAGCCTCCCCGCCACTGGAGATTAGATTCTCTTTAAATAAAATATCAGCTGCTTCAGCATCAGAGTAAGAGTGTATCTCTTCTAATGGAAGTGGTACAGGGGAAGTGCATGCTGGTTCTGTGTCCTGCAGCATAAGGATATGAGGCGCTGGATGGTATCACAGGAAAAAGGTGTTGTCCATAAACAATAGATGTGGTGGGTGCTGAAAATTAGGGTGTGCACCAGCAAGTGTACATCCTTAGACAGAGAAAATGTAGAAATCGCACTCCAACTTACTGAGAGTTAGTATAGCTTTGTTGCCCAACTCAGCCCCGTGATGAGGGGCAAATATAGTAAAAGTTTAGCGGGAGTGGCACTCAAAGTCTTTTGAAACTGAATAGAAGAGTCGTCAGCCTAATATTAGTCCAACGTTTCAGTTTATTTCTCAAACTTTCGTCAGGGACAGCATAACAAACGCACAATACAGTGACAGATTATATAGACTCACCCCCTTGTGCTACCTGTAAGCTGGTTTCCCAGAGTGAACCTGACCTGTGAACCGGAAGCATCCCAAGTCTGGGTCCGGTTACAGCCGTGGGGCTCTGGTAGGCATCCAGTATATAGTGTCCTTACACGCATTAGGTGCTTTTTATGATGTCCAGGTGACCCGTTTTTCACTGATGTGTTCCACATATACTGGAACTTGTTTTTAATACATGGTACACTGCTTTTTGCTCTTTGTTTATGCACATTACCATGGTTACCAGAGCCCAGCGGCTGTAACCGGACCCAGGCTTGGGATGCTTCTGGTTCACAGGTCAGGTTCACTCTGGGACACCAGCTGACGGATAGCACGAGGGGATGAGTCTATATATAATCTGTCACTGTATTGTGTGTTTGTTATGCTGTTCCTGACGAAAGTTGAGAAATAAACTGAAACGCTGGACCAATATTAGGCTGACGACTCTTCTATTCAGTTTCAAAAGACTTTGAGTGCCACTCCCGCTAAACTTTTTCTATATTTACCCCTCGTCACGGGGCTGAGGTGGGCAACAAAGCTATACTAACTCTCAGTAAGTTGGAGTGCGATTTTTACATTTTCTCTCTCTCTCTCTCTGGGCCCGATTCAATTAGAAAAAAATCCTTCGCCGGCGTATTTTGAAAGCATTTTTTTTAACGATAAAAATCCGCACCTATGAGAGGTG
>WWET01000407.1:120554-144151 GCA_011038615.1 Limnodynastes dumerilii
AGTGAAGTAATTTTTCCGTACATTTCCTTTGAATCTATCACCCTCCAGTTTATATTCATGCCCTCGTGTTCTATTACACCTCTTCCTTTGAAAAATGCCACCCTCCTCTAGCCGGTCACAACCCTTGATGTATTTGAAAGTTGCTATCATGTCCCCCCTCTCCCTTCTCTGCTCCAAGCTATCCATGTTTAGTTCCTCTAGCCTTTCTTGGTATGATGTGTTACACAGCCCATGGACCATTTTAGTTGCTCTTCTTTGCACAGAACTGAACACAGTATTCTAGGTGAGGGTGTACCAATGATCTATAAAGGGGCATCACTACTTCCCTATTTCTGCTACTAATTCCTCTCCCTATGCAACCATGCATCTGACTTGCCTTTCTCATTGCCTTGTTACATTGCTTGGCTACCTTTAAGTCACTGGAAATAATGACTCCTAGATCCCTTTCCTCCTCAAGTAAATTCTAATGTAATGCCATTAAGGAAATATTGAGCCTTTGGATTTTTGTGTCCTAAGTGCATGATTTAGCATTTTTTTGCCATTAAACTGCAGTAGCCACACTTTTGACCATTCCTCCAGTCTACCTAGATCATCCCTCATTTTCTGTAACCCACCTGCCATGTCTACCCGGTTACATATCTTGCTGTCATCTGCAAAAAGGCATATTTCCCCCTCCATACCACAGGCAATATCACCTATAAAGATGTTAAATAGCACTGGTCCAAGTAAGTACAGAACCCTGGGGTACTCACTACTCAACCCCCAAACCCTCCCTCTCAATTACCCTCCAATATATAAAAGTATAATCCTTGCTTACTTATAGCTATGATTTTTGTACAGGGCCTTCTCATATGAACATCTGAAAGCAGGAGTCTCATCCTAAAGTTCAAGCAGCAGCTGATGCAGAAGAGAAAATCCATCTCTCTCCAACTCCATCAATTTATTCAACATCCAGAACATCAGAACTGTCCAGACCATCAATGGATTATCTGCAGCCACCAAGAACATGCACTCAGATGTCCCAAGACTTGTGTCCCTACTACAACAGCAGACGCTGACCAGATTGCCTACAGCAACAGCAATAGACAGTTCTGTCCTTATTAATGTAATATCCATGTAAATAAACCACCTACACAGTCTGTGTAAAAATTTGGATTTGAGTTTTTTTGGTACTTCCTCATCTTTGCGGCCCCCGCCACGTAACTTATATATCTGCTACGTAAGGTACTTAACTTTTTTTTAAAGTAGAGAGTGAGCTCCTGTCTGGTCCAGATGTGGAGAAGTTCTGAGTTTGTTGTGGTCACATAGACTATTATTGGGGTGTTTCCCCCTGGGGCAGCGCTGCAGAGGCGGCAAGAAGAAAGATTTTTAGTTTGGAGACCGGACATGTTGCTGTCTCCGGGTCATTGCCCGGAATTCTCTCTCCCGTGCCTCCTCCAGGCGGGCACTGCCAGTGGGTGACATTACATGGACCGTCTCTCTATAATCACTGTGCCGGGGACACAGCACCTGCTGAAAATACGTATGTAGCATAACCAGCGGCCTCCAGTAGGGAGCCGCAAAGATGAGGAAGTACCGTTTTTTTTTTATAGATCTAAGAGAAAATATTTATTTTAATCTAAAAAATATTTCTAATAAATTTCAAACAATATTTTCTTATAATTTATCATTATTGAGACAATCCCTCCTAAATTGCGAAATGATGTCATTCAAATCCATCCAGAGGAAGGCTCAGTACAGGCTCGCTTTGTCTGTGTGTGTGTGTGTGTGTGTGTGTACATGTGTATATGTGTGTTTATACAATGTCACCCTCTATGAACTGCTAACTGACAAATCCATTCAGTTTTACCTTAAGCATCGCCCCTTTTTCAGTTTTGGTTCCCTGGCCTCAAAAGGGGTGGATTCTTTTTAACTGAAACCCCATAAGTATTTTAAGTTAGATAATGAAGGGTATACATTTTTTTATTTAGTAACCAGCTGATTAAGCTACCAGTATGTTTTTTTCCAGTGTGGGAAGAAATCTGAACAAATCCACTCAGAGAGCCCAAACTGCTAACATTAAATAAAATGTACACATGAAAAGTCAGTAGGATATTACAGGAGAGGGAGGGGGATAAACAGGTAGAAAGGGAGGGATAGAAGGCCTGTACATAGGAGGACACACACCAGGATTCTGAGATGGAGTAGTAGGGAGGAAGAACAATAGGGCTTTCATGGCTTGGATTTATTTTCCAGCACATCCCGCAGATGCTCAATCACATTGTGATCTGGAGAATTTGGAGGCCAAGTCAAAACCCTAAACTGTTTATCATATTCTTCAAACTCCTGAATGCTGTGATAAAGGAATAAAGTTGCTATGAAGAGCTGTACTCTGCAGCAATGTGTAGGTGGAATGTGTCAAGGTAACATCCACAGAAATGCCAGGACACAAGGTTTCCCATCAGACAGAGAATCACACTGCTTTTGCTGTCTTGCTTTCTTGCCATCTCTTCTCCAGGTAAACATTACAGACACACACAGATGTCTACATGATGTAAAAGTAAATGTGATTCATTGGACCAGGCCACCTTCTTCCATTGCTCCATGCTATAGTTCTGACACTCACATGCCCACTATAGGCACTTTCAGTGGTGGACAGAGGTCAGTATTGGCACTCTGATTGGTCTGTAGTTACACAGCCCCATATGCAGCAAGATGCACTGTATGTTTTGACACCTTTTGTGCTACTGTAACTCTTCTGTGGGATCAGAGCAGATGGTTTAGCCAGTGTGCATCAGCGGGCACCCATAACTCTGTCACTGTTCACAATTTTTCCTTCCTTTCACCACTTTTGGTAGGTACCCACCACTGCATACTGGGAACACCCCACAAGATCTGCCAATTTGGAAATGCTCTGACCCAGTTGTCCAGCCATTACAATCCGCTCTTTCTTCTTACCTATTTTCTGGCTTCCAACACATCAGCTTCACTGCTGCCTAATATACCCCACCTCTTGACAGGTGCCATTGTAACAAGCTCAATGTTATTTGTCCGTGGGTTTAATATTTTGGCTGATTGGTGTATATATAAATATTTATATGTATAAACTTTAGCATAAACTATAGTTACATACTTCTAAGCATCTGATCCCAGAGAACATGACATCTTAGAAACACAAATAAATAATTAACCTGCAATAAAAGAAACAAAAATGCAGCAAATGCAAATGTTACTTTACAGTTTCATTCCTGGCTTGAAACTAGAAGGATGTTTTATTGAATATTATGTTATCATTTAATCATTTTATAGGTCCATGAATATTAAGTTAACACACAGTATTAGAAATGAAGTGATTTTTGAAATGAGTGCATGTGTTTCCTTGTTTTCTCTTCTATACATCAGATATGATATTTGCCAAGATCACAATTAGAAAGTACTTTTTAGGACCTAGTGACCAGTTTATAGCTGGTGCTTTCATTGGGTCCTTGGAAAAATAGAGGTCCGGAGTCACAGTTACGTAGTTTTCGTGCTACATAGGTTGTTTTAAGAATTGAGCTACTATGCATGCGTAGTAGCTTATATACGCAATCTACGTACAGCAATGGTAAGTAGATAGTGTAGATAAGCTACTAGGCATGTGTAGTAGCTCAATTCTTAAAACAACCTATGTAGCACGAAAACTACATAACTGTGAATCCGGACCAGAATCTTTAGGACTAGATTTACTAAACTGCAGAAAAGGAAATGTGGAGATGTTGCCCATAGCAACCAATTAGATTCTAGCTGACATTCTCTAAATCTTGATAGTTTTTTGTTAAATAAGGTACATTTTAAAATATATTATTATTATTTTTTAAATATAATAAATAGTTAAATGTGCCCTGTCACGCCTCTATAGTATAAAATCCAAGTCCAAGGTGAGATTTTTCCCATCTCAAATTGAATTTACTGGCAGAGGTTTGGTTAGCCGGTAGTCACAGAGACAGCATTAAAGTGCCACCTTTTCTGGAAGGAAATACTTGGCATCCTACTGATTGCACACTGTTATTATTACTGGCCTCAAGTACAACTTTCACTGGGAAGTGCCAAACCCACAGTAATTAAAATGTATTTATTATAGCATAGCACATTCATATTCCCAGTTCTGACTTAAAATGACATTATACAGTACATAAAGAACAGGCAAATAGAGAGCTCCCACATGATCCAACTCTTATATAATGAACAGCCTTAAATATGGATTTGTAGAACCAGCTGATCTTCTAAAAGGTCCCAGGTAAAAACTGGATTTCCCTAACAAGATGGAGGAGAAGCTTTATTTCCCCCAGACTTACTGCTTAGGTTCTTTCCAACCTATGGCCACCATTCATGTAGAATACATACAAAATCCATAATTGAAAATTGCTCCTAGAACAAGGTAGTGATGAAATATGTCAATAAAAAAAAATATATTTTATAGCTGCCAAGTCCAAGGATAAAAGTTTGGAGAGCTTCATATTTTTTTTTTTAATCTTGGATTATTCAATGACATCATTCATAAATCACATAAATAAACAAATATCGTTCTTACCATCACACAGAACCTTCTAAACGCTGACTTTAATGCTTTATTGTCTTTTATATATTGTGAGGTTTTTATTATACATATCACCAGATAATCCTTGAGGATATGGGTAATTGAGCTGTTGATACAACTGTAATAACACAATTTTCTTTATTTGATGTATTTAATAGCGCATGTGATGTTAAAGATAGTTTTTGTATTATTTGTAATATTTCTAATTCTCTTTTTCAGATCATTACCAAAAACTCGGGTTTTTGGCCATAGACCCGGGTTTTTGTGGTAAAGTGAAAGGTACCGGGGTCCTCTTCCTAATAACTAGGGAATTGGACCTTTTGCCTAGGTCTGCCCCGGTAGGAATACAGTGTTTTCGAACCCAGGTCTCACCCAAAGAAACCTGATTGAAGGGATTTGTTTACTCTGGCAGTGCAGGGGTGCTGACCTGAAAGCGGTATCATTGATTTATACTGGAGAAATAATACTGTCATCATTGAAGCTGTTTATTTAATGAAACCAGTGTATTTTTGGGGTCCTTAGTCAGGGCCACCCTTACAAGTGTGGTAGCCCGGAGCAAAGCTTCCTCGGTAGCTACCCCCACATCCTGCAACTGGCGCATGTGCAGTGCGGTCGCTGCTCTGCACATGTGCAGAATGGTACATGAACTGTGCATGTGCCAATTGCAGCTGTTTATAAACCGTGCTCAGCGCTCTTTTCAGCTGACAGTTGCTGCCGGTGAGTAGTAGAGGTGGTGATTGGCCAGAGCGGTTCTGGATAAACTCTGCCCCTATTACTAATATAGGGCCAGATCCAGAGCTATGACTGGGAGCGTATTTACGCTCGGCATAGTCATAGAAATGCTGTTTTGCATGTTCTGCGCATGAGCGCGGCAGATGTTTCGACCAGAAACTCTTTTAGTACTTACGAGCCTAGGCTTATCAGCGTAACCACAGACGAGGGGGCGTGCCAGCCATACGACACCCGTAATTATGCTTCGGAGGCGGGGGGAGGTATTTCAATTATACAGTGTGGGCGTGCTTAGGCGCATAAGTATGTGCAGCCATTACGGCCGACCGCAGTTACGCTTGGAAAAGTTAAGGTAGGGTTTGGCCTAAACGGCTAAAATACGTACGACTGAGGGGAGTGTCTAGGGGAGTGCGTAGTAATTACGAAAGCGTAAACACGCTATGCATTGAAGCGTAACCTGAGCGTAGGCCTGGATCGGGCCCATAGTGTAGGAGGTGGGCATGGCTCTGTAGATAATGCCGGCGTGTGTGTGTGAGGGGGGGGGGCATAGGCCCCTTTTCTGTTCTTATTTTAACAGTGTCTCGTAGGATCACATTTAATTAATATACATCTTTAATGTAATAAAAATAATGAATGTGTCCACATGATTAATAGCTAATATTGCCCCATAAATTTTCTGCAGTGCAATGCCCCTAATAATTACTAATTAACAATCTTCTTTTCTATATCTGATGAAGGAAGAATTGAATGTTGTGTAGGTAAAAATATATATTCCATTTTCGTGGATGATAATGTTAAGATAATGTAAGACTAATAGACTTTCCAGTGAAATTAGTGCTCAGATGACTCTTATTACACTTATCAGAGCAGAAGTAGAGCACTGCTGTGTTTTCCAGCCTGTTGTGATATCCTACATCTGTTTCACAAGCAGCTGTGGGATAAAAGAAAAGGTCTTCACAGGACGTTAATTGGATATAACAAAATATAACCAAATAAAGGTTTCTTGAATGCAGCTCATCTCTGTGCAACAGGAAGCAACAAACCAGAAGTCATCAAGGCAAAAAATTTATCAAAACATTAGTAAGTGCAGAATCTCATAGCTTACTCATAGATATAGTCTGTATTACTCCTTATGAGGGATGCAGCTGCAACATGGACTAAAGTGAAGGGGCCAAAGGCATCAGGTTGTTTGTTCTGTTCTACGCATGCACTGGATATTGTATTTGGGTGTTCTAACAGGGTCAGGACTGACTCACAAGTAGGAGTGTCTTGCGTAAAAGGCTAAGGTAGCATTCTACCACTCGTAAGTTGATGAACCGTATTGTTTGCTGTGGGGCCATGCGTCTTTTGGGTGTGGGGCTCCGGTTCCGAATGGCTGATTTTCGAATCGGCTATTCCTCCCCAGCCAGTTGCGAACTGGCTGGGATTTCGATTGCATATGCCTCGAGGAGACATAGCAATCAATCCACAGAGCACCAAGCTTTCTGTGCTCCGAAAAGTAAGTAAAAATAGTTCCCCACTCCTTTCCCTAACCCTAACCCTCCTTCCTGGCAGCCTGACCCTAACCCTCCTTCCTGGCAGCCTGACCCTAACCCTCCTTCCTGGCAGCCTGACCCTAACCCTCCTTCCTGGCAGCCCGACCGTAACCCTCCCTAACTTACAGCCTGACCCTAACCCACCATCTCCCGCAGCCCTAACCCTTCCTTCCATGCAGCCTGACCCTAACCTTCCCTCCTCTACAGCCTGACCCTAACCCCACAGAAAGACTTTACTCACCTGTCCCCTCGGTCCGGCGAGCAGTGGCGGAGGTATAGCGGAGTGATCTGTTCTTTCTGAAAGTAAATGGGTGAGTCTGCCGAACAGCATCATTCATAAAAAAAAATTATAAAAGTGTAAGCTTAGAAAAAAGGGACATTCGAAAAGTAACTTTCTAATATCCCTTTTTCTAACCGGAGATTGCAACCAGCGTCTTTTTACTTAGTTCAGCCCACACCTGCTGCGTGTTTATAATCAATGGATGTGTGTTTTAAAGTGAAACAAATAAAGTCTAGTTTATTTATTCCTATGCTGATTTTTCATTTAGTGCAAGACTTTAACCCTGTAAAGGGGCCATTTTTTGGTTTTATTTTTTTAAGGATTTTTTTCCCTTTAAATTTTGCGACCAAACACCTTTAGATTTACTTATTTATCTGTATTGGTTCATTCTGTTGATTTTCTTTTATAAATTTACATTTTAAAAGAGTTATGAAAGTCTTTATATGTAGTGGATCATTGTATTCCTAACTTCATGCAGAATGCATTTATGTGTTTTATGAAGTATGTCATGTTTTTTTGTATTTAAAATTACATTTTTAATGCTACTTTTGTTTACATATGTTAATATGAGTTCTTTTTAGAATCATAATCAGTATGTTTAGTTGTGTTTCTTAGAATCATAACCAATTTTAAGCACCTAAACGCATAGCCAATTCACAGCTTATTAAGTCTGCATGTACCTAACTATACGCAGCAAAGACATGCATCCTTACATAACTCTCCCGACAAAGGGGAGTGGTTAATCGGGTTCGTTATTTACTCTGAATCGTTACTGTAGATTTTTCATGGGCGTATATTTAGGTAAGTTTGCAATTTTACTCTTACCCGTGAATACAGTCCTCCATCCATAAACAAGGTGCACCAAAGACCTGGTCTTACTGTTTCTACATTTCTTTTAATTGATAGACTTAAAGGACTTGATTCACAATTAAGAATCTGTGACTTTTTAGGTGCGTATATTTAAGAAGGGATATACAGGGTATATGTAGTAACTTAATGTATGCGATTTACATTGAACTTAATAACAGGGCAGCTCTGAATCACCATTACAAAACTATTTATTCAAGGTTTGTAGTGACTTAAGAATGAAGGGGCATACCAGGAAAAATTAAGAATAAAGATAAGAAGAGTGGGTGGAGGGAGTAATTTAAATGAGGAAATCTAGGCATTGTTAGGCAAAAAAACTTTCTTAATTAGCCGCCTAATGCATACAACTATGAACCTAAATATAAGGCAGCCCTATGGAATTTGTTAGTCAGTTAAGAAGCTGCAAACTGAGGGCATATCAGGGGAGTTGGCCTGCTACATTTGCATATAATTAAGAACCTAAAACATTCTTAAGTGTGAATGCGGTCCAAAGTAATTACAAGAGAAGCGGACATAACACAGGTCAATGTGCCTGATCCATAACAACGCTTCGGAGCGAATTTACGCGTTGCAGAGACATAAAATCGCTGTTTTGTACGCACTACGCATGCGCACCATAGAAAATACGCACATTAACGTAGCGTAATTGTGAACGTATGGGCCATTCACGTATGTGTCACGTAAATACTTACATGTGGGCGTGACAATTTTATGTTACAACAAAATACGTCTGAAATACGCGAAGTAGGCGGGGGGTTGTATTTAAAGTGTACAGTATGGGCGTGCGTAGCTGCGTAAATTCGTCTAGCCCATACGTACGTGTGCGTATGGTATGAATGCCGTTTGCAAAAGTTAAGGTAGGGTTTGGAAAGCGTATCTTGACAAAATACGTATGTTCAAGGGGTGTGCCGAGGGGAGTGTAACGAATTTACGCGCACGAAAATACGCTACGCTAATAAATGTACGGCAAACGTAGTTCTGGATCTACCCCAATGTCTATACACTGGCCACAAAAATGGGAAACTCAAGGACCTTTTTGACTGCCACATAGACAGGCGATATCTTGATTTTATTGTAATACAAAGGAAAGAAATAATTTAAAAAAAACCTCCAACAGTGGAAATGGTCGTTCAATGTGTCTGACAGGGGGGAAAATTGTCACTGTCCAAATTGTTGCAGCTAGACGTAGGTTTTGTCATGTCGGTCAAGAACAGAGTCAGGGAATTAGGTGTGTAGGTTTTAGTGTAACAAAAAGGCAAGGGTTAGAGTATGTTAGACATTCAATACTTCATGTGGAAGAAAGTATAAAATAAAAAAAAACCCTGACAATCCAAGTTGTGGTTTAATATGTCTGACTGAAGAGACAAAGTGTCATGATCAAAATTGTCACAGCTTGACATTGGATTTGTCATGACGTTCTGCGTATAATAACAGGATTGAGTGTCTTGATTTTATTCAAGCAGTATAGGAAGGGTTAAAATATATGTTGTTAAACATCAGGCATGTACACATTCAAAACAATACTAAAGCCTTATCAGGATTCTTTTAACGTTGCTGGGATTACTTTCGTGCAAGGATGATTTCGCAGTGAGGATTTATATGCGCCGGGATTTAACGTGTCAGTAAATTAAATGTGCCGGTATATTATGTGCCAGGATATCGTCTTAGTAGGTCATCAGCATGTGTAAGGATTTCAGCAGCCGGTATAATTCCCATGCCGGGATTATTGTTTTAGAGAAATTGGTGTAGGACTTTTAGCCACCGGGATTTCATGCGTTTGGAATAAGACTACCACTGGTTCCAGCACCCCTGTCTATGGAAAAGAGTGACTTGCCTGTCTATTGATTGACGCTTTCCGTTGGTTTCAACAAATAAGGAAATCTATAACCTATAGATGAATTATTATTTTTTGTGTATTATAGAGTAAAAATGATTACAGCAAAGCAGTAGTAATGTCTTAATGGAGATTGTGCCAGTTGTAAACTATGGGCCGTATTCAGAGATCCGTCAGTGAAAGGTTCGCAATTATACGCACGGACGTTGCAAGGCAACACCCAGGACACTCCCCTCACACGGACGGGTTTCTGGAGACTTTGGAGTCCCTCGAGCACGCTGATGTTTTAGTTGGATTATACGTGCGTATAATACTTACGTACGTGCGTATCTAACTAAACGTGCCCTCAAATGCTCATTTAAAAGCCTCCCCCCACCCACTTTCACGTATCTTTCTCCGGACAGATTACAACCACGCCCCTCCGTATGTTCTCAAATGTGATTCACAAGTCCGTTAATAATGGACATCCGTGCGTAAAATCAACGTAGATAGCGTAAATTTAGTTACTATGCATGCGCAGTTCATCCGATTCTAAAAATACGCACGGAACTCTGAATACGACCCTGTGTGTCTTCTTTGCATCTTTTTTGCAGGTTTCCACACTGTGTATAAGAGTAGAAAAAGAAATACAGCTTTACAACACATGCTGGACATATTTAAACGTTTCATTCACAAATACTATAAATTGTGACTTTAGTACCCTGGACTCAGGTTATTGTTTTTTCTCTTGAAATGGAAAATCTGTTTCTATTAGAGGCTTCATATGATTTACATCTTGTTGTCAGATTGTTTAGAAAGTTCCCAGCTATGTATATAGTTTTCTAGATACTCATCGGTTGTAAAGTCAACTTTATATATTGTTCCTAATGTTAAACTTGTCCATATATGTTGAACAATGTTACATTTAGAGCACCATGTATCAGTTAAAGAGAGAACGAGTGTACAAAGAAAATAGCTGTTTACTTATAGTTTAATTAGCTCTGATATTTTCAGCATTTACTACAACCGGAGCTAAAAGATGGATTTCCTGTGAATGAGGTTATTTTTTGCTTAACAGTCTTGCCACTTTTGCTATTACTATTGAGCAGCGTGTCAGATTTAAGAAGAACATTCATTGATCTTCTTTGATTCCCTGTAATTGTTATTCTGATTTCAGACTGCATTACACTTACCTGTCCCTGGTGATCTTTTTCTGCACTGTTCACTTTGGTTTCAGTCCTTTTCTGTATTCAACAGAGAAAAGAGAGGAGCTCTTAATCACCAAGGGCTGTATTCACAGATCTGTTTTTACGTGGAGTTGCGTGCGTGGTACGTTTTAACTGCGCATGCGTGGTAACATTTTTAACTTTAGTTACGTAGAATATATGCATGTAAGTGCTTTAGGCACACACGGGAATCGCACTTGAGGACATACGTACGGGGTTGGGGCGGGGTTGAAATATGTACTGGAAAAGTTACATGAGAGGGTGGGGGGAGGCATTTAAATGAGCCTTTGAGGGCGCGGTTACATAGAATTGCACGTACGGAATACATATACACACGTATGTACACAGGTAAAGTTAGAGGTGTTCTATGGAGGTGTAAGTCTATGATTGCATGGCCGTGAGAGGGGAGTGTCATGTCATGTTGGTGGGTGTAAGCTTGCTACGTGCGTGCGTATAATTGCATACTTTGAAAAAATGGATCTGTGAATACGGCCCCAAGCGTTTTCAGTCCATTTTTTATATAAAAATAATAGACTTTTCACAGTATATCAGCAATTAGTATGTTTTTCTCTTCTATATTGCGCATGCATTGAAATGCCCCACACTTGTAGGAACACAAGTACTGTGGATACTGGAAAGGCAATGATCAATCAGAGAAAAAGTTGGCCAGTACCCATTGCGGATCATAGGACAGATAAATAATGATAGATGCCAGTACTATACATACAGTGGCCCAGATCCAGACCTACTTTCCCATAATGTTTCATCTTGTAGCGTATTTTCTATGCACTCCCCTAGACACTCCCCTCCATCGTACGTACTTTGGCCATTTTACGCTTCCCAAACCCTACCTTAAATTTTCAAAGCGTAACTACTGACGCACGTAAAGGCTGCACGTATGTAACTGCCTGAGCACGCCCATACTGTACGATATAAATGCCTCACCCCGCCTCCGAAGTGTAATTACGGGTGTCGTATGTCTGGCACGCCCCTTCATTCGTACGCTGTTGATACGTGGCTGGTACGTACGTTCAGAGTTACGTGGCGTAACATCTGCAGTGCGCATGCGCAGTACATACAGAATAGCGTTTTTACGTCTCCAGCTAGTGTAAATACGCCAGCGGACTCGGTTCTGGATCTACCCCAGTATCAAGCTCACATGCAAAACAGTTCCACTTCAAGGCCAGGATAGTGTTCTCCCACAAATTCCATTTTAAAACGCTCAGTTATGTCACAATAAACTAACTATTACAGATTATAATAACATGATACTATGTTTTTTTGTTTTTTTTATTAATGTAAAATGAACTAGTTGACATTTGCTCTGTAACATCCTAACCTTTAAAACCAGGCTTGTGCTATATAAACAGTGTGGCAGTTAATTGAATATTTATTGCTGGCTGTCTGCCGTCAGACCTGGAACTGTCTTCTTACAAAGCCTGCACCCTCCATTATCGCATGGTTAGCATTGTCTAAATTGATTCAGATCCAACCCTTAATCTAAACACAAACGCCTTTTAATGAATGTATACAGGGAGAAAGCAGTAGTTTATGTTCCAAGGTGGGATGAGTGGTGCCAGTTATTTATTTTACATGCTAACACGCCCTAAATCCTTCTAATAAAGAGAAAGACAATTGTGTAATACTGACAATAAATCAACACTTCCTTTGCCATGAATTATCTGGGGTTTAAGGCATTTTTCTCAGCTATAAATTGTGGTTTACAGAGAAATGAAGCACAGCAATAATTATTAGGAATCCTTCCACACAGACTTATACAGATTTTTATATGTCATTTTATATACTTTTAAATGTCACTGATTAAAAATGCTCACCCAGAAATGAGCTTTCTTCACTAAGGGGTGTACATACACTATGCAAGAGAACTGACACCGGCTCCCTGATTGGCCTCCACAGTTGAAGGAACATACAACTAATGAACAATAACTATTTACAGACTTCCATTTACATCATCCAACAAGTTCAATCTATTGGTTTGTGGATGCTCGTCTTCATTGCACCAATAATATTACCATACTCACAAACACAGTAATACCGCTTTCACATCACCACCTTTGAAAAACCCAGGATTTTCAACCTGGGTTTTACCGGGGCGAATTGCAATGTCAAAAAAAAAAAAAAGCACAAAAACCTTGGAAATTCCTGGGCCTGACCCTTTCACATGTGCCGTGAATTTCCCGGCAAGCAACTGTCAATCAGCCTAAAGAGGAGCTCTTATTGGCTAAAAAAAATTAAGGGACTTTACTTTTTTAATAAACTATGGAAAATTTCCCTTTCCCTTGAGTGGTTTTCAGTATGTTCCCCAGACGTACATCTATGGCCCCAAAATAACAATTTATCATGAAGATTAAAAGACACAATTGTTTTCAAGAGAATATTTTAGAAGGAGAAATTTAAGTCTTGGCCAGAAATTGAAGATGATTTATGATTATATGAAGCTTTACATTTGAAGTTAAATTCGTCTGAAAAATAAAAGCAGAAAGATAGATCAGGAGAAGGAACAGCATCCAGCAGCACTGTCAATGAATCAGTTGTTGAGCAGTTTGAGGTTACGGTAAACTTTTGTGGTAAGTTCAAATGATGATGAGGTGGGATGACGAGGTGAGGCGCTCAATAAGGGTTTCCATTAAAAAGTTTAATGGCAAAAAGTTCAAGGTTCAAGATTGAGTATTCTTTTTGGAGAAGAACCATGTATGAGAGGTGCCTGATTTATTTTGTTGTGTAGTGATCGTTCCAGAACACATAAAGGAAATCAAGGAGCACAGGGGTAGAGCTGAAGAAGTGTTCTTAAGTAGTAGAGGCATTTCGATTGCAGATACCATAATAAAAGGAAACTATGAATACTGCAACCACATCTATAAATAAACCTTCTGGTCAAATGTTTAAATCTGAGAAATAAAATCTGATGGTGCTAAAGTAAATATCAAATATTACAAAGATTAATCACCAGAGCATTAAATGTTGTTAAATGTATCACATATTTTATGAGTTAATTAACAATTCAAATGCAGCCATAAAAGGCAATACAATATATAAAAAAAATCAATGACAAATTAAACTTGCTCAAAATGGGCTGGATCCAGACTTAAGTAAGTGCTTGAAATTAGTTACTTCTGGGCTACACCATGTTGATTGCAGGGGGAGTCATATTTCATCTATTACAAACAGTATTAGAGTTGAGAGGTGATGTTTCCTATCCCAAGTCTAAATAACAGTGTGATAGTAAAGCTGGTCAGTATCTGTGTGCAGTAAGCAATTCAAAGATATATCCCTGAATGCAAAGAATACAGTTAACTTGACTCCCCCTGCAATCAACATGGTTTAGCCCAAGAGTAACTAATTTCAAACACTTACTTAAGTTTGGATCCAGTCCAATGTTGTTATAGTACAATGTGTCTCCATAAAAACCCATAACTAGGAGGATGTCAGTTTAATGCATGAAAAAGTCAATTTATAACAAGTTGCAGGAGACCATACCCTCATTGCTGTGTTGTGATTTAGATCTGGGACTTTGCATACAAAGCAAAGACCTTCTGTTGTGAAAGTGTTTAGATAAGGAAGTTCTGTCCAATATAGATTATTATTTAAGATGTCTCTGATCTTATATCTCTTATATCTTATATCTCTTATATCTCTGATATTATATAAAGGGCTCTATTTATAGAGCATCCTGTAAATCTGGTAAACGATAGTGCTCCAGGCTGGCTTATCATGGCAACGAGTCCCAGATTTATAGAGATGCCCCTTCGTTGAGCGGGACCTCGATGTCCCGCGATAGAAGGGGCAGCAACGTCGGCGACGATGCAGTGAAATTGTCGCGCATGCACCGTACGCAC
The DNA here is from genome assembly GCA_011038615.1 of Limnodynastes dumerilii. NCBI lineage: Eukaryota > Metazoa > Chordata > Amphibia > Anura > Limnodynastidae > Limnodynastes > Limnodynastes dumerilii. Next base: position 135,417 of record WWET01000407.1, read on the forward strand.
TCGGCGCATGCACAGATGGAGCAAACCCTGTATATAGGGTACAGGGTATATATATATGGCTCAATCTTATTTATATAAGGCTTAATCTTATTTCTCTTTTCACAGGTGCTTCAGTGGATCAAGGGGGGAAAACATTGGTGGTTCAGGGAGTTTACAAACGAAATGCATGAAGGAATCAGCATGACTCCTTATGTGACTTACCCCTCTTCTGCACCAATCAAATGATTTGGCGTGAGGAGTTTAGAGCACTATCGCAGGGAGTGATAGAAAACTCCCTGCACACAGCTCCTAAAGCCAGCCTAAGCTGGTGTTAGGTTTACACTAGGAGCTGAGTGACAAACTCCACTTCCCTATTGTATAAATATGAGGAAGCGCCGGCCCGCATTATGAAGAACAGGCCGGCGATGCACTGTGAAAGCGACATGCATCGCCATGGAAACTATCGTTTCCACTGGCGATGCATGATTTGTAGATATGAAAATCTTCATTTTCTCTTAAAACTGCCACTATCACTTAAAAATGAAGTCTATAAATAGAGCCCATAAGTTGGTGATTAAAAGGTCCAAAATCTAGAAAGAGTCCTTAATAGTGTGTAGATGAACTGTAGAAACTTGGAGAGTATGAACCACGTTTTGGCATTAACCAAAGCTGGGTACACACTGGGACTATTTCTGTTGACAATCCTGCAGATCACATGATTAAAAAAAGCATCTTACCGGTGTACTGTCCAATGATGCTGCAGAAATGTCTATAACAGCATCTAATTGTTTGATTGAATTTTTGGGAGCTCCTAATTTTTGCAATCAGTGATGACCCAATGTCTGTAGAAAACTTCATTGTGTACTGACACAGGATCATAACTGCAATGATTCCCATCCATATTTCTACATATCACCACCTTGTGGATGACCATATCATTGCAGCAAAAATTTATTTGAACAGTTTTTGAAACGATCCACAGGAAACCAGAGGGCAGTGTGTACAGGAGGCATCATTAAGTAGATTGGGGTAGATCCAGAACTACGTTTGCCGTATGTTTATTCGCGTAGCGTATTTTCGTGCGCGTAAGTTTTATACACTCCCCTAGGCACACCCCTTGAACGTACGTATTTAGTCAAGATACGCTTACCAAACCCTACCTTAACTTTTGCCAACGTAACCGCAGTGATCCGCTAACGTACATATGGGCAACACGTATTTACGCAGCTAAGCGTTGGTCTGGGTCTGGCCTATTGTTACTAAATATCTGACGAGATAAAAACTTCAGTGTGTACCCAGCTTTAGGGCCAGATTTAGTAAGCTGGGGTTTTTAAAAAGGTGCAGATGTTACCCATAGCAACCAATCAGATTCTAGCTGACATTCTCTAGTATGTAATAGGATATTGAGAGCTAGAATCTCATAGTTTTCTAAAGGCAACATCACCACTTTTTCTTTTCCACAGTTTGGTAAATCTAGCCCCTAGACTGCATACAACTTGTGCATACAGTGATAAAGGGCCTGATCCAGACCTACAATGTTGCGCTGAGTGTACTAATAGTCAGCGTAACATCTATGCACTCCCCCTGACACTCCCCCGGTCCGGGCGTAATTACACTCTGTTACGCCAGCTGAAGGCTACACTAACTTCAGCCGGCGTAACAAGAGTGTAATTACAACCGGACCTGAGTGTAACTAGCTAAGCCTGCCCTCCTTGCCTCATTACCCTACCTCCCCCCGCCTTCCTTCCCTAACTGTAGTGTAGTTACGGCGAGGAACACCCCCTCAACCGTAACTACGCTACAGTTAGGGAACGCCCGATCCTGCCTACAGATTTTCCCTAACTACGCCGAGCAACATCTGCTCGGCGCATGCGCAGATCAGCTAAACAGCCAATCTTACGCATACGCCCGCTGTGACTACGGCGGTGGGTGTATGTCTGGATCAGGTCCAAAGACCATAAAATACAGCACACAACTGAGAATCAAGCTCACAGCAGGTTTCCATCCCCACTTCAATGTGTTTTAAAAAGATTGTGCCTTGTGCTTAAAATATGAAAGCACATACGCCTGTCTAGTGTGACACAAGTAATTCATTTTGGCCATTGCATTTTTTTTAACTGAATTGCATACCCTCCAACATCACCCATTCCATCAGGTACAAAATACTCTGCTCCTCAGTTTCCAACTGTCAGTTACTATGGTAACCACCTTTGTTGAAGAGCAAATAATTTTTTATATAAATATCAGTTAATTCATTTAAACCAGGTGAGTGACAGTTGGAAGCTCAGGAGCAGATTAAATTGTAGCTAATGGACTGGGTCATGTTGGGGGGGGTCTGGAATTGTGCGTAGTCACAGCCGATTCAGATCATAGAGCAACCCAAGTCTGGGGCAAAGAAGGGGTGGATGGACGTAGTCAATGTACAGTAAGAGACAAGGCAAGTGTATCTGATCCTGGTCAGAATGCTGACGTAACAAAGGTCTGTATACATTAAATCATCTGCACCTTCTGCAAGTCACAGACACTTTTCTTCACATTTTACCCTGGAAAATCATATAAATAACCATGAAATCGCTGCTGCTGTTTAATGTTTCTATAAATTCTAAAAAATATACAGTTTAAAAAATAGTAGATTTTTATTCATTATTTTTTTAATTAAAAATACATATATATTATATATCATTTGAACGGTTCTCTGTATTTATAACAGTGTTACCATCTTCAGATACAGTATACATTGCCCTTGCACTGCGTATTTGGGCAGGTATCTGCTTACAGCTAAACTGCTGTGTGCCTGTACCCTACATGGTGTATTTGCCTGCAATTCATATGACACAGTTCTGCGTTTTTATGGATCTCATGCCACATTTCCAAGCGCATTTGTTTAACGTACACTGCGTGCGGCTTTACTATATTACCTTACGCTATTTGTATTTTACTTTGTTTTACTTTATAAATCCTAACTCCGTCCCACAGATGTGCAATTCTCGCTGGATGTGCTTAATTCATTATTGACACTGACAGTTTGCTCTGGGCATATGTGTCATTATTGTGTTCACACTTTCCCAGATTGTCTATGAAACGCAAATGTTCCTCCATAGGAGGGCTGCTTAGAAATGTCCAAGGAAATGCAATTACTGAGCAGCACTGTGGTAAACCAGGAAATTAGTTGGAAACTACTCAGGCAGAATCATTTAAAGTAGGCCCTGTTAGAGTATAAAACCACTTCTGGGAATAGAAGACCTTTCGTTTTCTAATAGTATTAATTTGGAGTCACAGATAATATGGCTCTCTGGAGAACCCAGCAGAACAGACTACAGAACACTGTATTGCCAGCTACCTCGGCAAGAGAAGCAGCACACACAGCTCTCAGCACGTCTTATTTTTCCTGTGTGGTGCCATTGCCACAACACATGACCAGCTATGCAGGAGGACACAGCTGACCATAATATCATAACTTATGTATGGTAATATCCCCATGAGTCTCATTCTTCTGTTACTAGCTCTGATTTAATCACCCCACAAGTTTCAGTTAGATTTATTTCACTGTACTGATTGCATACTAACTGCTATGAAAAAATATAGGATCTTGCAGTATAATAACAGCTACAATGGAAAAACATCTATGAAGGCTTTGGGTTATCTTGGGAAAGGTCAGTGGACAACCTATAGTCAATACATAAAGGACCGGATTCACACATAAGTAAGTGTGCAATCTACGTGCGTGTTTCTACGATTTCTAAAACTGCGCAGGCCCAGAACACAAAAATACGCACGTGAAACATAGACGACTAATTCACACACACGGACGTCTGACGTCTGCCTTATGACTGATGCACGCATCGGTGCGAGATAAGTCCGGCTTGTAAGGCCAGAGGGGCAAGACACTAAGGGGTCTATTTACAAAGATCATTTTAGTGCGATAGGGCCAGTTTTCACTTCAAAACTAGACCTATCGCATTAAAATGAAGTGTCACATATTTACAGAACGCCGGAGCGGAGTTTTACACTCCGCTCCCGGCGTCAGACTAACGCCAGACTAACGCCAGCTAGTGTCAAGTATTCCGGCGATGTCCCCATATACCCCTCTTTTCCTCCCCCTAATAGCTGTTATTGGGGGAGGAAAAGGGGGGGCATGCATGGGGAGACCGTCGGAATACACACAATCGTGCCCCGGTTTAAAAAATAAAGATTTATAAGTTAAAAAAAATAATGAAAAAAAACCCCCATAGAAAATAAAAATAAACATTACTCACCTGTCCGGGCGTCCCGTCGGGCTGCAGCTGTCCCTGCATGAATACACTGCACATGTGCAGTGTTTCTCATGTCGGCACTGACATTTTTCTAAGTTCCAATTGAGAGATACTGCGCATGTGCAGTACTTTATTCATGCATCGCATCAATGAAGTGTACTGCGCGGACCCGGCGGATCATCGCGGGACCTCGCAGGAGGGCTGAGTATTTGTAAATCATGTAAAGGAAGCTACGATGATAAGCGAGTCTGATGCAGCTTCCTTCACAGGGAACGAGGAAGGTAAGTAAATAGAGCCCTTAATGCAAATGAGTTTCAAACGGACTACTAATGTACAGTATGGGTGTGACAATGCAGTTAGGAGAGATTCACAAGTCAGAGTAGCAAAACATACGCACGGGAAAGGCTATGGTAGCCCTCTACCACTCGTAAGTTGCTGAAGGCTGTTGTACCATATAAAAGTCCATGAGTCCATACACACTGCACACAGCCATCAGCTTCTGCGTAATTTAAATCAATGCACGTGTGTTTAACTAACACACATAAGGCTCACCTACTTAAAGCTATGGTTTTATGCTAATAGGGCCTGATCCAGATCAACGATGTAGCGCTGAGCGTGCTAACGCTCAGCGTTACATCGCTGACTCCCCCCTGGCACTCCCCCTGTGCGGGCGTATGGCCCCTTCCTTACGCCGGGTGAAGGCTACCCTAGCTTCGCCCGGCGTAAGGAAGGGGCCATACGCCCGCACAGGGGGAGTGCCAGGGGGGAGTCAGCGATGTAACGCTGAGCGTTAGCACGCTCAGCGCTACATCGTTGTTCTGGATCAGGCCCAAAGACCGCAAAAGTGCAAGAAAATGTGAACGCAAGCGCACGCACGCGAGCGCGTGCACTGTTATGCGAGTTTCACGCTTTTGCGGGCTTTCCTTACATTTAAAATATTCCACTGTACACACACATTTAATAAACACAAACACACAGAGCTTGTCCCTATTTAATGTATGTTTTCGTTCATATTTACTAAAACTGTGTTTTATCTTTGTAGACGGAACAATCGTCAAGCAATCGCCGATCAGCTTGTGAATGTTGTAACTATGTCGTGTTTATAGCCTTAGGGTAGATAAAATCATAACCCATATTGTTAGACTAGACGCCGAAAGTATTGTTATATATGTATATGTATAGGGCTCAAAGTGAGGGGGTATATGGGGGTATGCCATACCGTCACTTCTCCCACGGATTTAATGAAATGTTTTTTTTTCCTTTGTTTTGGGTTGTTTATGGCAGTTATAGTTGTCTTCTATTTTCTCTTCTTTAAAGAATTAATCCAAAAAACAAAGGCACGCTAGTTATTACATTTATTAAAGTAAAACAGCAATGTCTGTGATGCTAAACATATGGCTGCATCTCTACTAAAAATAAGTGGCCAAATTCATGCACAATTCAAGGGCCATATCCAAGGTACTTTCCTATTTTGACGCGCCGGTGTGGTTAGCTGCAGCCGTTGCTATCCTTGCATCGCACTTGCGTATGTTTGCGATTGTGTATTTTTAGCCAAGCGCGCAATTTCTATCCTAGGTTTTAATCAGGGTCAATGGGCTTGATCCAGACCTACGCTTGCCGGCATTAAAACGCCGGGCACATGTGTCAGGCACATGTGCCGGACACATGTGCAGATGTTGCCCGGCGTAGCTACGGCAACGCCGTATCAACGATTGGGCGTCCGTAACAGCAGTGTAGTAACGCTGGAGGGGGCATCCCCCAGCGTTACTACACTGCAGGTAGGCGGGGTAGGGGGGGTAATGAGGCTGGGAGGGCGGCATTTGTGTTGCAACGCCACCGTCCCAGCGTATTAACACTCGCTTTCGCTGGGTTAGGGTAGCCTTCAGCTGGTGTATGCAAGTGTTAATACGGTAGGACAAGGAGAAGTGTCGAGGGTGTGCTGCGATGTTAAGCTGAGCATTAGACCACTCAGTGTAACATCCTAGGTCTGGATCAGGCTCAATGGGCCTTATCCAGACCTACGCTCGCAGGCGATCTAACGCTGATCGAAAGCGTAAAAAACGCACTGCGCATGTGCATAGTGACAACTTCTGGTCATACCAAAGACCTTTTCGTAGCGGCGATTCGGGCGTCCGTATTGTTTGCGTTTTTTCCGATGACGGGGCGTGTTTATAGTAGCATATTTTCCAACGACGAGGCGTATTTATAGTACGAAGTTAGTATGGACGCTGGAGTTAAGGAATGTAGACGGGGGAGCCATTTAAATTGTACAGTATGGGCGTGCTTAGGCCGCTACGAACAGCGTGTCGCTATGAAAATACGTACGGTACGAACACAAAGTTAGGGTAGGGTTCGGTGGGTGTACTGAAAGGAAGGTAAGGGGAGTGTCGTGGGAGTGAAAGTTTTTACGCTGGAGCGGTAATATGCTCCGCTCTCATGCATAGGTCTGGATCAGGCCCAATGTTACCATATAATTCCTACTGATTCAGCATATTTTGCCCTGACAGTTCTTAATCATGTGTTAAGGATCTATCCTCCATGATAGTAACAGAAAAATGCATTCATGATAACTGATATATTCCTTGAAGGCAGCAGTGTTCCTTTCTTAAAGTTGTCTTTTCTACAGCTAGAATTATGGAATGGATCCAACAATCTGACAATGTAATCACTAAATATCAAAACAATTCATTATCTATGGGATTAGAAGGAACAATCTCTTAAGCTGGCCACACACTAGAGCGATTATCGTTCCGATCTTCGAATTATCGTGAATTGGTCGAATTATCGCTGTAGTGTATGGTGCCGATTATTGTCAGAAACTGCCGATAATCCCAAAAAAATGGCTGCCGTCCGATAATCAGATCGGGTGGTTTGCAATAAAAATTATCTTATCGTTAGCAATATCGGACAGTGTGTGGGTATTTCCGATAATCGTTAATTTTGCTGGCGATTTTTTCTGACTTTATCCCCACCCCTGTAGGATGTGGCTATGCTGATGTAGATAGCGTTCTTCCTGTTTATCTCACGTGACCCGTAATTCAAGATGGCGTCTTGTAATAACTACAGAATGAAGTACCTGCATGTCTGGAAAAGAAAGCTATGACCTTATTGCTATGTGCAGCTGCGCACGAATGTTCGTCTGCCTACCGTTACCCAAACTACATGTATAACTACAAAATGACCCAAGATATATATGGTTTACCATTAAAGACAGATGAAATAAACAACATGAACTACAGAAATAGTTGCAAACAAAGATTTTTTATTTTGTTGGAAATCATCAAGGCAACTTGCCTAGGTAGCTTTATTTTTTTATTCCACTGAAATGCAGTAACGAAAAATGTCATAAACATTTAAATAAAAGAATGGCAGCACCAAAGCACCAACATCAGAAAAAAAGCCAAAAAAAAACAACTATTTAACATGGACATGGACACTGGAAACATTATTAATCCTCCTTGACACTCTGCACAAACTTCAGCAGCCTTGCCATCTTAACTTGCATCACTATTTGGTGTCTTCTGATGATGTTTGCAGTAGCAATGCAGTCATGCACCATTTTGTCAATGCTCTCCATATTTTTCGAATAGTTGGATTTGTCAGTTTGCTGCTCTTTATATTTAACCCCTTCCATGCTGCTTTCACTGACAGTGCTGCCATCAGAAATGACAATTGGATCTGTAGGTGGAGAAGAAGTGTCAACATAGCCTCTTTTTTCTGTTTGTCTATACTGATTTTATGTTTCTGAAAGTTTTATATAAAATAGTTAATGTAATATACTAATAGTTTTTGTGTAAATAGTTTAGGTTCCCTTTTTCGAGTATTTTTTGTATATAGTTGTCATAGTGCTAGTATTTTTGTGGATATTTAACATTATGGTGTCCTAATGTACTCTTTAAAGTTCCCCTTATGTTTATAGAGTTAATATAGTTTATAGACTTGTATGTTGTTAGATTTCATCGATATCATATTTTTTATTTTAATGTTTTACATGTTTTTACATGTTTAATGTAAAGGATAACCCCTGGACTATATGTTTTACAGCCATGCCATTTTTTTGTAAAAATATACCTTCTGCAGTGCTGCTTATCATTTGGCTTTGATTACGTCCAAAATTGCTTATGGAAGCTGGATCTGAAATAGCATACCTTGGATTACAATGGTATCCAAAAACTATATACCCTGAACTTTGACCAATACAATGTTCTGCACTATGTACCTTGGAATATGCCTTTGCTGCACCTGTAATGTCTGGACTATAGTTTCGAAATATTTACCTTCATTTTTGTGAATCTTGTCTTCACAAACAGCCTCTCTGTCCTCAGCTGAGACTTTGGGATAGCTGAGACTATGTGTGTCCTGCTCCTGTTGTATGTGCATATGTGCATGAAAAACATAGATTGTTAATGAACTTCATTATATTATGGAAAACTATGGACAACTGCGTTGGATAATATTGAATTGACTATACTTTTTATTAATGCACGAAGTTTCTTAAGCTTC
>WWET01000407.1:159184-173279 GCA_011038615.1 Limnodynastes dumerilii
TGGTTTTACCCGGTTAGAGTACCAGAGTGACCTGAGACAAGAAGGGAGATGAAACGGGTTACTCACCAGTATGCAGAGCCTGCGTCCGTCTGAGTGTTCGCTAGAGCCCCTAATGGTGGGGATAGACTGGAGCTGGTAAGACTTCTTCAGGATGCACACCTTAGAGGGCACCCGGGAGATGAAATGGGACCAAGCGGGAATGGAGAAAGGCAGAAGGCAAGTAGGTGTAGTAGTACAGAAGAGACTGTACTAAACAAACAACGGTAAACATCAAACAGACTAACTTCAAGACAATACTGGACAGACGAACTAACTGACAAGGAGATCCACACGTCACACACACACCAGCAAAACCCCACAAGGGGATACACTAACAAGCACACAGGAGAGGAAGGGTTAATACAAATGGGGTGAACGACAAGGAGTAGAAGGGAACTTGAAACACGATGTATACAGGCAGGAACGAGGAAGGTCAACGATGGGGCACTCAAGAATCACTAGCAAGAAATAACAAGAGGTAAGGAATAGAAAGAAGCACGGGCAGCAGAAGCTATAACCGGCGGGCAGGAAGTGCAGGCGCCGACTATTTAAATGAACACTGGCCAATGAGGGAGCCCTGCTGGGACCAGCCTCCTGGAGCAACGTGGCGCAGCATAACAGCAAGGCGCGTGGCCGAGCCAATGGAAGCACGGGAGATGAACACGCGACCTGTAGCCAAGCAACCAGACGCTGCCGGCGTCCGGCAGGAATCGGGACCGCATGGCTAATTAGCATGCGGCCCGCTCACGTGACGGCAGCGGGGCGCGAGGTGCGCGGGCGACTACGAGGTGGCGCTGGAGTGACGCTGCGGCCTCTAACAGCGTTGCTCTGGATCAGGCCCATAGATCACTTATGTTTACCTCTGATGAAGTGGCATGTGTGCCATGAAACGCGTCAGTTGTTTTTAAAACTGGACTGAGGACTTTCTGCTTATTTGGTTTGAACCATCTATATCCAGCACTCCTGTTATATTGGGATCATTGTGTCCTCCCTTAATTGGAAATCCTTATTGGAACTCACATCCACCTTACCATATATATGGTCGTTTATTTGGAATATTATTCCTCACTCACGGAAGATAAGATCTGAGCACCCCCCACTAACAGGGACTATTCCTTCCGATCATTGGAGCTGGAAACTACCCACCCCCTCTCCGGGACCCTCCCCGTGCTCTGACGAGTTAGAGCAGCGGGAGTCTACTCAGCGGGACACGTGTAACTTTGTACAGCCATCGGACCCCTGCATCAACTATCTCGATCTACCGGAGTGACGGAGAGACAATAACGGGAGACGGAGACTACCCCTCTATAGCTGACAGACGCGGACGCGCGTCTGCCAGCGGGTAAGCTCACCATTTTCCATCTACCAACCTTACATTTGTATTACTGTTCTCTCCACTCCGATATTGCTATTGAGAACTGCATCTTGTGGTACTGTTGTTCCTCGATACCATCACTAGGATTTTTCACAGGAGGTGCACGCTTTCAGGAGGTGTATTTATTTCTACATACAAGTAGCTCCTACGGAGCATAATACTGCAATAATACTAGCAGATATTCCTCACCAGTTCTTTATATTTTATACTGTATTTTAGTAAATGTACTATTAATGTACTATTAAAAATATTTTGGCTACTAATTTGAGCGTTGGTACTTATAAATTGTTTTGGGATATATCTTTTAGCGCAGTATTTCTTTTTGTATATGTTTGTTTAGGCTGGCTGCCTTTATTTACAGCTGCTTCTGATTGTCCTAAATTAAATTTAATATACATAATTATACCTATACTTATATGTTTTTTCCACAACTATTTACAAATTTTTCTATTAATATTCTATTCACTATATGTGTCACTTTGTTTCGAGCGCCAAGAGATATACATATATACATTTCTAGTGTTAAGTTACTATCCCTCACTGCCGAAATTCTGATTCGGCAGTGAAGGAAAAAGTAAAGCCATTTGAGGATGGCGTTAGAGACTTCATCCCAGCAATCTCCCCATATCCCCCCCTTTTCCTCCCCCTAATAGCCGTTAAAGCGGGGTATGTGTGGGGAGACCGCTGGAATGACGGTGGATGCGGCCATGTAAAAAAAAAAAAATTTAAAAAAAATTTGTTTGTTTTAACTTCTAAAAATAAAGAAAACATTAAAAACTGTTTAAAAAAAAGACAAAACTTACCTGTCCGGCAGACGCGTCCGACTTAGAAGACTCCGGCCCAGATATGAAGACCCTGCGCATGCGCAGTGGGTTTTCATATCTGGGCTGAAATTTTCTAAGTGCGGCTTTGAAGTCTGTGCATGTGCAGGCACTTCATTCGATATGAAGTGCCTGTGCTGCGGGCAGAGAACTTCGAGGGACCTCGGCGGAGGGGTGTGTATTGGTAACTTTTTAAGGGGAAGCTGCCAGGCTCGCCGCGAACACAGGCGAGCCTGGAGCAGCTTCCCTTCGGGGGAAATTTTTTTTTTTTGTAAATATAGCCCTAAATGTTCACTTTGAAGTGACTGAAGAAATAGAAGCTACTTAATTTGCCCCATGTTACAATCAACCCCTTTTATGATCTGTCTCCTCCACTAGAGGCCTCCCATGCTCCCTCTCCAGCTTCTTTGCAGTACTGGATTCCACCAGAGGGGCTGCTGTTCTGGCCTGAATCTAAAGCATTTGATTGCAGCTCATTACCTGGAATCTCAACCACCTGCTCACACTGCATTTAAACAAGCAACTCACACACTCCTGTGCTGGTTCATTGAAGTTATGTTGCCTGTCCTGTCCGGTCTTTGCTCCTGTGTTCCAGCTCCTGTGTCTCCGTGTGGTCTCATGTGGTTCCCAGTGTCAGTAATTCCATGTGTCTACAGTTGTTTTTGCTGGACCCTCTGGTATCTGATCCTAGTATCTAGTGTTCAGTGCTACATTCCCCAAGACTCCAGAACTTTAGCTTTTTCCCTCCATTCCCAAAGAACTGTAGTATTTCTGTTATATTCCCACAGAGTTTCTGTTATCTTTGCTCCCATCTCATTTATGGACTTCAGTTTATCTGTTATACATTGCCAAAGTTCCAGTATTATTTGCCATCTCCAATGACCTCAGTACCTGCATATATTTACCTTTGTTCCTGCATCTGTTCACATCCTCTGTTCATAAAAATCATTGATGCATTTCAACACTCCTCGTGGTTCCGTACTAGAATCGTAACACTGCAGCCTCCTTCCTTGATGTATTCATTATATAGTTATGTTTAGATATTTAATCTAGATGTTCAATATTAATACTATATCACAAGGGTGTAGTTTGCTGCTTCCATAATCTGTATTCTGACAGATAATCTTGTGGTTGGGAAGTGATGACTGCCGGCAACTGCCCTAACTGTCCCATTCCCGCAACCTAACCTTCAACCTCCCCTAACCAAAACCCTTCCCACTCTGCAGCCTAACCCTAATCTTCCCCCTCTTTGTAGCCTAACATTACCCACTAGCTCATTTTCCACCTTATTACCACCTCTCATTCTTGCATACAAGACTTCTCTCGTGCTGCCCCTCCTCAAGTAATTGTATTCTTGGCATGCAGGGATATATCTTTGAATTGCTTACTGCACACAGATACTGACCAGCTTTACTATCACACTGTTATTTAGACTTGGGATTGGAAACATCACCTCTCAACTCTAATACTGTTTGCAACAGAAATATGACTCCCCTGCAATCATCATGGTTTAGCCCAGGAGTAACTCATTTCAAGCACTTATTAAGTCTGGATCCAGCCCTATATTCTTTTTATTTTACTCTACCCTATATGTAATTTGTATATTCTTGTCTTACAGTTCCATATACGTAATTTGTATATTCTTTGTCTCACTGTATGGTGCTGCATATGCTTTATACCACCTTATAAATTAATGTTAATGAAAATAATAATAACCCTAACTTTCCCATTCTAGAAGCCTAACACTAAGGGACACTAAAGGCAAGTGGAAAGGGTACCTTGTCCAAATAGGATAGGAGCAATATCAAAATATTCTTTATTAAACAATTGTTGGCACTGTTACAGCATGCACTAAGCTGTTGTCTGCGCCAGTGTTGAGATAGCGACTGCTGCAGCGTCAATTGCATCCCTATCACAATATATCACAATAGATTATTCTATTATCTCTCACTGATGTTTTTAAAGGTCTTCTTACATTATACTGAAGTCCTATTCCTTGTAGGGTCTTCAATCATCCTCCTTCAGTGATGTCAAGGGGCCTGATCCAGACCTACGCCCGCCGTCGCTAGGACGGCAGGCGTAAGAGTAAGATCGGCTTTTCAGCCAATCTGCGCATGCGCCGGGCAGATGTTGCCCGGCGCTGCTACGGCAACGCCCGATCGTGGATTGGGCGTCCGTAGCAGCGATTTCATCTTTCTGTTTATACACAATGCCCGCTGATGCACTCACAGAAGCAGGTCTGGATCAGGCCCAAGATCTTTAGATTTCATCTTTCTGTTTATACACAATGCCCGCTGATGCACTCACAGAAGCAGGTCTGGCAACAGAAATCTTGTGGCTCACACTTGTTCCCCCAGTGTTTCTGGGGACCCCTATCCCTCCTTAACAGTATCTGCAGAAGTCAATTTCAGGGGTCCCTCTGAAGCTCGGGGCTTTTCACACCTGTCCCCTTTGTCTTCCATCCCTGTTACTGGGCCTGGACAGAAGAGAAGAATTCTGAAGTGCCCACCATCACTGAAGAAGCTACTCACCAGAGGAGAATCCTATCTTTAACAAAGCAATTAACCATATGAAGAGTCGGGTCTGAAGAAGCCTAGAAATTTATTTTTATGATTTATCTGGGACTGTGGTTTCAGTAAATACCAAGAAGCCAAGAAGAAGGAAGTGAGATGACATACAATATAACAAGCTGTTTTCTTCGTATTTATACTCTCTCTTCCCTAAATAGATCTCTAAGTGTGAGGTTTCATTTTATTCTGTTCTTTGAAAATCAATAAGACAATATGTCTCAGGGATACTGAGACCATTTGTCAACATCATAAAGCTGTATTCAGCAATGTCTGGTCTTTTTCATAAGTCCCATTTTAATGACCACCAGCTAAATCCTTAACGATCTATATTGGTACTGAAATTGCTTGTGAATATCTTTCCCACAGATTTTGCCTATGTAACCCACATAATTAAAATTTACTTGCTGTAATCCTTGTTTGAAGAACCATAAAATGGAGTGTCCTAACAGAAGGTTTAGGGTACTGCGTCCTGCATTCTTTAGGTTATAGGGCAAGGAACCAGATCTCCATTAAATAACCATCTGGCGTTTCATCTATAAATCACATATCCTTCATTAAATCTTACTTGGAGGAAAACATTGAGGGTTTGACCAAGATTTCAATGGACATTGAGCTTGTCAATGAGTTCCAAGCTGTGTCTTGTCTTTGTTTAATAAGAGGCTTTTCATCAGACTAATAACAGTGCCTTCGTCTTAATCCCCTGACGTTATTACAAGGCATTATCTACTTTTATACGGCTTTTACACTGCTCATTTCTTTACCTAAACTTTTATTTTTCTAAATCACATTAAATTCAAAAAGGTCTTTCACACATTTGGTTCAGTCAATCCCATGAATAATAAAAACGTAGAAAGGGAACACATAAACTGCTTGTGATCATTCTATCCAATACACCATTGCCCCGCTAAGTAATAATATCATTGATGGTTTTCTGAAGATGTTTCTCTATTAGAAATCATTTATACTCTTTTCATAAAATAAATGTCTGCTATCTGCAGTAACGTCACACTAAACACATGATTTAGCAGGATTTAACATTTGTATTGTTAACATGTATTTTTCTCTGGATATTGACTAGTGACCAAGAAAACAACTGTGACATCTTGAGCTCCAAGTATCAGAATACATATCACAGGTTTGCTGAGTCTCAAATGCTTTCCTCTGTGAGATTCCAAAAGGAAAAGTTATGCTGGTATGTTCCGAAGGCCTATCCCCTTGCCATCTTTTCATAGTATTACTAGGGGTGGATGTTGGGCTTAATTATGCAAATTACATAATCCAATCCCACTCACTCTCTAATAACACTAGCAGAGCTGAAACCCCCACACATATGGGGGCTCCCCTGAAGCTAGGATATGTTAGGTATAGATGGCAAGGAAACTACTTAGGAGGAGATGGAGAGAGCATGCTGTAAATAATGAAGAAATTGGGGAATGGGTGTTGAAGATCTTGAGAATGCAAAATGTGAGGAGCTGAGGATTACAATTGTTGGAAAAACATGGGGACATGACAAAACTGAGGGGGCTGGAGAGGAAAAAAGAAACTGAGTAGCATTTCGTCTTTAAAGACTGCATGTACGCAATCTATGTAAGTAAACGCTACGTAGAAAGCATTAAAAAAAGTTACTGCATGTAGTACCTCTGATCTGAAAACTAGGCACGTATGTTAAAAAAATCGTTGTTGTGAATCCAGTCCATGATGGTAATACTGGGTAGGCTGCAGACATATAATAGAAGTACTGTGGGGCTGGAGACATATGATGGGGTTACTGGGGGGCAGGAGACATATAATGGGGATACTAGGGGGCTGGTGACGTGATGGGGTTACTGTTGGGCAGGAGAAATATGATGAGGATACTAGGGGGCTGGAGATACATGGTGGGAATACTGGGGGCTGTAGACATATGATGGTGTTACTGGGGAGGCTGGAGACATATTGGAGATACTGGGGAACTGGCCACTGGAGACATATGATGGGAATACTAGGGAGCTGGAGACATGATGGGGATACTGGGGAGGCTGCAGACATATGGTGGGAATACTGGGGAGCTGGAGACATATGATAGGTAATACTGGGGGTCTGGATACATATGATGGGGTTACTGAAGGGGCAGGAGAATTATGGGGGATTCTGGGGGGCTGGAGACATATGATGGTGGGGCTGGAGACATATAATAGGGTTACTAGGGGCTGGAGACATATGATGGGTTTACTGGGGAGGCTGGAGAGACATGGTGGGAATACTGGGGAGGACACACATGGAGAAAATATTGGAAGATTTGATACATACAAGGGGGAGAGATTGGATGGATATATATACTATAAACACATAAACTGGATAACATTAAGCGCTCAAAAGGCTGTGCTTCTTTTGTATTGTGGTTACAAATGTTTTCTGTTTATTATGAAACAAGGAGGCCTTTTTTTAATTGCATTGTGGTAACAAGAATGTTGAATTTATGGCATAGTGTATTGTACGGCGGTCTGTATGGTATAGTGGTCACTAAGATAATGGGGCAGATCCAGATCATCGTTTTCCTGCATAATTACGCCTGGCAGAGACGTAAAAACACGTTTTTGTATGTACTGAGCATGCGCGCGGCAGATATTATGCTACGTAACGCAACGTAACTCTGAGTGTAATGGCATTTCACGTAACAGTAGTGTAAAAATGTTCGAGGGGGCGTGCCAATATTGCGATTGCCGTAAGCACGTTGAAATTACGCAATGTAGGCGGGGGTTTGCATTTAAATCGTACAGTATGGGCGTGCTTAGTGGCGTAAGCACGCGCAGGCTATACGTACGTGAGCAGTTAAGCTGCCAAAAGTTAAGGTAGGGTTTGGAAAGCGTAAAGCGGACAAAATATGTAGATTAAAGGGGTGTGTCTAGGGGAATGCCTAGAAGGCACGCTCACGTATATACGCTTGCTAGGAAATGGATTAGAAGCGGAGTTCTGGATCTACCCCAATGTCTGTATAGTATGGCTGTCAATTAGATATCTAGTCTGTGTTGTGTGGCAGTGATTAGGATGAAGTGGGAATTGTATAGCGTAAATTAGGATGCTGTTTGTATTGTATGGTAGTGACTATAATTTGCTTTCTTTTATTGTGGTTAAAAGATCCCTACTGCTAACTATTGCAATTTTTGGTGTCTCTTCTATAGACAGAACTATCTGTCCCATTTCTTAACCCCTCTGCTCTATTTATACCTCTTTTCTTTGTAGACAAACTTCTCTGGTGTGTCCTTTATGTCCCAGACTGACACTGAGAGGTGTTTGGAGAAAACAGGGAAGAGGAGGAGAAGAGTACAGAGAGAACAGTGTGTGTGAGAGGGAGAGGGGAGCACAGTAGAGAAAATAGTGAGGAGAGGGGTATAGAGGAAAGATGTGGTACCGGCACCAATGTGACAAACTGAATTCTGGACTATGCTAGGCCATCTCCATGAGTGTGGTTGCTGGAAATGCAAAGGAGGAGCTTAAGACAAGAGAACAGGTTTCGGGGGCAGTTATGTGACAGAATAGAATATGAGCTCAATAAACTGACTGACAGTCGAAATATATTCAAACAAACAATAAATTAATAATACAAATAAATGAGGCTCTAATACAATAATGGAGCTTTTGACTAAGTATCCTTTGTAATTGAAAACTATACTTCGTAAAAGCTCCCTTATTGTACAAATATATTATTTAGACCAACGGTTCTCAACCTTCTTTTGGGGAGTACCAGTTACCACTATGGAATAAGGACAAGTTCTACTACACATATATATTTTCACATTTTTTCTCTATTCATAATTAACTTTACATATTTTTGCAGTGATTTTAAAGGTTCTCTATATATTCTATTCCTTTCAGACCCAAAATATTTTATTAAATTTGTCCACAGTCATCTGGTATGGAACCTGGAACGGCTGCTAACTCCTTAAACCTTGTCCAGTCGCCGCGGGTTCCCCCAGACAGTAATTGAGAACCCCTGATTTAGACATTTTTAATTGGCTGTCTGAATTCATTTTTGAGTTATTTATTACTAAAATAAAATCAAGCCCCTGATTAACTCAGACCTAGTTAGCTCATATTATTTTGATTGAGCTTGTTGCTGGTATTGTATTATGTACAAACATTTTTTTAAATAACGTTTATTGTTTAAACATATTACCAAGTTTGTAGCCCAAGGGCCCCTCAAACCTTAGTCTTGCCCAACACTAGGAATAGTAGTGTTGCTAGGCGGGAGAGGAGGGGAACTTGCTTGCCTATGCAGTTAAAGCAGGGAGTCATACAGTAGTTTTACAACACCTGGAGAGACACAGGTCTGGCCTGATCTACAAATTATCTTAGGCTGGCATACCCTCCAACTTTACCTATTTAGCAGGCACTGTACCTTTTTTTAATGGTCTGTACCTTCTAAAAGGGCTCCTGTATGGGATTCTGACCCAGCAGTTCCCCCCTATATTCACCTTCCTGTCCTGTAGCATATGATTACTAAAGCAGAGCTGCTGGGACAGACTCCTACAGCTCTGACACAGTGACAAGGCCCTCTCCTATGAGTTATTAGCTCATACAATAAGGTGTAAAATTAGATTTTTCACCTTATCATACGTGCAAATGAGAGCAGATTAAAACCACGCCCCTTCATAGGATAAGCCACGCCTCCACCACAGACACGCCCCCTCCGGTGTACCTATTTTCTATTAAAAAAATGTTGAAGGGTATGGGTTGCCAGCCTTAGAAATTATTATACAGGCACTAGAGAGATTTGTTTTATGTGCAGTTTCAGTGTCTGATCTACACATTGCAGGCCTGCATGGTAGTCTTTGCTCCCTTTAGCTACATAAACATGTCAATTTATTAACTTGAACCATTCTGCTGAGATACTTGTAGTCATTATGGATCTGCATCATGTCTAAGCTACAGAGAGTTGCATCATTTTAGGCAGTTGCGTCTTAATCTTCCACGCACCATTTTGAATATCCATTTTGTTCTGCTTTGCAACGTTCTCTTGAGCTTGAAAACATATTTGTATTCTGTATATGAGGCATAAATCACTGCAGTGTTCCTTTATTATCATGTCTACCCCCATGCTGCTTTGTATTCACCTCCTGACTAACTCTTCAGGAAAGCCCAGTCAACACACCCACCAAAAAGTAAACCCCTTGACATATCTGCTTAATCACTTCTATAGACATGAAATATATGTATATTGTGCTGATAAATACTTATTTGCCAGATAGGCCAGTTGTAATGGAAGGACCTGGAGAATAACTACTCACTAGACCAAATACATTTATAGCAGCTGTATGGAGATGTTTTCTATGCTGTATGTCTAGCAGGAGGATCTTAGTGATTCTTTCATAGAATTCTTATGATGATAGAAAGACACTTGTTCAGTCTATGAACTTGCATTAACTTGCTTGGTGACTTGCTTGTGAATTAATCAAGTTGTTAGTTAGCAATTCGTTTTCCTGTCATAGAGTGGGTGACAATGGTTTTAATACTGAGAAAAGAATACTATTTGAATATATAAAACCAAGTAATGCATGTGATTATTCTAGCAAAAGTAAAGTTTGCTCTGAACTCCTAGCAAATGTATTCATGGCTTTCTCTCCTCAATAAATCTTTTCAACGCGTGGCAAGACGGGCTGTTCACTGGTAGGAGTTAGACGACACTCTGGGGTTCCTAGATTTAATGCTGAACGCTTGTCAGTTCCAGACTTGACTTTACAAAGACAAGTTCTTAGCACACACCGTGGAAACCAGGAAGCGTGCGCAGTGCAGCAAAGAATGCCGTGAAGCGATTTCATGTTAGGGGACGCAGGCCACCGAGCAGCTGCTTCCTTTGTAACCAATAAGAAAAGAAAAAAACCTGAAGGAATTTATTTAGTAATTTCCCAGATACAGACCTTTCATCAAAACCATGTTTTTATACGCTCCAAGTTTAATAGCAGCAGGTCTTGGGTTTTAGCACACTCGTTTATAAAAAGCCAAGATTAAATCCAGAAATTAAATACTATGTATTTCATTACACCCTACATAAATAAAAAGCAATAAAATAAGCCTTTATATGTTGCCAGCAATGATTTTTACATTTGTAATACACATACTAGATACTGTTCAATTGCCTATTAATTTTTCTTTAATCTATGAATTATTGTGCCCACGTTGTCTGGTTCTCCTATTGCCTCAAGATGTGGCACTAACTGGCCAGAGTTACAAAGCCCAGCTGCACAACCTAAATCCCCTTTTTATTTCTTTATGTCTGCCCCTCCCTTCAAGTCCTTACCATTCCCTTATAATGTCATTTATATAGGCACCTGAAAACTAGGGAATTAATATTTCTTTGTATGGGGATCTGGCAGTAGAACAGATAGTAGGTGGTGCAGATGGTTTGAGGGCCTGGATAGGAAAAATGTGACCTTTAATGATTAGATGGATTGCAATCCTGTGATACATTCTGTGACTCACATCAAATGGCACGTTAGATTCCATCCAAAAGTAGTGTAGAGCACTAGAACTGAACTTAAAAACAGAGATCATCTTGATAAGAGAATATGGTAGCATATTTCTCTTAAAAACGTATGTCATGATAATATGGCGGAAACGTCCATTTTTATAGCATGGACAGAGCAGAATAGAGAGCATTGGACAGAGCAAAGGAGAGAGCCAGGGCCATCTTAACAGAATTGTAGGCCCTGGGCAAAGCAAAGCACAGGGGCCCCTACCCCCTTCCCCCCCATTCATAGGAATAAAAATGTCCCCCAATATTCCCAAATCTTGTCACTCCAGCCAGCCATCATGTCACTCTAGCTCCCAGTATCCTTATGTGTCTCCAGCCACCCAATGTTTACAAATCATGTCACTCCAGCCCCCCATCACGTGTCTCCAGACCCCCAGTTCACCATCATGTTTCTCCAGCCCACCACCATGTGTCTCCAGTGCCCCAAATCTCCATTATGTATTTCCAGCCTCCAGTATTGCACAACATATCTCTCCAGCTCCCCAGTTCCATAGCATGTCTCTCCAGATCCCCATTATGTCTTTCCAGACCCCAGTATTCCACAGCATGTCCTTCCAGCTCCCCATCATGTCTCATCAGCCCCCCAGTTCCCTATCATGTATGATGTATTTGGCCTATTAGATTGTAATAAACGCAGAGATAACATTTGTAGCAGGATACACAGGTGCAGTAGTGATTACTGACCAAGAAAAGACAAATAGTAAAACACTGTCCCTAATAAAGCTACCAGAAATAGATGTCACACTGGATACAAGGGGCCAGATCCAGAACAACACTTGTGAGTAAATTTACGTGTGGCGGAGACGTAAAATCGCCTTTTGGTAAGTACTGCGCACCATAGAAAATACGCACAGTAACATAGCGTAATTGTGAACGTATGGACCATTCACGTATGTGTCATGTATATACTTACATGTGGGCGTGCCAATTTTACATGAGTCCAAAATACGTCTGAAATACGTTAAGTAGGCGGGGGTTTGTATTTAAAGTGTACAGTATGGGCGTGCTTAGCCCATACTGCCCAGTGGAAAAGACGGCCCTGGAGAGAGCATGGACAGAGTAGAGGAGAGAGCATGGACAGAGTGGAGGAGAGAGCAAAGGGGAGAGCATGGACAGAGGGAAGGAGAGAGTGTGGACAAAGCGACGGAGAGATCATGGACAGAGTGGAGGAGAGAGAATGGACGAAGCGGAGGAGAGAGAATGGAAAGAGCTGAGGAGAGAGCATAGACAGAGTGGATGAGAGTGCATGGACAGAGCAGAGGAGAGAAAATGGACAGAGTGGAGGAGAGTGAATAGACAGAGTGGAGGAGAGAGCATGGACAGAGTAGAGAAGAGAGAATGGACAGAGTGGAGCAGAGAGAATGGACAGAGCGGAGGAGTGAGCATGGACAGAGCAGAGGAGAGAGAATGGACAGAGTGGAGAAGAGAGAATGGACAGAGTGGAGGAGAGAGAATGGACAGAGCGGAGGAGAGAGCATGGACAGAGCAGAGGAGAGAGAATGGACAGAGCGGAGGAGAGAGCATGGACAGAGTGGAGGAGAGAGAATGGACAGAGTGGAGGAAAGAGATTGGACAGAGTGGGGCAGAGAGAATGGACAGAGTGGAGGAGAGAGAATGGACAGAGTGGAGGAAAGAGACTGGACAGAGTGGGGCAGAGAGAATGGACAGAGTGGAGGAGAGAGAATGGACAGAGTGGAGAAGAGAGAATGGATAGAGTGGAGGAGAGAGAATAGACAGAGTGGAGCAGAGAGCAGAACCAGGAAATCATTTTTGTTTTAAACTATAGTTATTTTGACAATTTCAGCAAAAGTACAGACAACATTGTGGTGTTGGGCTGTATCACTGTTGAATTAGATGTTGATGCTGGGGCTACTGGAACTGGAAATATTCTGCTCTATGAAGATTTCCTGGGCTCTCCAAACTACACTGATATTCTTTATATATGCTAAACCTCCAGCCATTTAATATAGCCTGGCATTTTCATAACTGCCATTATATTATGTAAGCTATTAAAGTGTTATTTAGGTCGATATTTGGAAATCAAACATTTCAGCACTCTAGTCACATTCTGACCATGGAGGAGGTGTTGATGGGGAATATGTTGCTACTAAATATACGTAATGGAAATAGTAGCTAGGGATTTAAGGCATCATTGATTCTCTTAATGCTTTGCTGACACCTTAGCATATTTGTTTCGTTTTGCATTATTTTAAGCTTGTAAACGGTATGTTCTGCAAAAAAAGTTTTACTACTTTTGCTTAATGAGAGCTTTCCCAATTTGAAAGTTGAAATAAAAACAGGTTCCTTGCACACCTGTAAGGGAGCTGTTACTTCCTGATGGTTTTTCAAAGGATTAGCCTACTGAAGGAAGACTAACATTAAAAGTAGTGTTTTATTAAATGTAATCATAAAAAGGTGTTAATAGCGAGTTTATACATTTTCACTCTAACCACAAAAATGTTGCAGTAGAAGCCCTGTCATTCTAATCTAATAGCCAATTTTATTTTAGCAGGAGTAATATACACAATGAATAATAATCAATAAACATATACATACTGTGGGACGGATTTACAGCACCGGATGTATTGCATATACGTCTGGTGTTTACCGTTTTTGACTACTGCGCATGCGTAGTCAATTTTTTATGTAATTTACGTATCTTTTTCTTATATAGATTGTGTAAACAGTTCGATAGGCTCCGTTTTTAAATTCCGAATTGATTTATGGCTGAATTGTATATAAACCATTAACAGTAAAGAATATCCACATCATAAGATTT
>WWET01000407.1:176166-188867 GCA_011038615.1 Limnodynastes dumerilii
CGTCTACGTAGCGGTTAGGAGCGTAAATTCGCTAAGAGCGTAAGTTTGAATCGATCGCAAGCACTTAAGATCTTAAGTGCTGCGAAAGTTTAAGATCTTAAGGATTTGCATGGAAATGGGCGGGAGGAGGCAGGGAAATGAGGGAAAGTGGGCGCGGGCAGACACTTAGGATCTTAAATAAATGCTACTACGTCACTTAAGATCTCAACTGACAGCGCAGAGTTAGGGTTAGTCAATGGTGGTCTAACTTCCACCGCTGTTTGCAAGGGCAGTGACTGTTTATGCAGTGGGCTGTAACCTGCTAAGATCTTACCCTTAGATGCGTATATTTGCGATCTTTTCGCATTCGCATCTCTGAATCAGCCCCATGGATTTTAGCTGACTTCTGAGTCCATTAATCTACCTCTGATGTACCAAAGTGCCTAATTTAGTCCATACTTTCCAATTTAAATGCCTCCCACTACCAACACTGCGTATAAGCTAAAGTATGGAGGGTCTATCACCTTCCACACAAAACTTGCTTATATCAGCTGTCATTGTCCTAGATGGTGTGCGTTTCTATTCTGACCATGTGCAATGTGAAAATATGCAGAGTTACACTACAATAAAGATCAGGCCCCTCAATTATATGTCTGAGGGCAGGAAAATGGAATCGTTTTTGAGCAGAGCGCTTGCTCATTATTATTCTCAAGTTTCTTTCTCTCTTTTACTTTGCAGTAACCACACACTATAATGCATCTGAAATTTGCAACCATCCTATAATCTACCATTTTAATACCCCCAAGTTGTGAAGCGAAATACTGAAGGCATGCCAAAGACCCTACCTAAAATACAGAAAAACAGGAACATTTTATGATGGCGTTATAAATTATACCCATAAATGCCAGCTCCCTAATGGAACATTGGGTTTTCATCTGAAGTAAAGCAAACTGTTTCAGCAATGCTTATTTGAGCTCTCATCTGTCTTCACATGGTAAACCAGAGTTTTTAAAATCCAGTTAATAAAATATACCTTGCACATTCTCTAGTTCTTTAAAGTAGCAGAAGCACTCACTGAACTATATCTACATTAACAAAGGGGTTTGAAAGTGCAACTCCAAAGCTGACATTACAAAGGCAACACTAGGAAAAAGTCCTAGCATCAGAGGAAAAAAAAGACAACACTGCTGAACTTGAGCCAGTGTAAAGTGAATGAAACCTTTACCATTCAAACAGAACAAGGCCATTAAAGTGTTTAACTCTTTCAAATGTTGCATCTATGGCTGTGTGCAATAAACATTTGTTGTCAGTGCTGCGTCACTGGGTTATATTCCAGCTTCTTGCAAAAGGATACAAATTATGGCATGAAATTCACCAACAAACATATAGAACTTTATCCAGACATTCAAAAATGTTTTTTCTGTTTAATCACTGGGAAAACATTTTAGCTTTTAGTGATTGCGCATGCACAAGCACCACGATTATGTATGTATCTGGATCTGCCAGATTCAGAGATCTGTACTCTTACTTCCGAGGGTCCAGCATTGGGGCAGGTGCGAGGCATGGTAATATTACAGCATAGACATGCCCAATGTACACCGTTCTATCCAGACTTCCAACTCATTTTAAGTGAGGACAGATTGCAAATCTTAAGGTTGGGGTCTGAAATGTGTAAATTGTATGTTCTGCGTAATTCTGGATCCACTCCATAGGCTCAATGTACATGTATAGTGCTCCTGCTCTCTCCTGTGCAAGGAGGTGACTTTAATGCCTAACCAGTCAATGAGAGAAATAAACCAGTGTCTGAAACTGCAGCTAGAATGCTCAACTGCCTACACCTCTCCGGGAGGTGAACACTGACACATAGGACCAGATGCAGAGTGTGAAAGTGACACATGGGCAAAACCATGTTAAATTTAGAGGAGCCAAAGTTCATCTGTTGCAGTAAGCAAAGGCAAAGTATTTTCCTTGCATTCATAGTATAAAATTAACTTGACTCCCCCCCCCGATATCATCATATTGTTGCCCAGGTTCAGGGTTACCGACTTTTTAGAGCTTCCCTCTGGGAGATCCCAGAAGCCATTGATTTCTTCAAGGGGTGGGGCTTAATGATGCGATTTATGCAAATATCAGCATTAAGCCCCACCCCTTGTCAATCACTCCTGTATTTTGTAGCATTTCAGGGGATGAACGGGGCTTGATGATGTCATCAAGCCCTGCACATCCCTAGTAACGCTAGGAATTACAGAAGTAATTGCTGGCTGGTCGGGGCTTGCGGGAGATTTGCCGGCTCTCCCGGGATACCGGGAGAACTGCCCAAATTTCGGGAGTCTCCCGGATATTCCGGGAGAGTCGGCAACCCTGCTTTAGATTGGTGTAGAGGTCAACATTTGAAATCCAGGAAAAGTGGGAGAGCTTCCTTTTAAAACCTTTGTACTAAATTCACCTGGGTTTATGAACACAGCCCTTCCCTCTCCTATTCCAATATAACTAACTTCTGCCACCCTTACCCCCTCTTTCCATATAGCACTTACATATCTAACCAGCTTTTCTGTGAGTTAATGCCTCAATCTCAGTTTTTATTGTTTTATTGACTCTAAAGGAAATCCTTTGTAAGTTTAAAAAGTGCCAGGTAATTCCTAATTCCTCTGCTTAATTTAAGCAACTTATTGCCATCAGTTCCACATGCATTACATTCTGGGAGTGAACTGTCTTGTATTTGCCTCCTTTGCAAAGAATAGTTGATTACATGGGCAGTGCAAAACAGTAGAGGATTAGAAGCAGAATAGAAAAAGCAGTCAAGCTACATTCTGTATAAACTTTTAAATTAAACCCACAAAATTGCAAGTTTCCCGTGTTATTTCCAAAGACACTACCCCCTGCTGTTGTCTGTAGCAGTCATTTCTCTAGAGTTGGCACACTGGACATTTTTGATTGAAAACACTGCTCACAGTAACTGTGTGGACCAAAAAGAATGAATGGCAGCAACAAGAGTAATTTAATCTACAGAGAAAAAGTATAACAAACTTTCATCTGATTTAGAATTGAGTGAAAAATATAATTTCAACCAAAGCCATGTCTATTTACTTTATCTTATATACATTATTATTCTTACAAAAAAAAGGGAAAAAAGAGAAAACAATGGCAGTCAATTAAGGAGATACCACAGATTTCTCCCCAATTCTGCATTTCCCTGCATCCCCAAATGCTACTTACATAACTCCTGCAAGCACAATGGAGTCTGTTCACAAACTTCATTTTCATATGATGATGCCCATTGTGAAAATGGGCATTATCGTATGAAAATTAAGTTTTTAATATTTACAGACAATGAATCGCCATGACAAACAGCAGTTTCCATGGCGATCCATGTAAACATCAGGGGTCTCCGCCGGCCCATTCTTTTCAGAGCAGTATTTATGAAAATACATACTCCCATCTGAAAACTAACGCCAGCTCAGGATGGCGTTATGGCAATTAGCCCAGCGATGTCCCCGTGTTCTCCCCCTAATAGCTGTTATTAGGGGGGGGGGGGGAAAAAGGGGGCGTGTGTGGGGAACCCGCTGCGATAAACCTGTTTGTGCCAATGTTTTTTATATAAAAATTTTAACTTAAAAAATAAATAAATAAATTTAAAACATTAAAAACGAAAAAAAAAAAAAAAGAAAAACCTACCTCCAGAAGATGTGTCCGACTCTGAAGATTTCAGAGTCCCAATATGAAGACACTGAGCATGCGCAGTGTTTTTCATATCGGGACCTGAAATTTCCAAAGTCCCTTCTAGTCTCTGCGCATACGAAGTATGAATGAAGTCTCCTGCGATGGGCCCAGAGATCATCGCAGGAGCTCATGGGGCAAGTAAGTCTTATTAATTTTAACAAATGAAGCAGCCAGGCTCACTGCGAGACGAAGCGAGCATCTTCCAGTTTCAGATCTCTATCCTACAACTCCTGCATCCACTGAGCATCAGGGATGTGAGAGCCTGGACAATGATGTTCAGGCTGACAATACATTACCAATATTCACTAATGATTTCTATTTGTAAAATATATTTAAAGGCTATTTTGTCTAAATAAAATTAATTGTTAATTAATATAATAGCTCTTTGGGTCAGCAGTCAGAACGGCCCTTTTCCGAAAGGGTTGTTTTCTACCAGTCAATTTTGAATTGGTTTTGTAACTGATTGTTTTTGCCCTGCTGCGGACTAGAAATTGAAGATACCAAGAACGAATCCATGGGCCTGATCCAGAGCTACGACGGTGCCGTCCGACGGGCGAATGCGTACGTAAAGTACCTGCTTACGGCGGCTATACCCTACACTAGGTACTACCGTCGGCCGTACGAATTTTCGCACATAATACGCAAAGCGTACGGGCTTAGCACGCCCATACTGTACAATTTAAATGGCTATCCCCGCCTCCGTGTAGTAAAACGACCGGAAGCTGTCATACTGGGCAATACGCAAAAAATGGTCGTACGCTCGCTCGAAATCGGCCAATTCCGTAGCTCTGGATCAGGCCCCAGTGGTAAGTATTTATCTAACCTCAACCCTTATGTCACTACCCTGACCTCACCTGAGGCTTTCGTGACTTATCTGAAATCAAGGGGCTAGTCACAACAGCCACCTGGGGCCAGATTTACTAAGGCTTGATTTTCTCTGGCGCTTTAAATCGGCAAACATCGCCGTCAAACTTTGGCGATTTTTTCAAAAAATTCGACGAATTTACTAAAGTGTGAGATACCTTGGTGATTTTACAACTCTCACGATTTTTAAAGGTTTATATCGCCGCTATTAATCCTTTATCCACAGCTATTTTTCCCTTTAAAAAATCGCCACACATCGTGGGCTTTTTTTTGTTAAACATGTTAAAAAACAAACATTAAAAAAACTATTTCTATAATAAAAATGGCTGCCGCAATATGACATTAACTCTTAGCATGCAGCAGCATTTAGTACTATAAGGCACAGTCTGTGTATTATTTGGATATGTATAGGGGCAAGTGCTTTGATGAGTTATGTTATGGGCCATATTATTTATTTATTTATGATGTACGGGACATATTAATTATTTATGTAAGATGTGCAGGGCATATTATGTATTTAATTTAATCAGACCTGATTATTAATTATTTATTTTGCGGCAGCATGCACTTAACCCTTGCTATGCTGCCGCTTATGGTACTATAAGGCACAGCATGCCCTGCAATATAAGGCCATGCCGTGCCTCATAGTACTATATGCCGCAGCATGTTAAGGGTTAATAGCTTGCTGCTGAAGGCATTTTTGTAGCCTTACACATAAATAGCGATTTTTGTTAAGTCACCTGTAAGAAGCAACTCTTTTTTTTATCACTGTCGATTTAGCAGTGATTTTACAACACTACCCTTTGTAAATCCAGCGATTCCTATGTGTTTAATGGCAATTTTGAACTCTGGCGATTTTTACAACGTCGATTTTGAAGTGTGGCGATTTTTTCGACAGCGATTTTGAAAAAGCATAATCTCTGGAGATTTTGCCCTGACTTTCCATTAGTAAATACGATTTTAAAATCGCTGGAAAATACTAGTTAACTCTGGAGATTTTGGGCCTGATCCAGACCTACGAATGAGAGCGGAGTGTATTACCGCTGCAGCGTAAAAACTTTCACTCCCACGACACTACCCTTACCTTCTTTTCATTACACCCGCCGAACCCTACCCTAACTTTTCCCTGTGTTCGTACGTATTTTCGTAGTGACGCACTGTTCGTAGTGGGCTAAGCACGCCCATACTGTACAATTTAAATGGCTAACTTTATACTATAAACACGCCCCGTCGTCGGAAAAAACGCAGACAATACGAACTCCGCTATTAAAAAGGTCTTTGGTACGACCGGAAGTTGTCACTATGCATATGCGCAGTGCGTTTTTTCTGCCGTTTTTACGCTTATGATCAGCTTTAGCTCGCATGCGAGCGTAGGTCTGGATCAGTCCCTTTGTGAAAAGATCTTTAGTAAATGTGGTCCCTGGTCTGTTCTACAATGACTAATGCCCCTTATCCACCCAAAATATGACACATTACTAATCAACTGCCACCACCAATACGATTCACAGGAGGACTTAGGTTCTCCTTTACACAAATTTAACACAAATATGCTTTATCAGAATTATCACCAACTCAGAATGATCCCTCCTGTTACCATTAAGTAGTGTTTAATAACCAAGCTGCTCTGACACATGAATCCATAAGAACACAGAGACACAAACTTAATTGATATTTAATATGATAAGAATCACAATGCTTATTTACAAAAGGATAACATAATTGACATACAATATGCAGAACAGTTTCATATAAAATAAAAAGATAAAAACACAAAAAGACTTACGCAAATATCTTTTCTGTCTGGGATTAGTAGAATACTTATAGGGAACACTTCTATGTATCTGGGCTACACGTTTTAAAGGCAATACTGCTCCTCTCCAACAGCCCTCACCTTTGTGAAAAGTGATAGGTCTGTTTCTGGACAAACTCTTCCTCAGAGATCTGGCTTTTATGACCCCCCCCCCCCCCCCCCCCCCCACCAGAGATCTGGCTTTTATGACCACCCCCAATATCCTGATCCATTTACAACATTGCCATAACAAGTTGTGCCTAACTACCTTCAAACTAGTGCCATAAAACAAATACAGATCCTGGCCAAATACAGGTCACTCTATATCCTGATATTAATTTATACTATTAATTTATACACAAGATATTTAACTTATATCCTGACACCTTATCCTAACCATCACCCTAACCCATCCATTCCATATCCTTAAGCCTAACCCTAACCCTCCCTTCCCCGCAGCCTGACCCTAAGACTCCCTTGCCAACAGCCTGACCCTAAGACTCCCTTCCTTGTAGCTTGACCCTAAGACTCCATTTTCCTCAGCTTAACTCTAAGACTCCATTCCCTGCAGCGGTATGTGGTGGGAGGCGGGTGTCTGCGGTGGGCTTTGGAAATAATGAATGAATAAGTTGACTAAAAAGAATTTTGGCATACTTACTCATTCATTAATGAAAACTTCTAATTAGTGATATTTTTGTAATACAGACAGCTGAAAATGATTTATTCGGCTGCCTGTATTTAGTTAATAACATTTTCTTTACGGATACTGCGTCCCTAGCTCTTTAGCCTGAACATAAAAATTCAGACTATCATTTCAGTTGTCAGCAGCTGCAAAAGCCAGAGTGACAGCTCCAACCAGAAAACTGATCAGAGAGCGAGTATAACGCATTGAGGCGGATCATGCATTTGCCGCTAATAGTAAACAATTTTCTATTGTAAAATGAGATGTAAATGAATGTTTAGCCTGAACTTTAGTTGGTCCAGGCTCCCCCTCCAGCATGTAACAAATATCATTTTGCAGATTTGAGGTTTACCGGCAGCAGCTCACTGCTTGTAAATCCATCAGTCAGTCCTCAAAAAGATATGCGGTAATGTGGCAGGACCAGTGGAAATCAATGTAAATTTCTTTTGTCACTAGAAATAAAGATAACAAAGTGAATTCTTGGCATGAGTATGGGGAGCTTTGGCAATGTGTATTTCTGATGAATTAAGCTTGCTACACACGGATTCCTGTCAAAATCCACCTATATTCACATCATATAGTAGACATACAGGACCGTATTCACAGATCCGTTGTTGTGTACGTATTTTTAGGTAAGTTTTAACTGCGCATGCGTAGTAACTTTATTTACGTAAGTTATGTTGAATATTCACTCGTAAGTGCCTAATGGATGGACTTGTGAATGGCACTTGGTGAAATACGTACGGATGGGCGGGGTTGAAAAAAACGGACGTGAAAATTGACATGAAAGTGGGTGGGGGGGCAATTAAATGAGGGCGCGGTTATTAAAAATCGCACGGACGGCATACATATACGCATGTAAGTACACACGTAAAGAACAGAGTGGTCCACTCATAAGTCACCGAAAGCATGGCCGTGAGAGGGAAATGCCGGGGGTTTGGTTTTGGTGGGTGTTGGCTTGCGACGTTCGTGCTTTAATAGAATGGATCTCTGAATCCGGTCCACAATCAGTGCATCGCTCCCTTGTGCTCCTCACCACAATCTGACAATATTAATAGGACTGGCACAGCAGCTATCAGATCATTTAAGAAATATGGTATAGTTCAGGCCTGGCCAACCTGTGGGTCTCCAGGTCTGGCTCTACAACTCCCAGCATGCTGCATAGACTGCATGACTATAGCTGATACCTGACAGAGCATGCTGGGACATGTAGTTTCACAACAGCTGGAGACCCACAGGTTGGCCAGGCCTGGTACAGTTTGTTTTATGTTTTTTTCCAAGTCACCAGCTATAACATTTAATAACCGAATTACAATGTAAAGATGCTTCTACAGAGGACAGTACATTAGTGATCAATACATTATAGAGGAAAAACTCCAGTAACTGACATACACAATGCCATCATTAAAAATGGCTGCCAGTAATAGCTGATTTTGTAATGTGCATTACCAATAATACATTATTTTACTACTTCATATAATGGATGAGGAGAGTATTAATCTTGTTATGGCCACAGTTCACCCTAGTGCAGGGGCGGAACTACCATTGGTGCAACAGGTGCAGCAGCTCCAGGGCCCATGCTGATACAAGGGCCCACAGCTGTCATCACCGCACTGCCAAAGTTCCGCACCGGGTTACCTGGGATATCATCAGGGCCAAAGCATACAGTTCCGCATACTAATTCCACCTCTGCCCTAACGACTGATATGCAACAAAGCATATTCCAGTCATTTACAATGCAGAGAATGACCGCTATCCAAGAGCAATACAGAATACCATAACACAGCAGAGCCCAAAGCACTGTTTGTAAGAGAACACAGGCTCAACACAAGACCTGACTATGCGTTTGCCAGCCCTAGTTAATAAAAAGCAATTATTTTTCATGCTAAAACACAGTCATAATGCTTTTTTCTGTGAATTCACAACTAAAACACTTCTAAATCAGTTTAAGGGGCTGATTCAGAGTTCCACCTTTTATTTAGGTGCAAGTGTAGACCTGGACAATACCATGTTGAATTGCAAGGGGGAGGCAGCTTTACATTGTAAAACCAGAATTAAAATTAGGAGGTGAAGTTTTTTTTAGCTCAACTCTATTTTATAGAATAAACATAAAGATATGCAGTATTTTAGTTCTATTTTAGTAAAATTTAAGTAATTTCCCTGAATGCAAAAAACGTTAAATTAACTAACACCCTTTACTTTGAAAAATGGTTTAGCCGAGCTGTACAGTTGCATCTAAAAAAAAAGGGGTAAGCGCATCTCTGAATCAGCCCCTAAGTCTTAAAATCTAGTTTACTTTTGAATGTATTAAATCCACATATTATATAAATCTGCATTTGTCTTGCATGAACACTGGGGCCAGGCCTGTGGGGAGCCCATGATTTCTCTATGTCATAGGTTTCTTTTTCTCATATTCATAGGGGAAAGTGCAGTGTATTGAGAAGGTCTCTTGGCATTAGGTCCAGTGTTCTAACTTTTCAAGAAAAACAGTCATGACATCTGTTGTTTTGTTAATGTAAAAGAACCACAGCAATTTCTACAGTCATTTTAGTATTCTTCACCTTTCCCACTGGCTCGCTCTGTAAAGAGTGATTTTTATCCATGCAAACACTTCGTTTTTTTTTCACTTACTCCATAAAGTTGCACATATTGTTTTCCTGTGTTCAGAATCAAATCTGTTCACTGTCTGTCAACCTTTACTGGAGATTCTCGGAGGAAATTAGCACATCTTTTACAAAATCTAAAACACATGTCCCTAGTTCCTGATCCTTTATTAGTGTTGGATGCAGAAGAATTGAAATGGAATATATCCCGAGAAATTGTGCTACCTGATCATTGGACGGGCTGGAATTGGGGCAGTGAAAGTTTAATGAGGCATGAAAATATTCAGAATTTGGAATACATAACTCACTGCCCCTTAGTATGGCTGCATTCACAGCGACTTTTTTCCATAGAAATTACTAAGAGTCATACGCTAAAGGTAAGTCGTTTTACTTAACCATACCCTTAACCCTCCATTTTGCACAGCCTAACCCTAACCTTCCCTTTCTTTAGCCCTAACTTTAACTCTCCATGCATCACAGCCTAACCCTAACCTTCCCCTTCTTTAGCCCTAACCTTAACCCTCCATGTATCACAGTCTAACCCTAACCTACCCCTTCTTTAGGTATTACCTTAACTCTCCATGCCCTGCAGCCTAATCCTAACTCTATATGCCCCATAGCCTAATCCTAACCTTCCTCTTAAGTCCTAAGCCTAACCTTCTCTCACTGCAGCCACCACAGCCTAACCCTTACCTCTTGCTATTACGAACAGAGAAATAGGTTCCCAATAGCAATTTTCTATTTTCAGGGTTGTTTGAACAATGATACAGCTGTCATTCAGCTGGCTACTGTCTCATGTTCAAAATACAGCCGCTCAGACTGGCAACCGCATCCCATCGGGTACACTGATATATAACAGTAATAATGGTCCGGATCCTAAACAACGGGCGCCAGGGGAAATACATACATGTCGTACGTAATTCCCCTGTTTTGAAGGTTGTGCGCATGCAACGCCGTTACATATGCCAGCTGTTACGAAAAGGGGGCTTTCCCCCCAGCACGCATGTCGTATCTTTGCCATAAAGGCGTAGATAGACATGTTAATTAGGGAACGGGGCAGGGGAAGCCCCATTACGATCAGTGATGCTGCCAGAGGCCTCAAACCCGATCGTAACAGTTAGGGTAAGAATCTAGACAAATTAGTGTCCTGATTTACTACCAACCGCCGGGAGTGCACGGGGCATGCACTGCCCGCTACACTGTCGACCGTAGCGACCTCGGGCGCCCGTAGGTCTGGATCAAGCTCAATGGGGCTGATTCAGAGATACGATTTTCACGCAACTTAGGAGCGTATATTTAGGATCTTAGAAAATTTGCATAACTGCGCATGCATAGTAATAGTGCAACGCTGTCTACGTAGAGTTTAGGAGCGTAAATTCGCTAAAAGTGTAAGTTTGAATCAATCGCAAGCACTTAAGATCTTAAGTGCTGCGAAAGTTTAAGATCTTAAGGATTTGCATGGAAATGGGCGGGGGGGAGGCAGGGAAAGGAGGATGGGCGGGGGAGGCAGGGAGATGAGGGAAAGTGGGCGCGGGCAGACACTTAGGATCTCAAATAAACGCTACTACTTCCCTTAAGATCTTAAATGACAGCGCAGACTTAGGGTTAGTCAATGGTGGTCTAACTTTAAGATCTGCCGCTGTTTGCAAAGGAAGTGACTGTTTATGCAGTGGAATGTAACATGGTAAGATCTTAGCTAAGGTGCGTATATTTGCGATCTTTTCGCAATCGCATCTCTGAATCAACCCCAATATCCCTAATAGACTACCTTAAGGTGCACAAACCTCCATCAGTAGATATGATTGATTAAAACCTGCATTTACAATATAACAAACATCATCAGGATAAAACATATATTCTTTATTAATAATCCCTAAAATACATAAAAGCACAAAGGCGAAATTTATAACATCCACAAATATCCCAAAGAATCTCAGGTGTCAGAGTTAATAATCAATAACAGTCAGCACCACATAAAAGTGTACACAATATTAATCAATGTTATAATGCTCATTCACCACACTAAAAGCTAAGGCACCTGTAACCTGTGTCACAATAATGACAATTTTCACAGGAGCATTTGAAATCTCTGTAGATGTCATCCCCGATTACTCATTATTTTAAAGGTAAGGTAAAGCTACCATCCATCCTATGTAACACTAGAGATTACATGAATAATTGACAGGGGGCAGGACTTAATGACACAATTTGCATAAATTGCATCATTAAGCCCCGCCTCCTTGCTGCAATCTAAGGCTTCCCTTCGGGTTCTCCCAGAGGGAAGCTTTAAAAAGCCCTGAAATACTGGGGGTAGACAGAAGACAAAACAGCAGTTGAGAGACAGGGAAACAAAGGAAACAGATCCACAGAGAAGAGATTGATTCCACTGTATAAGTTTAAGTGTGCGTGAAAATGCTACCTACTATATACAATATCATAGGTCCCAACTGTCCCGATTTGACCGGGACAGTCCCGCTTTCGGGGGACTGTCCTGCCCGCCTCCCAGCTTGTCCCGACTCTCTGGACAATTTTTCAATTTTTTTTTTTTAAGCCCTGCCGCTTTAAGCCTGCTGTACGCGGCAGATGGCAGGGTTCTTCAAAGACATAGACCGCGTCTGCGGTCACGTGAAAAACTGCTAATACAGGGCTCCAATGGGAGACTACGACAAGCAGCAGTGGGAGCACCGCGGAGGAAAGAAGACTTCAGAGGTAAGTTCATTAAATATTAAATAAGGGTCTAGCATGGCATATGGGGGCAGATAGAGGCTGACAATTGGGGGCAGACAAGGAGACTGGCACTAGCAGATGTGGGCAGACATAGGAGGCAGGCATTGGCAGATGGGGCAGACGTTGGAGGCAGGCAATGGCAGATGGGACAGACGTTGGAGGCAGGCAATGGCAGATGGGGCAGACATTGAAGGCAGGCAATGGCAGATGGGGGCAGACATTGGAGGCTGGCACTGACATTATGGGGGCAGATGGAGGCTGGCACTAGCATTAGGGGGCAGACATTGGAGGCTGACACTGGCAGCTGGGGGAGGACATTGGAGGCAGGCACTGGCAG
>WWET01000407.1:197127-207891 GCA_011038615.1 Limnodynastes dumerilii
CCGGCTGAAGTTAGGGTAGCCTTCAGCCGGCGTAAGGAAGGGGCCATACGCCCGCACAGGGGGAGTGCCAGGGGGAGTCAGCTACATCGTACCTCTGGATCAGGCCCAATGATACATAAAGAAACATTTTTGGTTGAGGGGTCAATATGATTGATTTTGGTGCTATGAAATCCCCATATGTGACCACATTTTATAGTATTATTTTAGTAACTGTTGGTGAGAGATGTAAGATTAGCTCCTGTAAGACAAGGGCATTGTCAGCCACCAATAACAAAGTGCCAATTGGATTTCCTGGGCAGAGACGTGACAAATAAAACTTGTGGTAGTGTTAAGATTTAAGAGTTAAATGTCTGTCCTTAAGGACCAGATCCTAAGATTTCATTTAAACCTGAAGATCCCCGCTGGTGAGGTTAGTGGTTAGTAAAGCACATGCGTGGTCGTATGGATGCTTCCAACCACAGGACCCTACATACGTTTTCCAACTTGTTTGTACTTATATCAGCTGACGATCAGATATCTGGATTGCTACACAGTGCAATGCACACCTTTATTGTACCTTGTTCTGCTAAACCCTTCCCACTTGTGAGCTGACCCCTTGTCGGAAGCTGCACTTCATTGTTGGAAGTCTGGATCAGGTGGATTACGTTCCAATCTTCACTTGGGACCGGCTTTCTGTACATGCTGGGATCTAGCAGTACAAACGAGAGAGGGGAGTGAACTCTCCCTGTCACTCCCCTCTCTTGTGCGGGTTTTTTGGCAGTTACACTACCATAATCTTGCCTTAAGTTAAATGTGCGGATCAGCGGTCTGTACGACCGCTGATCCGCTCACAAAATCCACCCCCACTGTACAATTTAAATGCTTCCCCCCCTGCACCTTAGCGGGCAGAGGGGAAACACAAAATGTATGCAACATCTGGAGGGCCTCCATTCAAAACACCCCACTTACACACTTTGCGTGCATAAGTGGGGTGCCGACGCAAGTCTGGATCCTGTCTGAGGATGGATGCGCATGCACAGATTGCAAAATCCAATAATGTTCACCATACAGCTGCACTGAAATCGATATAACCTCCGCTGTCTGTATCCTGTCCATGACTCCCCTTGTTTAGGTTCTGGAGGTGGCTTTCACCTTTGCATTGCATGATCATATAATTTAGGTGCAAGGTTGGAACCCTACTTGCCTCTATATCCTTCTCAAATTACATGTGATGATTGAGCTCCATGGCCACCAGTCTGGTTCAGACTATCCTCTGCTAGTTATATTCCCATGGCACCGCTATGCATTTAATGATATATAATGACCTGAAGAGAGGTCTCCCTGTCTCCCCTAAAAGAGACACTGATTGGAATGAAAGTGGTTGCTCAATACATATAAACAAACATCTGTTACCGAAAACTCTCTGTTACATGTCACGATGGGATGAACCGATTTACACACAATGTTTTTCTACCAGAACTTCATGTTTTATCTTGATAAATGTCCTACTGGGGCATCTGTGAGCATATGTGCAATGCTGTAACTTTATTTCATGACATATTGTTATTGGTTTTTTCAAACTTAAGACAAGTGAATGATGTAATTCTGTTTCATATGTTAACTATGTTATTTTAAAAGTAATTTATGAGCAGAAAGGGGAGTTAAGCCATTGATTCTCTGCTGTTTATGTTACAATCAAGGAGGGTCAGCAGTCTGCTCAAGGTGTCTTACTTGTGACTACCAGAACCTTCTGGGGAATTATAATCAAAGACCTCTCCCATCTTTGTAAACTCGCTGGTTTTAAAGTCAATCAACAAAGAAGTTGTGCTGATATTTTTGTAATACAATGTACCTTCCATTCTAGGAAAAACAGCACACATGTTGGTGGTGGTTCTGTAACAGAGATGTGGGTTATATTGCTAATATTTAATATATAATGGGTGTAAATGATATTTTTGTGACACTTTTTGCATTAGACACTGTTTTGTGAGGGAGGGTGAATTTTTTCCCACCTAATAGTTTATTTGAAGAAGGGGGAAGGGGGTCGGCTTATAGTATTTCTGCTAAATTCAATAATACACAGAAGTGAATCTACTTTCATATTAAAGTTAAAGGATCAGTGGTTTTTATCAATTTTGCAACCTTCTCCAGTCAGGTGACTATCTGGTGCAAGAAGTCTTTTTGTTCTGGTGCTACAGTGGTGCATTAAAAGAACTGGGTAGCTACAGTGGGGCATATAATGAACTATAGATATGACTGTAGGGCATATAAAGCAAGGTGTAGACATGTAGAACTTGACTATATTCAGGTCACCCCTTCTACACAGGATCATTACCAGAATGTCCTTTAATTACCTTAATAAGACTGAATCCATTTCCACTTTGCTCAATTTTATGCTTGACTAGTGGGGCAGCTGCATGTTAAACAAATGCCACCCTGTACCTACAAGTGGGTAATCTCCAATGGGAGTCACCGCCGCAAATGCTGCCTTTTAGAAGTAGAGACCGACAAAAACTAATTTTCGGCTGTCTCTATTTCAAAAAAAGGCAGCCCTTTTCAGTTTTCTCGGCATACTTAACCAATCATTGTTTGCAATCTGCCAGGCCCGTCACATTGGAAGCTGCCGGAGAAATGAGTAACACTCTCTGGGGACTTTTAGGGTTAGGCTTTAGGGAAGGGGAGTCTTAGGGTTAGGCTGTGTGGAGGGGAGTCTTAGGGTTAGGCTACATGCAGGGGAGCCTTAGGGTTAGGCTGTGGGGAGGGGAGTCTTGGTGTAAGGCTGTGGGGAGAAGAGGGTTAGGGTTAGGGTCATGGAAGGGGAGGGTTATGGTAAGGATTAGGGAAAGGGTTGGTATAAAATTTAGAGTTGCCATTCGGAGCTTTGTCTTTGGTGGTCTGGGGATCAATTGCTTTGCCTCTGTAAGCCAAAAGCAATCAAATTCCCAGTTTGGAACTGGCTGGGAGAGAACAGCCCACACAGCTGTGCTGGTATGATCTTGGTGCCAAATTTTCATCCTATCGAAACAAAATGTATAATTATACTAAACTAATACATACATATAAGATTTTTCCAGATGTACTCTATACAACACATTTAGCAAACGCAGTCCCAATGTCCCTTTACGTCTATGTATACTTTAAAAACGGTTTTAAAAAAGCTGGTCCACTCCTAAATAAATTGTTGTTTGAACTTAGATGCAAATATTGAGTTGCCTGAAGTGCTTCCAAACACCCTGAACTGCTGGCACCTCAATGCCATCGTAGGTAAAACTCTTCTGGTTCACAATCTTTATAGATGATTAATAACCATTAAAGTACATGACTACATAAGAGATGTAAAAAAAAATCAGTGGTACCATTAAAGGTACTGATGTCAACCTGCCTTTTAATATCTGTATAGCCAAACATATGGCAGGAACGCCATCCAAAAAGCATGCTGACATGGTAAGTTCTTGTCCTGTTAAAACACTAGAATGGTAAAGAAATGTAATCTTAGATTGATTTTGACTGTGAAATGGTTGTTGTAGCCAGATGAGGTGGTTTAAGCCACATGCCAGCCAAATAAACAGTCATCATGATGTTCTGCCTCAACGCCTGTTCCAGCTTTTTCAAGGGTTTCTTGATTTCATTCCTCTAATCTCCCACAGCAATAAATAACTCTACACACACTTCAGCCCTTGAGACACTTGTGGATAAGTTGGGTTGACGGAAACATAATTGCTTTTATTTTTTGTTTCCCATGTAGTTGACCCACTTTAAGGACCAACGGTCATCGGTTCTTTTTGAGATTTGTAAAAAAAAAACCTGGATAATATGTTTCTAAGTTCCTGGATCGTTTGCCGTGCAATAATACTACCAAAAATGTTTCCATACAAAGTTCAAAATCTCAAGTATCCATTTTTGTACGCTAATAGTTTTCCTGTTCATATAGCTGGCAGGCCTTTCTGATAACCAACCATGACCTAATGTACATAATTCAGCTAAAAGAAATTCACCATGTTAATTCCCTTCAGCTCTCCCTACAGTGGAAGCCTTTCTCTCTGGAATCTTGGAGCAGTTCAGACTAAACAGTCACAAATTAGAGGCATCCATCAGTTTTATAGCCACTTCTCTTTATCCTGGATTCAATTTGTCTAACTACTTCAAGAAAAGGATCCAAGCTTTGAGTGGCTGCTCATTTAAGCACATATTGAGCTGGTTCAAGGAATGTTTGTTTTGTGAGGTTTTCTCTGTGGACACAGGGGAAAATACTGTACTTTTTGTTCATAATATATTCATTATTTCATAATTTCATACTTGGAGCAGAAAGAACAAATTGGTCCATTATTAAAGATTTCTGTAATCACACAGAAGAGAAGTTAAAAAAACAGAACAAAAGTAACACTTTGCAATTTGGGGCCGCACCTACAGTAGCTGATTTCAACGTGTATAGAACAGTTTTTGGAAATATCAAATGTCAGTCTGTCAACTGTTCATTAGAAGGTCAAAGGTCCCTATGGAAGCTGGCCTTTTTATGAAGATAACATGTATAAAAAACTGCATGGTGTGTGTTGAACTTTTTATACATTTAATATATAAATATTGTCATAGAGTGTGTGCATACAACTGTTAAAAAGCAATCTCTATGAGAATACTCTTGGTTAAGGGTATAGTATGCCTTCCTGACAGTTGGAAAGTTAATTAACGTGCCAACAATGCCTGTCAAACAGACAAATATTGTAATGCTGATGGGAGAAATGGAAAAGGAGAGTAGATAAAAGCAGAAAAGATACAAGGAGAAGAGACAGAAGGAGAGGACAGAGCAGTGGGGAGAGAATCGGGAGCAGGGCAAGGAACTGAATTTATTTATTTGTTTATTTATTTAAATATGTTTTTTTTTTTATGTGGAAGAAGTACCAGGAATCTGTCTACAAGGTGCTCTTGTCAACATAACATTATTTAAATAAAAAAAACTTTCTGCAATAATACAGCTAACATTATGGTCCTGGGTGTTATCACTGACAAATTTGCTGTAGTGTCATAACTATTCCGTCGAACTTCCAACCTGTCAGTTGCAAATTGAAAGACTGAAATGTCTGCTGCAGTCAATGTACAGTAAGGTGATAATTAAAAAAAAATAGCTTGGTTTAAAAGCCCAGATGCACTAGTACACTCTAATGTAAGCCAAGATGCACTAGTACACTCTAATGTAAGCCAAGATGCACTAGTACACTCTAAAGTAAGCCAAGATGCACTAGTACACTCTAATGTAAGCCAAGATGCACTTGTATACTCTAATGTAAGCCCAGATGCACTAGTATACTCTAATGTAAGCCAAGATGCACTAGTATACTCTAATGTAAGCCCAGATTCACTAGTATTCTCTAATGTAAACCCAGATGCACTAGTATTCTCTAATGTAAGCCCAGATTCACTAGTATTCTCTAATGTAAGCCAAGATGCACTAGTATACTCTAATGTAAGCCCAGATTCACTAGTACTCTCTAATGTAAGCCCAGATGCACTAGTATACTCTAATGTAAGCCCAGATTCACTAGTATTCTCTAATGTAAGCCAAGATGCACTAATACACTCTAATGTAAGCCAAGATGCACTAGTATACTCTAATGTAAGCCCAGATGCACTAGTACACTCTAATGTAAGCCAATATGCACTAGTATACTCTAATGTAAGCCCAGATTCACTAGTATTCTCTAATGTAAGCCCAGATGCACTAGTATTATCTAATGTAAGCCCAGATTCACTAGTATTCTCTAATGTAAGCCAAGATGCACTAGTATACTCTAATGTAAGCCCAGATTCACTAATATAGCCTAATGTAAGCCCCGATGCACTAGTACACTCTAATGTAAGCAAATGGTTGGTAGCAGCAAAATGGTTCTAGAGCATTTCTCAAGGGAGTGGTATGGCTGGAGCCCCTGATTAAGATGCCAGAGCACTGAAACAGTATGTAAGAATAGTGCCTGAACATTGGACCATATCCAGATCTCTGCTACATGCCAGATCCCACTGCTTCCTAAAGGCAAGGTCACTCCTCTTGCTCATACGGCAGTTAGGCTATTCAGACCCTGCTTTAATATCTCTTAATATCCAGGCTAGGATCTTCTGGAGCCTGTTGATTGAAGACCGGTCCCTCTTCTTCCTGGAATGTCATTCGCTGGAGGGTCCAGAAAGAAGAATGAATAGGATCCTGGCCTGGAGTCACCCTGTCACCTGGATGAAAAGAAAACCTCTGAAACGTAAGTATTAACACCATAAAATATTTTTTATACAATATTATGGACACAAAATTAGCAAAATAAAAATTTTATAAAAGGGGGACAGTATTAATTCACATTTATGAAAGGACCACATTTTGTATTAAAAAAAACATGAATGGGGACAATTTTACACACATTTTAAAAACAAGGGGGTAGATCCAGAACGACGTTTGCCGTACGTTTACTCACGTAGCGTATTTTCGTGTGCGTACCTTCTATACATTCCCCTAGGCACACCCCTTGAACGTACGTATTTTGTCAAGATACGCTTTCCAAACCCTACCTTAACTTTTGCCAACGTAACCGCAGTGATACGCACACGTACGTATGGCCAACACGTATTTACGCAGCTAAGCACGCCCATACTGTACACTTTAAAAACAAACCCCCGCCTACTTAACGTATTTCAGACGTATTTTGGCCAAACGTAAAATTGGCATGCCCACACGTAAGTATTTACGTGACACATATACGTGAATGGCCCATACGTTCACATTTACGCTACGTTACAAAGCGTATTTTCTATAGTGCGCATGCACAGTACTTGCTTAAAGGCGATTTTACGTCTCCGCCATGAGTAAATTCGCTCACAAGCGTTGTTCTGGATCTGGGCCAAGGTTCTTTAAAAACAATCTCTTTAATAGATGGAAGGTGGATATATAATAATACATGTCACATACAGGCCACATTAACACTATAATTTTAACATTGGGGGACAATAAACATTTTGGAAATGCTAAGGGGGGCATGTTATGTTATACTATATGAAGGGGGGCATGTTTAGGACTATATTGTGTAATGGGTCATGTTATGACAATTCCTATCTATGAGGGAATGTGGTTTATTTTTCTATGTATGGGGCCATGTGTTTTTACTTTGTATGGGGCTATTTGATGTTTTTTAATATGTATGTGGGTTTTTTCTGTGATTAATATGTACTGTGGCAATTTAATATGCGGCAGCATTCCATTCCTACCTTAAGCTGCCTTACAGCCCCATACCTGATCGTAATAGGCCATCCCCGCCCCATCCCTTCATTTACATCTGTATCTCCACCTTGATGGCAGAGATACAATGATCGTAAATGAGGGGACAGCCCCTCTCCTGTAACCCGCGGCGTACGTAACAAGTGCTTCATATGCCGACCCACATGCGCACAACCTTCTAAACTGTGAAATTACGTACATGCAGAACGTAATTTCACAGTCGTACGGACCTGAGGATCTGGGCCAGTATGCCCTGCAATACATGGGTATGCTGTGCCTTATAGTACTATATACCCCAGCATGCTAGGGGTTCATAGCATGCCGCGGCTGGTGTTATAAGTATTAATAAGGTAAATTTTCTTCTTTAAATAAAAATTTCCTTTCAATTTATTTTTTTAAATCAAAATGGTGGGTTTGTTTTTCAAAGTGAGTGTCGATTTATAGTAAACAGACACTCGCACCCACCTCTATTTTCTCGCCTGAGTTAAAGGTGAGTTTACAGAGATTTTAGAAATCACTGTTTAAATATAGTGATTAGTAAACTCTGCCTTTTTAAACTCGCCGTAGTGATTTATTCTATGAGTTTAAAATACACTAATCTCAGGTGACTTTACGTTATTAAGTTCAGCGATTCAAAACTCGATGGGGAATGCGTGTTATCTCCGGCGAGTTACACTAAATCGAGTTTAGTAAATCTGCCCTTGATGTGCTATATATATATATATTTTTGTCCCTGATGAAAGAGATGATTCTCTGAAACGTCGGACCTGTGTTTTATGGACTTTAATAAAAGTTACGTTTTTTACTTTTTCAAAATAAGTCTGCTGAGTGCCCGTTTTCTGCTACCTGTCACTCTTTGTGAGGACATCAAGTAGCTAAGTGGAAGGGCTGACCAGACACTACCTGAATATATGGGCACATTTCATCAGTCAACAGTCAACTTGTACATAAGGGGCCTGATCCATACCTACACTCGGCCGTGTATTTACGCTTTTCGTATGCGTAAAAACTGCCATTTGTACTTACTGCGCATGGGCGGGGCAGATGTTACGCAACGAAATTCTCAGTGTATGGGCCTTGAACATACCTGCATCGTAACAATGCTTGATGGGGTGTGCCTGCCATACAAAATCCGTAAATACGCACCTAGGGCGGGGTGAGGCATTTAAATCGTACGTTATGGGCGTGCTAAGTGTTGTAACTACGCTTACGGATGCCCGCAGTTACGATCAGAGAAGTTAGGGTAGGGTTTGCTTGGTGTAAGGCGACTAAAGTAAATACGAACAAGGGGAGTGCCTAGGAGAGTGCATCATAGATACGCCGGCATAAATACACTACGCACAAGAGCGTGATCATAGCATGATCATAGGTCTGGATCAGGCTCAATGTCAATAACAGACTGAAATTAGCTGTAAACACGTGTGGAGTTCCGTGGTTATTGGAGTGAAGCAGGGAACTGGTGCAAATGAGATCGATGCATCTGATGCAGACCC
Source organism: Limnodynastes dumerilii (assembly GCA_011038615.1). NCBI lineage: Eukaryota > Metazoa > Chordata > Amphibia > Anura > Limnodynastidae > Limnodynastes > Limnodynastes dumerilii. The sequence goes on from WWET01000407.1 coordinate 205,846, forward strand.
CCCACATTAGAGTAAAGTTGGAAGTCCACTGGCTGATGTGGCAAAGTAATCCAGCATTCTTACTGTTTCATTCTAGATATCTCAATTTGAGACCAGTCCTTTGTTACTGAAGTTTATAAAATAAGCACATGGGCTCAACAGCAATTCCACTGATTTCGATATGATAATAAAAAGCTGATAAAGTTACTTGTTCCAAACTCCCAGTCAATAGCCTGGAAGAACCTGTGTTTCTTTTCTTTAGCTGGTAATTTCATCAAAAGGAAAGAGATTGAAGCCAAAGAGGCAATACCCTCTAGTTCATTCATTAATAAACATCTGTGCAATTTTAAAAGATTCACCTGCTGAGATAAGAATGCCACTAAGCAACAATAATAAAAAACACAATTTAAGGTAAAGAGAAGTTGCAGCATAAGCAGCAATTTAAATACTAATATAATAGATTTAGTTCACAGAGAAATAGCCAACCAGATCAGGTTCTTACTTTAAAAAAGACAGATCGTTTTAAACAACGGGATATGAAAACTCTAAATGAAACACTGCTTTAGAGTTGGGATAACTGATCACTAAAAACATCCAATGAATCGAGTTATAGGCAGCAGTGACAGTTCAATGGGGTCAATGTGAAGAGCCCAAACTTTACAGATGAATAAAATTTCTGTCATCATGTATTTCCTACACAGGAGTCAGGTCCAACTCTCTCACCAATATGTTTCAGTTCACTAGGAACCTTCCTTAGGGTGCCTCAAGTCTCATAGGTTCATAGTGAATTAAAACGCTTCGGTGGTGCAGTGCGATCTGGCTGTGCTGTGTTGGAAATACTTGGTTTTCTGATTTTATTGGACATAACTGTTGATATTTTGTCAGCTAATTTCTTTATACACTGCATTGTGTAATATACAGTATGTTTACCAATAGTGCTGCTAGAAAGCTGACTTTTGCATACATTCTGATACTTTGATTTGGTTCAACCCTCTAATCTTGTGGCTGCAATTGGCCAGTGGAGTGCTGTATATGGAATTCAAGCCTATAGGTAACAACTCATATCAAGAATATTATTACTACTATTGTGTATGAGTGCACTAACCCTCCATGCTCTGCAAGAGACACAATCACCAACTCCTTTTTTCTTGTATCCCACCACACTAGTAGTGTTAGTAGTATGTAAGGGTAGATTGTGTTATATTTTATACATTTTATAAATATATATATCTTGCCAACAGAAATGTGTATTTTGTGCGAACCATCCTAGAATTGTTTTGTTCCAGTTAGTATTTGGCCCTTTAGGTTTCTAGTGTTCTCTTCCTCCTTCAGCCTTATCTCGCCCTGTGGCCACTCCCGCTGGTGTCCTTCTCTCCCTCTGCCCATCTCTGTCATTGGCTCTTTTCCAAGTAAATAAATAAAGAGCTTTGGTTTTATTTTATACTAATTAATATAGGTATAATATGATATTTTTTGTACCAGTGTAGTCATAAGTGCCCCATTCTTAGGATTTACCCATACTCCCTCTATTCTTTTTTTCTTTCCCAGTTAGCCCCACGCACTCTCCTGTGGCACAAGATCAGCTTACCTTAGCTTCCTCTCAACCTCTCCCCCTTCCCTTCTTAGCTATTAAGTATTACCACTCTTATACATCACCACCCTTGAAAAACTTGGGTTTTTCCTGGATAAATTACCGTGTAATAATAAAGCCACGTTATAACTCCACAAAAACCCAGTTTATTCCTGGGTCTGACTTCTTCACATGTCCCATGAATTTCCCGGCTGTTTGTGGACCTTTAGCGTGGCTTCACTACATGTGACCAGCATAAGCACCAGCATGCACAAGGATGCCAGGGCATGCCAGCGCTTGGAGAACCATCAAGTATGAGCCACTGACAGTAGAACTGTCATTAGCGCTGGGATGTTCTGTTAGCAGTACATGTTTTGCGACGTGCTGAAATTTTTTTTTTTACTAGAACCTTAAAAGCTTATAAGACTGGATCCCCTGCATGCAGGTAAGTATGTTTCTTTTATTAAAAATGTTATTGTATTTAATAAATAATGTAT
>WWET01000407.1:229418-251697 GCA_011038615.1 Limnodynastes dumerilii
TACTGTACACTTTAAATACCACCCCCCGCCTACTTCACGTAAAACGCACGTATTGTTGACTAACGTAAATTTGTCACGCCCACACGTAAGTATTTACGTGAGACATACATGAATCACCCATACGTTCTAAATGACGCTACGTGAATGTGCGTATTTTCTATGGTGCGCATGCGCAGTGCGTTCAAATCTGCGAATTTACGTCTCCGCCACACGTAAATTCGCGGAAATGCGTAGTTCTGGATCTGGCCCATTGTCCTCAATCTCACTTACATCGTCCTCGTCATTACGGTATCGTCTCCTTTCATCTTTGTAGTTTTAATACCCACCTCCCTGGGTTACCGGTTTGAACCCATCAAGGTTCCTCCTTCAATATTTTGGGTATGCACCCTGGTTCCTTCTTTCTTTTTCTCTACTCTTACAGTTTATCGCTATATGTCCTTTCTTTCCACAACAATAACACTGTATTTCTCTGACTGTAGGTTTGCTGTCTATTTGTTGTTGTTTCTCTAAAGCTTTGATATTTAATGTCAAAAATGTTTCTGTTTGTTTCTCTTTAGTTTTTACTACATGTCTTTCATGTTTTCCTGCCAGAGACCTCAATCTTAGAACATCTAAGTGCTGCCAGTCTGGTTCTGATATCTGGATTCGTTGTCTTATTCCTTCAACGAAACCAGACATCAGAATTGTTACTACCATACTTCTCTGATGTGGGTCGTCTTTGATGTTTGAGATTCCTGTAAAGTTCTCCATCTCTGTTAGTGCTCTATGTAAATAGTCACTCACCCCCTCATTGTCCTTTTGTTTAATGGAGAAAACCTTCTGCCATTTAATTTGTGCAGGAAAAACAATCCCTAATTGTTTGCAAATATTATTAATGTTTGTCTGGTTACTTTCATCGCTCAAGTTTGGGTCCCCTCCCAGTTGGCAATCGTCTAAGAATCCTGCAATGTCAATGCTGGGAGGTAGACAAGACCTAAGCAATGCCCTCCAGTCTCTATTGGTGGGTACATGAGCGTTTCCCACATCCTTAATAAACTTCTGGTTTTTAGTCAGCTCTTTACCAGGATGTGGGAATTCTGTAAACATGGTGCGCAGTTCTGACCAGGGAACATACATTTCAATTTGCTGTACTCTGACTCCTTTATCAGCACTTGCCGTTCCAGTAGGCACACTCAGTGTGCGTACTGGTTGCAATCATAAACACCCCAGACAATTTCTATGCTTTGCAAACACATCTGAACCTATCTTCTCCTTACACACAGGATTCGTACATGTCACAGATCTAGTGACATGAGCAGGTGAGGAATCAATGAACTGTGATTCATTTTGTGGACCCAGACAAGTGGTAGTTATGGCATGGCTTAAGGCTGGTGTGGGTATAGATAGTGGGTATACAGCAGGGGGTAAGGCTATGACTTGCACCCCTTGTAATTGCTGTAAGGTAGGAGTGTGAGAACTCGGAAGTGAAGCTATGGTCTGCATTTCCTGAAGTGAGGGAGTGTGGAAATCAGGAGGTGGGGCTACATCCGACACCTCCTAATGTGTTTGAGATGACTGTATAGTGGATGTGTGTGCAGTCCCTGCCCCAATACCACCAGCTTGTCCTCTCTGTAACTGAAGAGCATGGGAAATTACAGAGATCAAAGCAGCATCATTCATATCTTTCTCTCTATCCTTAAATTTTGCTAGCTTCTCCTCCAATACTGAATACAACTTCATGACTTGTTTCTTTGTATCAGTACTTGAGGAAATTGTATGGCAGGTATCTACAGGAGAAGGGCCACTGTTGGGATACCTTTTGTTCTCATTACCTCCTGTATAAGGGGGTGGAGAAGATGGTATTTGCATTAATTTTGCTTGCGCTGATTCTGTTTTAGTATCTTGCGGATACTCCTTTACACTTGCGTTTTGCATGAGCATATTTGCATTTCTTTTTTCTATTTCTGCACACCAAATAATTGCTTCATGTTGCCATATATTTAAGCACTCCAAGTGTTTCGCCTGTTGCTTGGACGAGCGCATTCCACATATTAATAAACTTATATTCTTTAAGATCTCTTCATTGAAACTACCAATAGCTGGAAATTGTTTATCAGTCTTCCATGACAACTTGTACCATTCCATAACATATTTGATAGCTATTTCACCATATTTGATGTCCATTATATAATCAGCCGTACCAAGCGACCTATCACCTGCGTTCCTGCAGCTGGAACTAGTTTCCTGACTGCCAGGCAACACCTTGAACGCTCTGTGTTGTCATGATGGTCCAATACCCATGATCGAAACCGTGAAAGAATCACAGGGCAAACCAAACTCTGTCAGTAAGGGACCACCAATCGCCCAACTGCCCGTCGGCTGGAGTCTAAGACCGGCTTTTCCACAAACACACTTGTGGGAACAACCAAAACAAAAGCAACAATCCCTAACATTGGGTTTTACCAACCCTAGCCGGCCTCAAGAATAACCAAGAATAACACTTTAGTAAAGCACAAACAAACCCTTAGCTCTGCTAACAATCCGTTGCCTATACAAAAAGAATGTAGTCTTAACGATTTCTTCACCAATAATGGAATATCCCAGTAAGAACAACAACACTGTCTACTATTCACAAACACAACAATTTGATTATTTCAAACACTGGTAGTTCTCTAAGATCTTTAACTCTTTATAGAAACACAGAGAGAGATACTTAGATATATGGCAAGATAAACTCACACATGTATATATATTTTTTTCACGCAGTAAGAATGAAATATATTTTTGGCAAAAAATGCGAACTTAAAAGGAACACAACATGCGGTTACACACTATAAGTTTTTGTTTTTAAAATGATTAATACTTTCCTAGGTTCAAACTAAGTAACCCGTTTTTAAACAATATTCGGTTAACTAACACAATGTAAACGATGGGAAAAAAACTATTTTTTTTTACTTACCACTGTATCCACCCTTTGTTAGAGAGACCGAATCTTGCAAAGGGATTAAAAGTTCCAACTGGCGAGCCCCCACAACAGTAAAAATACAGTAACAGTAAAAATAATTTTCTTCCTATAGCATAACGTGTATAATAACAATATGCATATAAATTTGCACGCAATGTGAACCAATAGTAGCGCACGCAATGTGAACCAATAGCGTACGCAATGTAATTCAATAGATGTGTACGTGGCAATAAGGAAAATGAATACAGACGCAGGTTGTGTTCCAAAAATATTCACAACAGATTTACTTCAAGAAAACAATAAAACACATATTACAATAGCCAAAAATACATTAGATTCTCACCAGTGAATTTAGGGATCAGATCTGTCCACTCTCAAGGCTTCAATCCAGAACTCCTTTGGCTGTCTGTTTCTAAGAGCCAGCTTTTATTCACTGTAGAACAATGAAGCTATGACATCACAGTAGCTCTTTGTTCATTGGTAGATCTCATATCCCTGGGATCCCATTGGTGGGATCCCACAGTCCAATGAATGGAAAGTAAACAAATCTGATCCCTTTACAGTGACAGAAATATTTAACAATTTTATAAATGCTCATATTTTGCGAACGCATTTTTACAATTTTACAACTAACACTAAAATGCATACCTTAATACAAGGATTCTAGCAAGTACAAACATTACAAATGAAATATTGATATCGCTTGATTGGTATAAAATCTTAAAATAATGCAACATACATAGATGGAAAAGTTAATTAAATAAGTTTAAACAGATGCGAAAATTAGAGTTTACATATACAATTAATCACACAATTTGAATATTCGCGGAAAGTACATTTAAAAATACAAACGCAAAAGGACGCGAAAATATATTTGCTCATGCGTTAGCATGAATGGGCGCGCTCCAGTGCGCTCGCACACATGTGTTAGCATGAATAGGAGCGTTCACATTTTCGTGCTCTTTGCAATGTGGCATCCCCTCGTCATTCTTTACAGGCAATACATTAAATTTATCATCTTTACATAACTATACGCAAATGCAAATATATTGCGTTCGCATTTGCGAATATATCTGCAAGGGAAGCGTACCTTATTTTATGCTCTTACATTTATATTTTTATTTTGACAGATCCTATTTTTTAATCATATAAATAAGCATTTATTGTCACACACCCCATTCAGCCCCCACACCAACAATACTGTTGCATAAAACATTGAAATTCTCAGACCAGCGACAGTCTTTTTTGTTGTAATATAATACTCTTAATGAAATAAAAAAAAAAAACAGCAATATAATGGAAATAACCAACTACAGATGCCCTCCATAGAGGGGTATTTACTGCCATAATGAGCCTAATAGTCAGCTGAGGCAGCCTAATTTATCAACGGATTAAGCCCTTGGAGAGGGGATGGAGTTCATTTCAGAAGTATTCGACCATTTCTTTCTAACCATCAGACTGACACAGAAGCTTTTTCACTGAAACACTGTTGGCTCAGTATATTATATTGTGATTTACAGGGTGGGAGGAGAAGAAAGCTGCAAATCTGAATCCATTGAACAAAACTCTCTTGTGTGTATAACAGTCATGTGCCAGTAACAGCGCTATTGGCCTTTATCAGATTGAGGTGCAGGAGAATGCAGCTACAAATTACCTGCAATCCTGCCCTGGCTATGGCCGTACACTGTAGGGTAATTTGATCCTGGCCTGATTTATGGTATTGTTTCCCCCGTATAAATTCTTTCCATTGTACGCTGCACAGTAAACGCCTTCTTGTCCCCTGGGTAATGTGCTCTGATACACTGACTGACATGTGTAATAGACTACTTTAATTAATGTAGTGTAATGCAAATTTCAATCCTACTAACAAAGCACAATGGATTTTAGTTCTTAGCATAATTGAATGGATTAGAAAATGAGTTATTGCTCAAGTTCTGGGATATATATTTGTGTGAGTGTACATATATGCAAAATAGTTATGTTAAAGGACAGCAAGACTTTGGTGTACAAGAGGTATGAGAAAAAGTCATTGGATTGCATTCTGTATTCTGGACTACGCCGGTTCTCACCCACAGATAGCTTAATGTATTGTGTATTAATGTCCTGCTCATGCCCAATGTGTGTGTGTGTGTGTGTGCACGGGGTGGGATTTTATTTACTTTGAGAACGTGTTCTTCCTACAAATGAACCCAATCCAGACCCTCATGGAAGTACGCACATTTGAGCCCAGTCATTTTCACCAGCTATAGGCCTATGGGGTCTGATGCTAATATAATAAAATCACTGACTTCCGCAAGCTGCTTGCAAAGGTTGTGGGATTTGCTGGCAGCGCGCATACATGTGCCAGATGTTCCGCAATGGAACTCTGTACGATAGGAGTTCTATGTTGGGTGGTCCTGCCAGTCACATGCAGACATACTGGCCTCTGCACACAGTCAGGATCAAGTCCATACAGGCTATATAGCATTTGCCCTTGCCATAAAGGTGTGGAAAGGCAAAGCTCCCAATAATTAGAATCCCAAAAGTGGGACAAAGTACACTTGTCACAGTTGGGAGATATGGAAATGTTGGTTAAGCAATCTGCTGACAGCGCAGCTAAATTTCATTTCATTTATATCTATATTTTGTACATTCGGTTTTGACAATTATGCACAATGCAGCATTATAGCTATATTATAAATGGCAGTGGGATAATGCTCACTTATGCACAAAATGGAAGTTGCTCAAATCAATTTATAGGTTAATGCAAACAGGTGCATGAAAAGGCGGGTGGTAATCTGCTAACAACAGAATCAAAGGAAAGAAAATGCCCCAACATCACTGTCCTTGATAAAGCTATGGCGAAACGCGCATCGGATTGGTAAGGGGAACCAAGATACCCCTCGGTCTCCCGTTTTCTTCTGCCATTAGTGCTCCTGCAAACCTCTGCTGATTATCTGTGGGAAACAGTTTTCTTTTGGGCACGTAGAATAGGAAGGGTAAGCTAAACCCCTTCCCTGGGGTGAAGCAGTGCCGTGAGGTGGTAAGGTACTTTTAGCAGGGAAAGGCTTTTCCACATATAGAGTAGGGAGGCTTTCATCTAATTCAGCAACAGTTTGCAATTTTGGTCTCATCGGCTATCCTGTCCTTTCTCTGCCGACACATATCGATGCCATAACTACTTGTTATCAGCCAAGATTGACATCTTAATAGGTTTGAACTATGTTATTATAGGAAATGATTTACATGTTATGAAAATGGAATCATAATTTTGGCAACAATTGCTTAAAAGCTTTGAAGTACCACGTTTTGCATGATACTATGTATCCTTTCCTCTCTACCTGTAAACTAGACCACTGATGAACTTGTGACTATGATATACTTGTTTCTGCGCATTAATCCAGTATCTAATACTTGATAATCAACCTTTACCCTACAGTTTTATGGTTGGCTTTCATGTTATTATTGAGATCATTAGTGAATTTATGACTTGTGATTAAGACTAATCTGTGTATCAATGTAGTATTTTACATCATGGACCTGATTCAGAGTATCGCATCCGTGTTAATTTCACACAGATGCGATGCTTTTTTGGAGATCTACGCATGCGCTACATGCGGAAGGAAGTCGGATTGCTGGCGGAGTTTATGGTATCCACCAGCATCCGATTCCGACTGCAAAGGGGGGGTGTCAGGATATTTAAATGAGAAAAGCTACGCTTTTCTCATTTAAATACTCCGTGAACACGAGTCCGCTGCATGCGGAAATAGCCCCCAGCTTCGAGCTGGTGGAATTGTAGAGGCAGATCACCGGAGTAAAAAAAAAAAGTAAAAAAAAAAAAACGCTGCGTGGGAAATCCCAATTTCCATCGTGAGACTTTCACACGCTGGCAGAGGGTATATATATACCCCAATGCCAGCCAACCTGTCATTAGCGCCGGGGATGTCCTGCTTGCAACGTTCCAATAGGGATTTTTTTTTGCCAAGACCACCCCTCCAGATTAAAAGTTTACAAGACTGGACCCCCATCAGACCAAGTAGGTATTTTTTTTATATTTTATGGCCAGATTATGGGATTTTTTTTATAGGTTTTACATTTTTGGAGGGGGCATATATACCTATATATTTAATGTATGGGTGGTAATATGTGTGACTTTTTATTATGTATCGCTGGGCACTGTTGGCATGGATTATTTTTTTATTTATGGGCACTGTTGGCACAAATTATTTGTCTTTATGGGCACTGTTGGCATGGATTATTTTTTTTATTTATGGGCACTGTTGGACGGATTATTTTTTTTATGGGCACTTTTGGCATGGATTATTTATTATTCTTTAGGGGCACTGTTGCAATGTATTTTAGTGTTCTTTGTGGGGGCACGTGAAGCGTTTTAATTTTTTTAGTTAGCGGGAACTGTATGTTTTTTTATTTTTTCAAAATGCCCATGTGTAGTGTTTTGTAACAGGTCATGCTGCCGTTAGTAGTTCTACAAGCGCTAGCATGTCTTGTCATTCATGGGCATGCTTGCGCCTGTTTAATTTGCTCCTATCACATTCCTTTATTTTACTTTATTCTCCAAATGAATTAGAAACACCCTTTTTTTTTTAAAATCAGTAGTCATATGTATTTACAGCTGCTGGTGGCATTTAGGAAATAATTCTATAAAACATTCATTTATAATATAATATAATATAATATAATATACTGTACTAATTTATGACTCTGTGACAGTTCATTTTAAATTAAATTAGAATTGGTATCATAATTTCTATACAATATGCAAACCATCCTAAATATAGGTTATTTTTTAGTAATCAATTCCTAAAAAAAGAATGATTAAAATATATATATATATATATATATTTATGGGTTATTTCGGGATCCATTTATTAATAAAGCAATTAAATATATGTTGTTTCCTCTCTCTGTACTGTCTAATATATAAATCAGAGATTTCTTCACAGTCAGTCTATTAGATTCATCCATCCCTGACAATCCTCTGCGCCGTCCTCCCCAGCCACCACGGCAGAAGGCAGCTTCTCGTCTATTACACATGCACAGTAGAGCAGAAGACTCCTGGAGCATCATTCGCCAGGGAGAGGCCTTCCTGGAGCTTAAAAATCCTACCAGGTAAGATATAATAAGACAAATTATGTCAACCAGCGACAATCATATAAGTTATATAGCTTTATTTTTTATTTTAAAAAAAATGTAGGTGGGTATGCCCAGCATCAGTCAGCATTGCATGTACTGTGCATATACAGGACTTGTTCTTATTAGCTCATCTGGCCTACTATCCTTAAACAGACCATTCAGTATAAAGATCTCGTGCCATATGCAGACTACTGAACATATATCATATACATCCGGTGTTTCGCGTTTTTTCCTAATGCGCATGCGTAGTACATTTTTTTACGTTATCTACGTATTGTTTCCTTACATAGATTGCGTATATGCAGTCTGAAAGACCGCAATTACGTGATCTACATAAGGAAAAGATATGTAGATAATGTAAAAATTGTACTACGCATGCGCATTAGGAAAAAACGCGAAACACCGGATGTATATGATATATGTCTGGTAGTCTGCTTACGGCCCCTCATGAGAGCAATTCAGTTATACAAAGTCAATGTAAAGCCTCTTATGTAGAAGAATACTACAAATGGGATGCAGTCTCCGGACTGATAATAGTATTTTAGAAGTACAGGCAGCTCATTTTCATCTGCCTCTATAGAAAATACTACTATTGTGAAATTTTTGTGAATGAATGGGTAAGTATGTCTTAAGATCAGGCTGCGGGGAAGGAAGGGTTAGTGTCAAGCTGTGGGGAAGGGGTTCTTAAGCTGGCCATACACAAGAGCGATTATTGGCCCAAACACCCAATTATCAGGTGATCGGGCCAAAAATCGCTCTAGTGTATGGTCCAGATCAATTTTTAAAATGCCAAATAAACGCACCAGAAACGCTCTGGCGGATTATTTGATCTTTCAGCATGTTTAATTTAAATCGGGAGAAAGCTCCCGATATTTTAAGGGAGCCAATCAGCAAACTGAATGGCTCCCTATTGTTCAGAGCTGCTGCTGCTTTATATCTATATACAAAGCTGCTCTGACAGCTTTGCAGGTATACTTTACAGCTGTCAGAGCACCATAGTACATAGATATACAGCAGCGGCTATTGCAGGGAGTAGTACAGACCGGGATCAGCTGAAAACGTGCTGTGTGAAGCACGGCTTCAGCTGATTCTTATCTGTATTACTGCCACAATATCCGTTGCTGTATATCTGTGTGCTGTGCTGCTCTGACAGCTTTAAAGTATACCTGCAAAGCTGTCAGAGCAGCTTTGTACATAGATATACAGCAGCAGCAACATAGAGAGCGCTTCCCCCCTCCCCTCTTTTGCTAGGATTATCTTTCCCAGCAGGAGAGGTGTATGGTGCTGATAATGGGACATTTCCCTAGAGGGGCCGATAAACGTACTAGTGTATGGCCAGCTTAAGAGTCAGGCTGTGGGGAAGGGAGTCTTAGGGTTAGGCTGCATGGAAGGGAGAGTTAGGGTTAGGGTAATGGAAGGGGGGTTAAGGTAAGAATTAGGAAAATTGTTGGGGGTACACTGATACTCACCATTCAGCGTGGTTTCTTCATTCTGGGGATGATCGATTGCTTCTCCTCCTCAAGGGGACATTATTCATACATTCCCTGGTATGAAAAGGCCCTTTCAAAAAAGGGTTGTTTATACTGCCGAATCCCAGGCCCTTCCTCCCTGCCTAATCTACATCTCTCCCCCACCCACTTTAAGAAACTTTCCATGGAGGCTGCCATGGCTCTTACCTAAAAAACAATGTGTGGTCTATAAAGACGTGTTTAAGGGCTACGTAGATTGCGTAGTCATGATGGCGCAGAAACGCACTGCTTCTTAGGTGTGAATCAGGGCCTGTATGTACAAAAATCAAAGATCCACACTGCTATATTTGTCCAGCTTATCTAAACTTTGCCTGTACAAGAATGTAAGGAGGTTTGTGCCTACATGATGGTTTTATAGTGATCTAGAGAAACAGTCTTAATATTTATGGAGGAGCTTTTCCACATGTGAACAGAGTGGTTTATAGATGTGTAAGAAAGCACTGTCATTTTCATCACTTCTTCCATTAATATTTGCAGTATGTAATAGGTGTGAATGGGCTGAACGCAAACAAAAGGAAGCATGAGACAATCGCAGGGCAAGCTGCAGCTGGAAAATAAAACATTTCTCCTATTTCCAAACAGCATGCTGTGCTTCCATCTACAAAAAGTGCTCTTCATGCATTATTTATTCATTGCCACCAGTAGTGCAACTAACATGGCTGCAGTCAGGAAACTTTAAGCAAGCTGTCAGAGGCTAGAAGCTTAAGAAAGTGCTCAGCACTCCATGTATAAGTGCTGGGCACCGGTACATGTCATACTAAGTGCCGAGCTCTTTCTTGATTGCACTGTGCTCTTCTGCACAATCTCTAATATATTTATATATATATATCAGAATATCAGGGAGACTCCCTAAAGAGAGGGTGACCACCCTGACCCCAACTCTCCCTGAGGCTGATTCAGTTCCAGAAGTCATTGTTATGATGACAGGATTCAGAAACGGACTCTTATTTGCCTGCATTGAGGTCTATAGAGATGGCCATTTTCATGAACGCCGAGATGTGATCAAAGACAGCAGATAGCTAAGACAACATGGTCCGGATCCTAATTTAATAAGAACATGTGACGTGCTTTCCCAAATCTGTGCTGGAAGTCAGTAGTGTGCACATGGGGCCTGATGTTTACATAATAACGTCCCCTGACTTCCGCAAGCTGGCAACGGAACTCTGCAACAGACTCCTATCATATTGAACTCATGTTTGAGAAATCCGCATGCCTAATCCCTGCATGCTTGAGATCATAGCAGTATCTATAATGGGTGCAGGGTGTGCAGTGCACACGGGCCCCTCAGAACAGGGGGCCCTGTGGCATTCATCTTGCACCCAGTGTTGGCAGGGGAAGGGGGGCCATTTGGCATCAATTTCATCCCTCTAAGATCTTCCGGAGGGAAGAAATAGATGCTAAATGAGCCCCCCTTCCCCTGCGGTGGGACTGTCCCTATTTGCGGGCTGAAGAGGGGGCGGCTGCCCCTTTTGAGTTCCGCGAATCGGGACAGTCCTGTCTCAGGTAAAGGGGGGGAAGGGGTCCATGTACAAATCCTGCACAAGGTCCTCCTCACTTCTTAAAACTCCCCTGCTTGAGAGCATTTATTCACTGACAATTTAACAAATTGTTTTCCTGGTAGCGCTAGACACACCCATAGGTGGGGCTGTTCCCAGGACACACCCCTTTGGTACAGCGACTTGATAGTGCTATCACAAACACCCAGTGATTTATCTGTAAAAGTTTGTAACCATGGGCCAGCTCCAGCATTATGCATTGAAGCAGTTTTACACATACTGCGCGCAGAAAATGGCCACATTGCGTTCCTGCGCATGAGCGTTCATCAGGTTTCTGCCATGGATCTGCATCCTCCCGTTTTATGTGCTACGGAGTGCTGAAAATTTAAGGTAGGTGTCCATGCAAGCGAGAGGACTGTATTACATTTGCATGCAAAGACTTTAGGAACACATGCACCAAAGTCCATTCTGTACAAATATTCATTCTCCCGGACTGAACACAGTATTCCAGCTGAAGCCACACTTGTCTGAGCATATGTTCTTACTGTTACTATAAGACTGTATAGAGATTCATGAGTGTAGCTAAGCGGCAAACTGTTGCTTTTGCATAATATTTATTTCAGGCCTGCTTGTATTTTCATGGTAAAAGCGCTTCTTTGATCCCACATATGAGTAAAAGCCTTACCAGATGGTTCCCTTTTAGGGAATATGTGTGTAGAACTCTGCTAATAAACTGGTCCGTCTATCACCAAGATGTGTTGTAAACCCTGTACACCTACAGTACGATTAAATGTACTATCATACAAACACAGCTTAAACACTTTCAAATAAACATATAAACAGCCAGAAATGTGCATATAAAAATAAAAGCACAAATTGACTAAGACTGGATAGTTTACTCTAAATATGTTCAATTATTAAATTGTGTTTAGAACATTGTTTTATAGCGCAGAAACATATGGGCTTTATAAAATAGCTACAGGGCAAATGTGATATTAGTACATCTGGTGGAGTATTGTTCACTTGTCTGCAAAGTTATTATACATTCTTTCTAAACTCAATATAGGCACAAAGCATAGTGCTGTATATGAAAGAACTGTCCTCACCTTTCACTAGGGCCCGGCGGGAGGTTGTGTGCACACCTGATAGACACAGCTGCCTATTTGCGGTCAGTTTACATGAACAGTCAACATGACAGCACAGTTGGCAGTTTTGTGGAGTGAAGGCCTGGACAAAAGGTTCCTATATCTGCTTGATTTTACAGGTCAGGTTATCTTTATAGAATACAGTTGTTCGTTTTTCCTGTTTAAAATCATTTGAAACTGTTGTGGATTAGGGATAAAAAGGGGCTTCAAGATATGCTAATTCATTAGTCAGCAGAGTCAAGTTCCTCTGAGGTGGCCAGTAGTTGTGACCATGAAGTAGGACATGAAAGTAACCTGCCTATGGTGTATCAAGTAAACATGCCATCTTCCAATCACTGACCATTTAAACATACTAGCTACACTTTGTGCACCAATAATATGGTGGACCATACACAGAATGATGCAAATTAAGTGTTTTTAAGTGTCTTCAAGAACAGCTGTGAATCCTGACATCTGTACTGTTTGTGTTTACATTTCATTTCTGAAATGTAGGATGTAGAGGGTGTGAGTGCTAATGGGAGGGGTGGGCCCAGGGTGTGTTAAGTACCCTGAACTCCATTTTCGTTAGGATGCTTCGGAAATGTAAAGGTAGGTGTCTGATAGCAGAAGGCTGTGTGAGCATGGAGACTGCCCTTGCCTCCATAGAAAACTGGATCCTGCAGGGAGCTCCAAACAGTGCAATCTGAATTAGGTTTTATATGTAAGTCCCAATTTATGCAAGAAAATTAGGAATAGAGAGTTTGGGGCGAACCTGGATAATTCATATTTCACAAGGTCAATTCACAGGAATCCGTAGAAATTGTAAAGACTATGGGGACTTTCTAAACCAAGCACAGGGGATTATTAATTATTTCAAAAGTAGAAAATACTCTGATAAGCATTGGCATATCTATAATGGGTGCATGTTGTGCAATGCACATGGGCCCCTCAGAACACGGGGCTCCGTGGCACACACTGTGCACCAAAATCTATCTATACAAAGTAAGTATGCATATGAGCCAGCCAACTCCTATGCTTTCTTTAATTTTTTTTATTTTGTGCGAGGGAGGGATGCTGTCAGGGGGGAGTGTGTATGTGGGGGGTGTCTGCGGGTGGGGGGTGGCATGTACAAATTCTGCACAAGGGCCCCCTAATTTCTTAAAACGCCCCTATTGATAAGATACTTGTAAAAGTTTTGGATTTTGCATGTAAAATGGATAGACCAAAACTTCTCATCCCAAAAAATCTGATTTATACTTTGGAGAAATTCAACAGGGTGGGTGGATTTAATGAATGAATGTGCTTTCAACATATAAGAATGTCACTGCATTCCACAAGCATCACTTGAAATAGTCTTACGTGTAGGACAAAACGCGTTAGAGGAGATACTTAATTTTTACTATTGTCATATAGGGCCGTATGCAGACTACCGGACATATAACATATACGGAAAAGATACGTAGATAACGTCTGCTCAATAGTGCCGTGGACCTTCATAATAACCCCTTGTCCCAATTAATGCAGCTAAGCATGAACTGAGCCACATCTTCTCATGTAGATATGAAATACAAGAGTCCTATCACAATCTCCAGGCAGTTGGCAGTCTCTCATCTAACCCTTATTTCAAAATCTTTGTTTACCATTGTCTTTGCTTGGTTAAATCCTGGATTGTTTGACCCTATTTGGAATACTGATAGGAAATATTATTCTCCTGGAATGCTGAGCAACCAGTACACACTATAGACCCTCCCACCCACCAGCTCCAATAAATTAATAGCATTCAAATGTAACAATGCATTTCTTTATCCATGACATGAATACACTGCAAACACTACAGCAGAATTCACAACTACAACTATGTTACTGTAACTGTCCCACCACAAACACTTTGAAAATACCATCTCCCCATTGCCCTCCACATTACAACAACACCTCATCACATGATTTTTGAATTGCTCATATTTCGCCCAAGTGCAGACTTAATAAAAGGTGATGATTTCCACTAAGAAGAATAGAAAAATGTCAGCTATTTGGTAAGCAGCACATGTACGAGCACCACATTACCAGGACAGATCTAAATCTGTGGGTCCAGAGTTTTGTTCTGGAACCATTTCCGGTGGTGGTGCAGTGCGGAGCGGGAAGCGGAAGTACTTCTGCTATGTGGAAGGGCGAGGTATGTAATTAGTACAATAAGAGCATGCAAAGTGCTCTTTGTACTATCCAGACTTCTGTGTTGTTCACATTTCAAGTGTGTAGTTTGAAGGTAGGTCCTTGAATTGTAAATTTGTACTAGCGAGGGGAGTGGCTTTCCCTCGACTCTTATGCAAGGCTGAATCAAGTAGGGATATGGCATCAGATACCCATTACTGTTAGGATGCGGCTGTACTCAGAGCACAAGTCTGGTCTGGTCCCAGTGGCGGAACTGTCGAATATAATAGAGTCTTGCCTCCAGAAGCCAGCCCTGGGCACTTCTCCATTGTAACGGGCAGTCCAGAACTGCCACTAAGCTGCTGTCATTCACAGGCTATAGGAGCCGCAAATGATTTGGAAGTATGACTGCAATGTATCCGCAATGCAGGGAGCACAGAGTCTGTCTCTCTCATTGCAGCTTCCAATCATTGCATTGGAAGCTACAGGGGGAGGGGCATATACCCTTAGCTGCCTGTAATTGGAAGACGTGACGTAGATCTCCCAGTCAGCCTACGTGCGATGACCTCGAGAAGAACAAGAAGATTGGAAAATAAGAAAAGGCAGCAGCAAAGAGTTTGTGTGTTTGAGTGTTTATCATTTCAGGGGGGCACCAACATTTATCTTGCCTCTGGGCAACTCTAATAAAGTTACACCACTGCCTGGTACTCGCTTTATTAGAATCATTACCTATCCATGAAGTATTATATCGCAAGTGTACAGTGTGAAACAGGTATACTCCAAAGAAGTCATATTTCTTCTCACTCCATACACATTAAACCAATTGCTTGAGCTTTATTCCACCTACTTTCACTTAAAGTACTGCAAATCTTTCGTCTTAAAAGACTGTAGAGCTTTAGAAAACAGCATTTTCTGTGCATCCATCTCTACGTAGATCAGTATATCCCCACGAGTAAAAACAAATATATGTTTAAGTTTTTGCTGAATTACAAGGACGATTTACAGATGGGAATATGCTTCACAATCGAGACCTCATCTAGAAGAACTGAAACATGCAATTTAGCTCAAGCAGAAAATGTGGAAGAAAACTGAGCTATATATTTTCACAAACAGCCCACAAACCTCAAACATGCACTAAAACCACTTAAAAAGCTCAGTGGAGCATGTGGAGAACCAATGCTCTTGAGGTCTAGGTGGTCCCTACCTCATAAAGTTAACTCCCCCTCAGGGTAGGTTGCCCTCCTGGATTATGCTTAGATATATAGTCCTGGATAAAGGCTTTAGCTTTGCCAAAGATGTAAATATTTCCCAGGTCCATTCTGCAATGCTGCGGTTAGATTACACGCCGCTCGAATGCTTAAAATAGAATGCAAAAAAAATCCAGGAACTTTTATGGGTTTCAGAAAGAACAAAAATACATGTTTTGATTATGTTTCCAAGCCTTGGAAATGGTATTAGATAAACACTAATAGTAGACATAAAAGCCAAAGAACAAATATTTGTCCTGCATTATTAAAATATATACCAGTAAAATATTTGTCTATGGAAGCATTGGACAGCCATTATGTTATAAATATCCATATTAAACTCTGAACTGCATCACGGACTGAGAAATAAAGGATAAGGGATCTTATATATACTGTGTATTTTTTCTGATTAATATGTGGCCTGGGCAAGATTTACTAAGCTGCGGGTTTGGAAAAGTGGAGATGTTGCCCATCCAACCGATCAGATTCTAGCTGACATGCTCTAGTATGTAATAGGAAAGTGAGAGCTAGAATCTGATTGGTTGCTATGGGCAACATCTCCACTTTTTAAAACCCGCAGCTTAGTAAATCTGGCCCCTAAAGTGTTCCTAAAAACCATCACCAGCAAATCAACTGCCCCCAATGTATTGCTTTATAAGCTATATGGATCCTGGTCAAAAACAAATAAATAACAATTTAAACCATTCAAATGCATACAATCTTGGTAATTTAATGTTCCTTTTCGCTACAGCATGTAAACTTGTTTCTGATTCAGACTGTAGATATTCAATGGCATGAGTCTCTCCTGTTCGCTTTTATGATGTAAGCCTTTTGTTACAACCACGGCCGTTACTCGCACCACTTCTGATCTTCACTTCCAGTCTCCGGCTTTGAGCATTGCTCCCAGGACACGTTTTGTTTCTGCTATAAAAACAGATCAAGGGACGAGAGTGACTTGAGTGTGAGTGACACAGATAGTGCACAGGACTGATGCCGACACAACGCTTCAAGAACTCTGCAACATCTGGTTAATTAAAAAGCTATGTTTCCAAATTCTATTCTCTTTGTCCTCATCAGAATGACCTTGCCATAAGTTTCATTTCCTAACGTTCTTCCCAAAAGTCCAATAAAAACGTACAGACATCCATTATAAAGCTTTGCTCTGAGCGTGTTTTATAATTTGAGAACTCAGACAGATTATACTGTGCTGATCATTTGCAACATGTCTTGATATACGGAATGTGAATCAGCAGAAAAGTATACTAGAGTTAAATCATACACAGTTATTTCAGGCTTTTGTCACACCGGACCGGATCGGCTCCAGACCTAAGAACAGATTGAGGATGTTAGCCTCCATATAAAGATAACGTAGGTAATTTGCGAAATTACATTATTCTGTATGCGTGAGGGAATTGCACCACCTTCCCCCCTGCACTATCCTTGTACGTACGGAGCTTTCGTGTTCAGAACCTTACCTTAAGTTTACACCAACCTTAAGTCAAGCCCTTGCAGTGTGATCTGCATGCATCCCATCCGCCATCCATGCATATTACATACACATAGTGACTTGTCCCACCCGTATGCTTTGGAGCGCCGCATTGGTCATACTACATTCTGGTGTGTAACTATGTAGTTGGCACGTGCTCAGTAGGAATGCACAGTTAAAAACGCATGCAGTATGTGTAAGTCAGCTATCCTTCTTATGTCTGGATCCAGTCCACTGTTTGGGAAAGATGTCAGCATCACAAATTGTGTCATAAGAGGAACTGTTAATAACACGCTGGGTTGGAGAGCATGGACATAGATCACCTGCTACCAGAGAGGAGCAGACATCTAGAGAAACTACTTACCTATTGTATTGCATTCCATTTTGTGTGTATACTGTTTGGGAGCATGTCTGGGAGCAGCAGCTGAGAGGGGGTATTGTTCCACAGCAGCTATTTTGGAGACTTTAAGGGGTGCCTCCTGAGGTAAGTTTGGCTCTCAATTTAAATATTTTTATTATGACCCAACATTAAGAATCTCATTGTTAGAGTTAGGACCACCATAAGCAGAAAGGCCTTGACGGTGGCTGGTGGCTTATCATATATTTGCAAATATGTGTAACAGACATTGAAGCTGATAGTGGCCCACCGATACTTTCCTTTGCTCTGCAACAGAAGGTATCGGCCTTATCCTACCACTGATACTTGCTGCTGAGAGCTGGACATTAGCGGGCCAAAGGAAGGACTCCGGCCCTCTGTTAATGCAGGTCCATGGCGCCCTGCCCCCTAACTGATGTCACTGATGACGTTACATGGGGGGGTGGGGCCCTGCTGATGTGGCTGGCGGCCCTAATGGCAGGTTCTCCAGTTCTCCTTGAGAAACACAGCTGTACTCATTACTGACTGGCAGATTTTAAAAGATCCACAGGTTGTTCTTTATACTCTTTAGATCACTAGTGATACTGGACCTGATTCAGAGTTACTTCTGTGCAAAACCATGCTGATTTCAGGGGAGTCAAATTTCATTTGTTGCAAACAGTATTAGTTGAGAGGTGATGTTTCCCAGTCCAAGTTTAAAAATCTGTGTAAAAGTGAAGCTGGTCAGTATCTGTGTGCAGTAAGCAAAAGCAAAGCATTCTCTCTGCATGCACAGAATAAAAATAATTTGAGCCCCCCCTGAATGCAACATGGTTTTGCCCAGGTGTAATTTTCCTCTTTTATCTTCAAATTCTGAATGAGATCCACTGTGAGGAGACCTGAAAAACGTGGACTGTTCAGCGTCCGTGAGGAGCGGGTTTGCAAACGCTAGTTTAAAGGTAACGAACAGGCTATGAATGTAAGTCAATTCTTTAATGACACATGAATAAAATATTTGCATATAACATATATAGAGTCTGTGCTTGAGGAATAGCAACATGAAGCAAACTCCCTTCTCTGTATCAGCCACTGCTGCTTCAAGTAGTAAGAAGCTCAGTACATCATTTGTAAACCTTATGAGCCATTTATTGCTTGAGGGATCCTAAATGTTTTGCAAAGCAATGTGTTGTAAACTCTTATAGCATTAAAATGGTTAATGTACCAGAATGGAAATAATTATCATTTTGTCACCAGGAGATGATTAATGATGGAATACACTGATAAATCAAACTGCTAATGACTCATGCTGAGCGTCTCTACAATCTGGATTATGAGGGAAATAGAAAAGAATGTTCTAGCTGTAGGACATAACTTTTAAAAGTTTACAATGAAGAGGAAATAAACTCAACTATTGGGGCCAGTTCTCTTGCCTGTCATATCTTAATGAGCTCTGAGCTAAAGCAGTTAAAGATTGAAATCACCTTTCTTAACATTTTAATATAATAATTGTTTCAGTCCTAACAACCACAACCACCACAGGGGTTTACTCAACGCTGATGGACTGATCCAGAGTTTGAGAATGACAGCAAAAGGAGCTGCAAATCCAAACCTTGGAAACACCATCCTTATTTGTGGGGAAAGAATCAAATTTTAACTGTGTAAATCAGAGTTCAGAGGTAGCATTTTCTAGAGCAACTTTACATTAAAGCTATTTAAGTGTTAAAATTTTGTGAGCAATAAGCAAAAGCTACTGTAAATGTACACACACATCTGGCCGGATCCAGAACTAATAGAATCAGGGGACAAGTCATTTGTGTAAGTCCCCTGACAAGTAACTTCGGCACGGGTGTGGGTCCCTGCTTTGAATGACCCCATTTCGATAGGGCCCTACTCTCTAAGCCAGTTTTGGCTGGGATATCAATTGCTTATGCTAATTATATATATCAATTGCTTATACTGCTTATACTAATTGGGGGTTTGCCCTGGGATGTGAGGGTGCTGCTGCGTCCACTTACGGGTACCCGAAATGCACCCAATACATATACAGATAAGGGAAGGAGTGGAAGCGGGTGGAATTAGTGCAACCCTGAATGAATGGTGTGGTGGGTGTAGTGGTGGGAAAAGTAAAGTACAAATGGGTGAGACGATGAGCTTGGTTATGAGAGTAATAAGGGTCCCTAGTGGGAAGGGGGGTGGGTGGGGGGTGGTTAAATCAAAATAGTCAATGGTACATCGGCAGATGAAGCTGTAGATTGTAAGCGTCACAGTGGTATAGTTCTGGTATTGATGCTGTGGTTGAGGTAGGTCTACAAGCGTAAGGTACCAGGGTGTGGATGAGGCGGCCGTTGGGTGAAGAGAGAGAGAAGAAGGGAAAAAGCAAAAAAGTGATTTGAGTGATTCTCCATAATTGACAGAGTTACACTATTTTTGCTTTTTCCCAGCTTCTCTTTCTCTTCACCCACTACCTGCAGCGCTGCAGCGCGTTGACACATGCATGCACCAGATGTTACGCAAGCATACCTTTTAACGTGCAGCAGTTCTAACAAACGTTAGAAGTTCCGATGAAGGGGTTGGCCCTTCACTTACGCATGCTGTATCCTCGCCATACAAGCAGGGATTGGCATGCAAATGAAGGGCCGGGGGTGGAGAACAGCCATTACGTATGGATTGGCGTCTGGACGGAAGTGTCCAGAACTCCTACCCAAAGAGGGCAGTCACAGGGGCGTGCACTCCCCTCTTCCTTGTGTAATTTCAGAGTCCCACACATACGGAATGAGTGCAGGGTCTGGATCCAGCCCATAATGAGCAGCTGAGCGCTAGGTTCTGTCATGACATTGTGTGTGCTTTGCTTCTGGAACACAGAGCACAGTGAAGAGGACTCTGTCATGGAGCTCTGTGTAGCTGTGACATTGTGATATCATGCACATTGTGCTTCTTTACAGAGTAGAGGGAAACTGGCAAAAGGAGCAACAGCAGAAGATGCAAAAAAAAATAAATAAATAAATAAAACTTTATTAAGAAGATAGAATTCAACTATCCTTTAAGGTAAGATTTGTTTTGTGTCAGCAGGGCCGATGCTTTGCGGTCCACGGTGAGATGTGGGGCAGGGCGGCGCTGGGCTGGACAGGTACTTATCCCCCTTACCACAGAGCCAGTCTATCCCCTAAGATGGACCCAGCTGGTAAACATTGTAAGGTGCTCTCACCAGTCTGTGAGAGCTCCTTACAGCAACCATTCATTTTTGCTTTGTTTGTGGGATAGGCAGAGGCAGAGTGAAGCAGCACCTCCCCATGCTGTGTAATCACCAAATCCCGCTGGAGTGACCTAAGGTCACATCAGTGTCATTCACAGCACAGCCCGCCGTGAAGGAGGGAAAACTTCAAAGGTAAACAACTTATAGGACTTAAAAGTGGGATTTTGGAACACATGATGGGGGATACTGGGAGGTGGAGACACATGATGGGGATACTGAGAGCTGGAGATATGATGGGGGATACTGAGAGCTGGAGATATGATGGGGGATACTATGATGGGGGATACTGAGAGCTGGAGATATGATGGGGGATACTGGGAGCTGGAGACACATGATGGGGACACTGAGAGCTGGAGATATGATGGGGGATACTGGGAGCTGGAGATATGATGGGGGATACTGGGAGCTGGAGACATGATGGGGATACTGGGAGCTGGAGACACATGATGGGGAATAATGGGGAGTGTTACAAACTGCATAATTACTCTATGCATATGCATTTTATTTTATTTATAGAGTGGCAGCTGAGCTACTGGATAATAGGCAGAGTGCTGGGCATTCATTTCTTTTCTGTGCACATATTTAGTGGCTCATAATTTCACATATTTTTCTGTAACAATTAATGGAAGATACTTAAAGAATTTTCAACTTCTAACTTTAGGTGAATGCTGACACCTCTTTTTCTGACAAAAAAAGCACTGTATATTATATACAAGGGATGCACTCTTTGCTTTTGACTAAAGTAGCAAATTTACAAAAATGTTTTATAATAACAAACAATTGTACAAAATAAAATACAGCTGTCTAATGAGCAGTGAAGGGATGGAACTACAGCTTCCCTTTAAATCATAGACATAACTCTTCTGCTGTTCTATTCCATTAAAAA
Source organism: Limnodynastes dumerilii (assembly GCA_011038615.1). NCBI lineage: Eukaryota > Metazoa > Chordata > Amphibia > Anura > Limnodynastidae > Limnodynastes > Limnodynastes dumerilii. The sequence goes on from WWET01000407.1 coordinate 251,020, forward strand.
AATAACATAGAAATCACATAGAAATATGTACCAAATTGTCAAAAATCAACACGATAGGTTGTGGTTTAACTTAATGGAACTGCGATGGGGACAGGGTGTGCACCAACCTATGCAAATATTTTCCTATGTTGGTGGAAATGTGAAATTGTACTCATCATGCATTATAAAGGCTAAATACCAGTTTTAGAGAAAGAGAACTGTTTTGTTCATTTATGGAAATTTTGAACCATAATGACATTAACATTCATTTAATGAAATAATAAGTAACCAACAAGTAAACTCCAACAGGTACACTGGAAACTGACATGCATGGGAAAAGCCACTTCCACCAAAGCCACATCTACATTCAAAAAAATAGTGTTATACCTTATAAATCATTGGCACGCCCTCAACTAAAATACTGTGTTCAGTTCTGGAGGCCATATCTCCAGAAAGACATAAATACATTAGAGACTGTGCAAAGAAGAGCAACTAATATGGTCCATGGCCTTTGTAACAAATCATACCAAGAAAGGCTAGAGGAACTAAACATGTATAGCTTGGAGCAGAGAAGGGAGAGGGGGGACATGATAGCAGCTTTCAAATACATCAAGGCTTGTGACCAGCTAGAGGAGGGTACCATTATTCAAAAGAAAAGGTGTAATAGAACACAAGGGCATGGATACAAACTGGAGGGTG
>WWET01000407.1:259667-270143 GCA_011038615.1 Limnodynastes dumerilii
GGGGGGGGGGGGTAGATGTAATTTATACAGTGTGGGTGTTAACACCCACTTAGGTGATGATCAATGGTCGGATGTATCGATGTTCGGCAAATGTGACTTAAGGCTGCTTTATGGGAGCGTAAGTCACACTTATTATGCACAAGAGGGGAGTGACAGGGGGAGTTCACTCCCCTCTCTCATGCGGATTTAGACCCCCCTGCATGTACGGAAACCGTGCGGGGGTGTGGATCAGGTCCAAGGTCTGACAATATTTATAAGCTACTCCCAAAGGTAGTTTCCAATGTAACCCATGAAACATAATTCCTAATCTGCTACAAATTCCCAGGAACCATGATATTTATATGCCAAGCTTATGTTTATCTCCACAACACATAACACTATAGGATAAATCATTTTGTATTTGCATTGATATAAAGCAACAAATTCTCCTATAATATATGAGATGGAACAATATATAAAATATATAATTGAATTTCTGCTTATTCTAAACTGTTACACTGATTACATAAAGAATTTGTTTCCTAATAGTGTATGTCCAGGAGTGCATGCATGTGTATAAAGTACGCAGATATACGCACCTACTGTATGTGGCAAGGCAACACCCATCACACTCCACTCACACAAACGGATTTTCCGTGATTTACGCTTCCATAGGGCAACCATATCTCTACGTGTGTATTTATGTGCGTAAGTTACTTACATACATGCGTACATTACTAACTATGCCCTGAAAAGGCCATTTAAATGCTACCCCCGCCCACTTTCACGTAACTTTGCACGTACAGAAGACCACCACGCCCCTCCGTACGTATGTCACTAAGTGCGATTCAGTAATCCGTGCCTACTGGACTTCCGTGCCTAAATCCATATGTAACTTGCGTGGAAAAAGTTACTACGTATGCGCAGTTACACCGATCCTAAAAATACGCCTGAAGAAACATGCAAAATCGTATCTGTGAATCCCGTTCTCCGTCACAATGTGAGTGTGTGTACGAACTTAAATCTGTATGGAGGAGGCGTGCTCCTCAGTCTCCATTACAATGTAGGTGTTTGTATAGGTGTGTGTGTGTGTGTGTGTCTGTGTGTCTGTGTGTGTGTGTGTGTGGGGGGGGGGTATGTGTTTTCCAGGAAATGTATGTGTGTGATGGAGGGAACCTATTCCATACACTATAATAAAATGCAATTTTCCCTAAACAATTTCTACAAACATGTACACATAATATACTTCAAAGTTCACAATATACAAGACTACAAATATACAGCTACAACAATAATACACTATAACTTTGGTCATCTTGTAATGCAATCTAATCAACAGCATTACAACCTTTGAAGCATGGCCTTGTTACTATAACACATAACCATTATACATGGGGTCAGTCATTTAGTCATGTTGTAAGCCGACTTACAAAACAGTTTACTCATACTAACACAGATAAATTCCATTATCTAAGGTAACATTCACTAGGGACCGGAGTAATACCTAAGAAACTCCGGCATGCGTAATAGGTCATTTACACAATCTACGTACCATTTAGCGTAGAAATATATAGGAATAGGATAAGCACTGCACCTAATTCCTATTAATGGGTGTTGGTAATAGGGTTCACTAAAATAATTCACAAAAGTCAATGGAAATAGAAGTTCAATGACTGATGTGGCAAAATGGTGCACAAGTCCAAGAATATTAATTCAGTGGAGTCTTCTATGGATAGTCCCCTCCAAAGTGTTGTTTAAAATAAATGATATCATTGTTGAAATTTTTTGATGGTGATGATTACTTCACCACCTAAGCAACGCAGCTAAAGCAATTCTACGATTGCACTGGAAGTCTGCTCATCTCCCAACTATACCAGAATGGTTTGCAAGGGTTAACAGTTATGAGCAGATGGATGATCTTATTCTGGAACCGGATGTAGGCTACATGAGATACACTTGGTCCGATGGTTGGAGTTCCGGACCACTGATCGATATAAAGACCTCTCAAGGCAACCTGCAATAATAGCCCCACCTCCTGGAAATTAGACTAACTGCACCTCCCTGGTGGACTTGTTTTATCCGTGTTTTATCCTAATTTCCGTGATCAACATAACTCCGTCAAGATCATTGAAACTAATCATGCGATCTGTGCAGTCCACTCACTTTCTATCACTACATGTATCCCCCTGGAGATTAACCCCCACCCTCCCCTCCCTTCCTCCCCCCCTACCTTCTTCTTTTTCTTTTCTTCCTTGCTACTCCCCACATAAAAAATAAAGAAAAAACTAAACAGAAACAGATAATCATAAGTCTTTATGACGAGAAGCACAGAAAGTACATATAATGTTATACATTCGACTAAACTATTTCTCTCAAATATGTATAATGAATGTATAAATAGACATAGCGACACTCTGCTGTATTTCAACAGTTATTTTCATTATTGTTGAAAAGAATGTACTTCTGCACTTTTATCTTGTTTTGCTGATAAAACAGATGATACAGCTACAAAATCTCTTCCAATTCAATAGAAAAGTACAATCCTAACAATGTACAGTCTTTTGGCCAATATATTACAAACCCAATGAAATCCATTGTACTAACCTTCCAATCAGTTATCCAGATATTGCAGACCTAATGAAATACATTGTATTAACATTACATTCACTTGGTCCAGATATCACAGACCAAAGATAATCATTATATTACATTTTACCAAGCTATTTCTACATTATATATTGCTACATTATACACAAATTTCACAAGTAGAAACACTAATTCATCCATTTACAAACAACAAAACAAAACATAGATCCACTTACTAACTACCAGGATCAAACAATACAATACTGCCAATGTACTGCCAACATATACTTATCCATCCTGGTCCAAACATCTTCACATCCAGAGAGTAAAATAGAGAATCAGCCAAAGGCAAAAATACAAGCTATTTTATTCTCAGTATGGGTGGAGTTCTATACAGGAAGTGGTCACACATCTGGTCAGGTTTCCAAACGAACACTGTTCCTTGTTCTTTGTGTACTCGGAAACAAAGGGCCTGATCCAGACCTACGTAAGCATAGGATCGGCTGAAAAGCCGATCTGCGCATGCGCCGGGCAGATGTTGCCCGACGTAGCTACGGCAACGCCCGATCAACGATTGGGCGTCCGTAGGAACAGAGTGGGGACGCTTTAGGGGGCGTCCCCCTAGCGTCCTTACGTTAAGGTTAGTAAAGGTGGGTGGGGGAAATAATATAATGAGGGAGGGAGAGCTTAGCGGTAGTACGCTCGTGTGCGAGCGTATTACCCATTGCTTACGCCGGCTGAAGCAATGGGAAATACGCCCGCACAGGGGGAGTGTTGGGGAGAGTGGACGCCGATACGCTGTTCTTTAGTAAGCACAGCGCATTGGCGTAGGTCTGGATCAGGCCCAAAGACCTTTACCAAAATGACAGATTCACTATGTGGCTTATATCTTTTTATATCAACTAAATATTCCATTAGCATCCTTAAATCAATAGCATATATATTACAATGAAAAGTTTATATAAAAAGTAGACTAAAATCTAAAATAAAGCTAATGTATTATTAAGAGAATGATATTCTTGACTTCTGGAAAGACAAAGGGGCTGGCATATATCTTCAAAAATAATTTCGGTACGAGACAAGTCCCACATGCGTGGCTAGAGGGGCAAGACACTTAAAGCAAATGAGTCCCACACAGACTACTAATGTAAGTATGGGCGTTCCAATGCAGTTAGAGAGATTCACAAGTCTGATTGCCTTGCGTAGTAAAACATACGCACAGGAAAAGTTAAGGTAGCCCTTGACCACTCATAAGTTGCTGAAGCCTGTCGTACTATGTGAAAGTCCATGCGTCCATACACACTGCACACAGCCATCTGCTACTACATAATTTAAATCAATGCACATATGTGTTTACTTAACACACATAAGGCTCATATACTTAAAGCTATGGTTTTATGCTATTAATTAAAAGACTATCAACAGTGTCAAGGTAGTCTTTTGTTTCACTTATATATTTTTTACAATATAATGTTACATTTTTGTATTGATATTTTTAAATGTTACACTTATTTAAACTAGTGTGTCAAATGTTTGTTGTTTTCTAAATGATGCTACATTTTTATTTTTATTTAAATGATATTAATATATCAAGCTCAGCAAATCCTTTTTGCAGGATTCTATTTTTACCATTTATCTTTTAAAAAAATGTTTATCCCTTTTTTTTGGGTTGTTTATGGCACAGAGTTGTCTTCTATTTTCTCTTCTTCATTTAATTAATTGATAGTTCAAAAAAACAAAGGCATGCTAGTTATTAAATTAATTCAATTAAAACAGCAATTTCTGCGATGCTAAACGTATGGCTGAATCTCTACTAAAAATAAGTCCACAAATTCATGCACAATTCAAGGGTCATATCTTAGGTACTTTCCTTATTTAGTTGCATGACATACTTATATGATCTATGTAATATCCCCAAATATCAGGCCGTATTTAGAGATCTGTTTTTGCTTATTTTTAGGTACGTTTTAACTGCACATGAATAGTAACTTTATTTACGTAAGTTACGTTGAATATACGCACGTAAGTGCTTTATGCATGGACATGTGAATTGCATGGTAACATACATACGGATGGGCGGGGTTGAAAGTGGGTGGGGGGAGGCATTTAAATGAACACGAGGGTGCGGTTATAAATAATGGCACACATGGAAGACAAATACGCACGTAAGTACACACGTAAAGAACAGAGTGGTCTATGGAGGTGTAAGCCTACAATTGCACGGCCAGGAGAGGGGGGTGTTGGCTTGCTACGTGCGTGCGTTTAATCGTGTACTTTTTAAAAACGGATCTCTGAATACGGTCCATCAGGCATTATGACGGTATGACGGGGCATTGCATACAGTTGTGTGTAGATGGAATTAGCTTTATTTATCATCAAAGAGAACACCCGTTTCCAATGACCATGGCATTCTTCACCCTGTAACAAATACGCCCCACAGCTTCTGACAAATGTTACCTATTGAATTCTATACATTTCCATGGTGAAGACCTCCTTTGGATCACTGTAGACGTGTGAATCAATGTCTTGCTCAATGCATTTAATACTTTGCTGTAGCTTAAGTCTCCAACAAGTCATTGGCATGCACGGAGGAACAGCAATGACACGCTTGTCAATGGAGATTTTCTATCAGGACAAGCACATCTCTTTCATTATAATTCAAACACATCTCAGTTAACCACTATAAGCCAAGGGAAATTAATTTTAAAATAGGGTTACTGCTTTGCATTGTTTTAATTTTATATTGCATTCAGTAAATAGTAAATGAGAAAAAAGGTTTTAGGATTTTATAGCTTGTTTTTTTAATGTTTTTATTATTTTACCATTTAATGTTTCTTAGATTTTGGTTTTGCTAAACATGCTCTCTGTAACAAACAATACATTGCCAATGCAAGCCATTTGGTGGAATGTATGAGAAACAGAAACATTCCAAATAATAAAGGACAGTATTCCACAACACACAGGAACTGGCTCAAGAACAAGGCATCTGAGGCAGCAAATAAATTAATTTGTTGAAGATTAATTTTTTAAAATGTGCTCCCACAAATTATGTTAGTAAACGATGCGGCAGTATTGCTTAACCTACCTGGAATAAAGAAGTAACTTATATGTCAGAGATCTCATTTTTTTCTAAATGTTGTGTTATATTAAAGTTATTTTCAATTTGTTTTGCTTTACTGATAATGGGCTGGATCCAGACCTCGTTAAGTGCATGAACTTAGTTACTCAAGGGCTAAACCATGTTGATTTCAGGTGGAGCCAAGTTAATTGTATTCTTTGCATGCAGGGATATATCTTTAAATTGCTTACTGCACACAGATACTGACCAGCTTTACTATCACACTGTTATTTAGACTTGGGGAAGGAAACATCACCTCTCAACACTAATACTGTTTGCAACAGATGAAATATGACTCCCCTGAAATCAACATGGTTTAGCCCTTGAGTAACTAAGTTCATGCACTTAACAAGGTCTGGATCCAGCCCAATGTTTTCCTTTGTTAACAAATTGTTAACAAACATCACGTTGGCATCTTTTCCCCTAAGCTATGCTCCCAAAAGTCACTAGCTGTACAGGCACTGTTACAAAGGGTTTAGTAGATGCAACTGTCATGTAAAGCATCATAGCAGGGCATTGTCTGTCCACTATATGTATTTTTATACTTTTTTCTTGAAGCCATTGCTGCAGGTAGGAATCTGTCCAGCACATACTATGGACCATCACAAGCATGTCTTAGATGCCTGGACACAGGAACCATGAGAGAACACACAAAATTCGGGACATGCGTTACCAGAATAGAAGACAAATGAGGAAGTGTATGTAGCCCATGGCCAGGCCATATTTCTCTCAGTTACTTAGAGATAGAGATGACGGAATGAAAAGTCTCAGTGCATTATACATGACTTAGAGAACAATTAAGAGAAAAACAACACTTTAAGACTGTAGGATTTGAGTAGAGCACAGTTTATGGCCACAGTTTCTTGCCTATGTGCAGTGGACCTATATTTTTGGGACCTTGAAGCTTGAACTGTTATAGGGGTCCCTTTGCAACCAGCACTGATAGGGTAACATCTAGTGAGGTCCAAAGGCCCAAATGGTAGAGAATAGGGAGGTGGGGTGGAGTCCTTGAAAATGGGCCCATACAGTGAGCCCCCTTCCACCAGGTCTGGGTAACCACTGTTATCTTCTTAAATGCACACAGTGACACTGACAGCAGCTCTCTATATATGTGTTGAATCATAAGAGCCATCCTCTGGTCTAAGCTGTAAATAGAGCATCTGCCGGCCAGCCTTGATCAGGGAAGAGGGGTTTCTGGGTACTCAGAAACCCCCCTGTATAAAGCATATTCTAAGGCCAATAGAAAAAGAACTTCAACCCATTTTCTTGTGATTCTATCACTGATAGAATAACACACCTAAAAAAAACTCCATCTATTTAGTTGAAAAATGCAGTCTATAAAATAAACGACTAAAAAAAAATCAAGACTACTCTGGAATTAAGAGCCCTGAAGCATAAGCTTTATTATACCCCGTTCAGACTACCAGCTAAAAGCCGGGGTTTACATGAAATCACCGGGTTTCATGAAAACCCCGGCTTTTTCTGGCAATCTGAACGCGGCTCCACTGCACAGCGGTGACCATGGAAATCCTGGGTCACCGCTGTCAGTGTGAACGGGCAGCCCGGCGTGTCCCTGCAAATCCCCAGGGTTTGAAATTCTGATTAGATTTATGCCCGTCATGTTTTCTTATATATCTTACCACGGGAGGGGTTTGATTACCCATCTATACTTTGCCTCTGTTGCTGCTCCTGGAAGTTAATGCTCGAGTAAGCTGGTAGCTGTTCAAAAGTGGAAAACCTTTTAAACTAGTTGTAAGACTGACAATTTTTTAAATCTTGGAAAAACACCATTGAACTCGCAGGGCTGATCCAGAGTTCTACTGTTGATTCTTATTCCCATTATATAGTATATCTATATAGTAACATTTCTGTAATACTGCAAGCACAATAAAGCTCAGTACTGTGGTGAAATTTGTAGTATTGGGCTTGTCATCTGATATCTAGCATTGAACAGTTTATCCTTATTTGAAGGCTGCCACTTTCACAATAAGCCATGTATACATACAAATGTCAAGCTTTAAGTCCACTATAAACATGAGTGTTTACTTCTCTTCATGAAGACATCCAGAAATTCAATATGTTAGCACACGCTTGACCATGTGATTACATATAATAGTTGCTATGGTAAAAATAACTGCCATAATTGTTCCTTAAACTTTATTTCACTTAATGCACCTTCTACTTTCCCTTAAAACTCGTTTAATACTGTGCGTACTTTTATGTCTGCTCATTATAGATATATTATATATTTTGGGGTAGATCCTGAAGAATATTCGCCAGCGGATTTATGTACGCCGCATGCGCAATTGCCCTGGAATCTAACTTGTGTGCATGCACAGAAAGTTCTTACGCTTGTGTACCAGCAGACGTACGTAACTTTGTTGCATACGAGAACGGGGCGGTCACAAAATTTATGATGGTCGTATCTCCGCCATATAGGCGGAGATAGTCATGTAAATTATGTGTCGGGGAAGGGGAAGCCCCGTCATGACTACGTCTGTGGCCATAAGACAGCGGACCTAGTCGTAAAATTTAGGGTAGAAATCGGGACACGCAGGTGTCCAAATTTACTACATTGAGTGAGGAGTGCAGGGGGGCGTACACTCCCCGCTACGCGATCGTACGGAGGGACCCTTGCAACACACATAAGCTGTGCATGGGTCAGCATCTGCCCCTTTGTCGCTAATATATTTATAATTGTTATTATTATTGTTGTATCTTTCATTTAATTATTTCTTAGAAATATTGTGTAACTCTTAGTGTTGACAGAAACCTAATGAAGCAGGTGAGACATTGATTATGCACTGCTAATTTTAATGATATTTCCAGTGATTGTTTTCTGAGTGTGAGAGCAAAGAATTGTCTCTAATCAATGTTTCCCAAAGAAGAGCTCTTGGCTTGTGGCTTTGTTTGGCTTACTGATTGAATTATTAGCATGGAGCTGAGCTGAGCCTACTATTATGCACGTATGGTCACCAATCAAGCACTGTAGCGTAAAGAGAAGGCAGGTGATGTTTTATTCAGCACAAAACAAGATGGAATTGTAATAGATAGGATATAGGCTATTGACCACACTATAATATATATTATAGGCTGTTACAGCAATGGTAGATAGAATAAAGTGTTACTATCTTCCTAGACTATTTTTGATAGTCTCTAGGGTCTCTAAAAGGAAGGTAAGAGTGAATATAAAATATGTTATTCAATAGGTTATGATCCTGCAATGTTTTCTTCTCTGTGTGCTTTCAATGTAAGGCACATGGCCTGAGATAGCTGTCAGATCTGGCTGTGGCTTATCTTGTATGTAAAAGCTTTTGCTTTTAATTCATTTGTAGGCGTGCTACATATGCTGATAGGCTGACAGTGATAATGTTTGCATGTTGCAGTAGTGTCCTGGTTCCTGAGCTCTTGTACTTTTGTGCTGTTGATTCTGATACTTCCCAGGCTAATGTTCCTCTTGATTCCTTCGGAATACCATGAGTGTATTTAGTGGAGAAATAGGGTGTTTTTATAAGGAACCAGTGATAGAGGGCTCGCATTATTAAGAAAACAAAAATAAACGTAATATGTAGCAACATATGAGCCAGCATTCTTTGTAGTATTGGAATTTATTATTACTTACATGTCCAATGAGCTTTTCCAGGTCAATAGAATTCCATTGCTGGGGATTGCCGGGGACAAGTGTCATTGGGCTGGTTCCAGACTTAAGTAAGTGCTTAAAAATTAGTTACTCCTGTGCTAAACCAAGTTGATTGCGGGGGGAGTCAAGTTAATTGTATTCTTTGCATGCAGGTATATATCTTTGAATTTCTTACTGCACACAGATACTGACCAGCTTTACTATCACACTGTTATTTAGACTTGGGATAGGAAACATCACCTCTCAACTCTAATACTGTTTCCAACAGATGAAATATGACTCCCCTGCAATCAACATGGTTTATGCCAGGAGTAACTCATTTCAAGGACTTACTTAAGTCTGGATCCAAAAAAGGGGATGCTGGGTGAGCGTGAATAGCAGCAAGAAGACAAAGTACACACAGAATGGCTCCTGTTATTCACCAAAATTACAAAATATTTAATAAAAATAACATATAAAAACCTGTAACTATATAGTTACCAATATAGTTACAGTTTTTATATGTTATTTTTAATAAATATATTGTCATTTTAGTGAATAACAGGAGCCATTCTGTGTGTACTTTGTCTTCTTACTGCTATTCATGCTCACCCAGCATCCCCTTTTTTTGGTTCTATTTATTTTTTGGGGAGAGCAGACCCCAAGGGTTTGTAGCTTTTGTAAGATACAGTGAGCAGGCTGTAATGCAGCAAGAAGTTTGTGTGACTATTTATACACCACACCTAGGGGCTGATTCAGAGTTACGAGCATGTGCGATGCGGAATCGCACATGCTCATTTGACTACGGGCTATTCAAAGATGCACATCCGTGCATCCTATAGCCCACTCTGAATAGCACGTAGGGTGCTGTTCAGAGCAGTATGCGGATTTGCAAGGCACATCCGACTTGTTAAAAAGTAGTCGGAGCCTTAGTGGCTTTTTAAAGTAAAAAAAAAAAAACATTCCCTCCCCGGACGCCCCGCCACCGCAGCTCATGTGTAAAAAAAAATAAAGAAAGAAAGGTCTGTCCGACAGGGCATACTGCAGGTAGTAGAACTACAGGCACAAGCATGCCCATGAATGACAGGGCATGCTAGCGCTTGTAGAACTACTATCGGCAGCATGCCCTGTTTCAAAAACATACCATGGCCATTTAGTCATTTAAAAAAAAAAA
>WWET01000407.1:295381-318901 GCA_011038615.1 Limnodynastes dumerilii
CTAATGTACAGTATGGGCATGCCAACAGAGTTAGGACTGCTTCACAAGCGTAGACTAACATACGCACAGGAGAAGTTAAGGTAGCCCTTGAACACTCGTAAGTTGATGAACCATATTGTTTAGTGTGAGGCCATGCGTCATCACTTACTTAGTTGAGGCCACATCTGCTGTCAGTTTTTAATCATTAAATGTGTTTTTTAAATGAAACAAATAAAGGCTTGTTTTTAAAAATCCTATGGTGCAAGACTTTAACCTTGTAAAAGTTGCCATATTTGGGTTTTATTTTTTTTATGTTTTTTCCTAACACCATTAAATTTACTTATTTAACTGTATTGGTTGTTTGTGTTGTTTATCTTCTTTAAATTTTTATTTTTAAATGGTTTATGAAACTTTCTATATGTAGTGGATCATTGTATTTATAAGTTCATGCATTAGAGATTTATGTGTTTTGTTAAGTATGTCATGATTTTTTCCATTTAAAGTTGTATTTTTAATGTTACTTTTGTTTACATATGTTAATGAGAGTACTGATGTCCTCAGGGGCTGGCTGGCTGGCTAAGTTTAGCCTGGGGGGCAAGCCTGTAGCAGTGGCCCATTGTGTCTGTATGCCTGATACTTTTATACATGCGTGTATTTTTATATACAGTATATATCAGGAAGTTCACTTACCTTTTTTCAGGCCTCTCACCTTTCTTCCTGCCTTCCTTTTTTCGTCTGGCAAAGGTACTCACTGTCTCCATACAAATAAATATATATGATAGTATAAGAAAGGTCTCTGGACTTGAAAACAGTGAAGGATATCTGTCACGTTGGTTCATGCATTAATTTGTATGCTAAATAAATAGGCTCCTTCGCTGTTTACAAGACTCTAAAGTGTTTATCTTATACTTATTTCTTTATTATGTATTTTCTATAGGCCTGGATCTATTTCCTGCAATGTTCTGTTTGGGTACAATGTAAGCTCATTTGCATGTATTTTATTTGCACCTGCGGCGATCTCTATACAAGGGGGAAGGTTGCATATTATAATGTTTCTTGGGAGAGGGGGTATTTCTTTATAAATGGATTCATTTGTACTTTTTTAAAGACCTTTTTTTGAAGACCTAAAATAAAACATTACCCACATAATTAAAGAATCCCCTTCTTCCCCAAATATCCCACACTACTCCCATGTGATCTCTGTGGAAATTAACCTGTATGCATAGAGTGAATTTGTGTTTATATAAATCTATGTGAACAGGTCCTATCATATGGAGAGTGTAGATATTTTCAGGGCTGTAAATAAGCATTATGAGGTAGTGTGATCCCCAAACCAATACAAAAAATGTCCCCATAAACTTGCCTGTAATCTTTTACTGCAAAAGGCAGATCAGGGATGAGCTAAGGTTGTTTCTGTTTTTTTATTTTTTGGAGGGGGTTTAATTCTGGGGGTAGGTTTCCTAGTTTTATGATCCCTGATCCTGAACTCCTGTTTACATTGCACCTCTACCTTCACTCACTCACTCACTCACTCACTCACTCACTCACTCACTCACTCACCTTCCTTCATGACACAGATGGAGCATCCCACGTGCAGCAGTAGCAGGGAGTCAGAACAGGAAGTTAAGAAGAGGAACCTCTAGCCCTGCCCCTGATCTGGTCACATGGTCGTTTCCACAGGTCCTGCAACTTGTTTCCACCTCGGCTGCAGCGCAGAGGCTGTGTCCCACTGAATGGCTGCCAGGCATAGGCTGATGTGTACTGACAGCCTGTCCCTGCAGAACAGCCTATGCCTGGCAGTCATTACTTGCTGGCTATGTCACACTACACCTCCAGGGAGGTGGCCGTTATACATACAATGGCAGTGCGGCCCAGGGGGCACAACCCCCCCTGCCCAGCCCGCCACTGCAGTAAGCAATTCAAAGATATATCCCTGCATGCAAAGAATACAATTAACTTGACTCCCCCTGAAATCAACATGGTTTATCCCAGAAGTGACTAATTTCAAGCACTTACTTAAGTCTGGATCCAGCCCAATGTGTAGACCATGTACACAATCCTTTACAATTGTACTACATTCCGATGCAATACAATTACACAGCAGACTTACGCATTCTGAGTGCGTATGGAGACTGGTGTTATTAGGTCTGGATCCAGTTCCAACCACCCTCCCCTGCTTTGTCCATTGCTTTTTCCCCTTACTGTAAGCTGTTTCCTCTCCCCATTGTTCTAGTCAACACACTCTTGCCTATATTCTCATGAATCACACTTTTGTTAATCCTCCTCCTCTAAGGGGCAAATACTGGCTGCCACACTGTCCATTTCAATAACTTGTGCTGGTCCTGGTGAAGGATGTCGAAATCTAATCAAAACAATGAATAAATAAATAAAATATTATGACCAAATATTGTAATCTGTGCATGGACAAAGAACCTTGAACCTCTAAACGTGGGAAAATATGAACACACATGAACGCATTTACATGCATGTGCATACTTTCGCAGGCTTTGTTTCTTTTCTGATTCTGCTTATTAACAAAGCTGTTACCAAATTTTGGGCCGTATTCAGACTTAAAGCATATACAGAGTTTCCCGTTTTTTACTACTGCATAGTAAATTTGTTACGTATTCTACGTATCTTTTCCTTACATAGATTACGTATATGCGGTCTTTAAGACCACATATACGCAATCTACGTAAGGAAAAGATACGTAGATTACGTAACAAATTTACTATGTATGCGCAGTAGTAAAAACGGGAAACTCCGGACGTATATGCTATACATCCAGTAGTCTGAATACAGTCCTATATTTGCATGTAGAAGTTATGTATACTTTGTTTTATTTGCAGGAGGATTCAATCAGCTAAATTCTGCCAATCATCATTGGAATGTTATAATGATGTCATGGTTAGACTTTAGTGTAGCATTTCATATTGTATTAGCAAAGTTATATTATGTTTAAAACTCGCATATAGTGGACACAAGTTATAGATATAGATAATATGTAATATCATATGTGCAAGCTTAATTTATTTGACCTTGCTTGTTAGGTTAGGACCACCTGTACATTAGGTGAACCAAGGGAGATTAAACTGCATGTTGGGTAGAGGCTGTGGGCTGGCTTGAAATTGTGTTATTATATTTTTGTTTAATTGTTATCCCCTTTGATCCAATTTGTGGGCTGGGGAGGAGACTGGGGGTCTGAGCTTAAAATCCCCTATGAGAAATTGCCCAGCCTCTTCCTTACTCTGGATTTCACCCACCCGCTCTCCCAATGTTGGTTGCTATGAGTTGTACTCAGTGGAACGGTAGTTTTTCTTTTTCTTTCAACAGAACCCAGTGGCGGTAATGTACGGCAGCGGGAAGGCAGTGCACGGGAGTATCTCGTGAGGCACAGTGGGGGTTGAGCCAAGGAGTCTTCTTCTCCGTTGGCCCAGTATGCACCGTGTTTCGTGTTTGGGGCGGGCACGGTGTTTAGTGTATTAACTGGGAGAAAGCATGAATTATCTCCAAGACAGAAGGCAGGCACCAATAGAAGTTCAGGCCCCCAGTTTGTGACTATTCGCTTAGCAAGGCTTAGAGTGAAGTGGGGTAATTTTCAGGCCCTCACTTCCTGATGATTCGGTTAACAAGGCTTAGAGCATTATGGCCTGTACTGTCTTCTTCCACCACCATCTGAATTTGATACATGAATACTGTTCATTTGTTATAATTATGCAAAATCATATTATTGTTGTATTTTTGTTAATAAATACAAGGACTCGGTTAGAGTCCTTTTTTTTTTGCAAACAAAGCCTCTTTGTTGATTTATGGGTGCGGGTAACACTATGGTTAGCTAACTCAACGTTAGCACGTTTATGCTGATTGACCTCCAGACGTGAGACAAAAGAACCACTGGGATCCAATGAATTCACTGATCAAGAGGACAGAGGACCTTCCTTTAATCTTTCATGTTAAAAAAAACTGGTGTCTTAACCCTGAAGGAGAGGCTTTTGTATTGAAGTGTCTTGCTGGTACCAGTTTGTGCTGCTGTTGGTAGGATTTGTACTTTTGGAAAAGCCGTTTTCTCATTTGGAGTAAAACTTTTGTGAGCTGGGCCACATTTGGGTTTTGATTCGTCAAGATACACATCTACTTTTAGGTGGTACATTCAGAACAAACAAATATGCCATCTATATTCTAGGAACAAGCAACATAATTGCTATTCTGTCTTTTTAATATTCACAAAACATAACTTACCAGTGACTGACTCTCTTCTCCTATTTTGTTTTATTTAAATCTCTCTCTCTCTCTCTCTCTCTCTTTCTCTCTCTCTCTCTCTCTCTCTCTCTCTCTCTCTCTCTCCCTCTCTCTCTTCCTCTCTCCCTCTCTCTCTTCCTACAACTAAAACTGTTTGTGAATATGCTGGACATTGCCCCCTGATACAGGCCCATCCCATAAGCCATTCCATTTTCTTGCAAGAATATTTCAGTGGATACAATATCCTGTGCATTCCCATAAATACAGGTGCATGATCCACACATAGAATTTTGTAATCTATCCAAGGAAGTTGGTGCCTGCAGTTGTGCCCTGCTTGTTTGTAAATGACCTCACTGAAAATCCTAAAACATATAACACAGTTTTTCTTATATGCATTTGGATGTAAGAGTTGCTTGAAAAACAAATAAATTCAGGGCTGTAAAGTCCACTTTTTGTAGCCTTCTTAGTGCACCAGATTCCTGTCTATACTGCAGGTTGTGGTGATGAAAACGAGGATCAGTATATCACGACCAGCTGCCTGTACTAGAGTTTCATAAATTGCTCAAATGTGCAATATTTTCCTAGTCCGGGACTTGTGAGGACACCCAGAGGAAAACAGCTGTGCTACGGCAGAGTCAGAGCCTTTAGTGCTATTTCACATAAATTACAGATCTGCAAAATCCTGACTTCTCTTATTTACAGATAAAAAATGAAAAAATCTTGGAAATAAACAATGTAGTTGTCCTGTTATTAAAGGATGTTTCCATTGCATTAACATTTACTTACCTGGGACTTACATCTTGGGTTGCCTGTAGAGATAAGCCTCCATAGTTCTGGTTTACCCAGGATTGCTGATTCTCCTGACATATCCAGGAGACTCCCAGGAGAGCTGGCATATCTCCCGCAATGGCCTTGAGGCCGTGATTTAAAGGAAACCACGGTCTCAAGTCCCACCTCACTGTCTATCAACACTACTATTCCTAATATTAATAGAGTCTGGATTATGATTGATTATGTAATTTGCTTCATCAAGCCTGCTCCCATCCCTAGTAATACTATGAAAAGTGGCATTTGCATGAAACTGCAATATATGTCATGAGATCCGCTATGGGCTAAATATGGGAGATGTGCTGCTTTCCCAGGAGACCAGGAACACTGAATTACCAGAGTATCCCAAACATTCCAGGTTGCTGTTATCTTATTTCCGCCATCACCAACTTTGCTGCAAAAACCATTTCAAATGCAAATAAATTTCTACATATCTTTCATTCCACCACCAATTATTTGAAATAACACTTACCATTTTTAAGTGCATACTTATACTGTGAATAAAATGTATTTCCTTCACATTCAATAATCTTACCAACATTCAGTATTACATTCATTAGTATCCCATTGTTACTGTGTAAGGAAGCTATGAGTTGCTATCGTTAGTTAATTATAAAAGTAATTGTATCTATGTCAGCTAATATCTATAAATCCTAAATAAATATATTTTCTCTTATGTTCAGTCATATAGTTCATTATAAACAGAAAAACTGCTATTCTTAAAATTGTTATTGATCTGTGAGTTTGCAGATCTAAGTCAGTTCTATGGTAAACAAAAACTTATAGTGCCGGACAGGGCTGGTAAATGTTTCCAGATGAACCATAAGTGAAAGTGGTGCAAGCTTTGAAAATGGGCATGTGTTACAGGTCCCTCTCAGCATCTGGTTCAGAAAGTTATAGAGAGCACCCACAAACATGTCAGCTTTCAAGACTTTCTGCTTTATTGTGAGCCAGAAAAAGTCTCTAGAACATTCCAGCACTATTGCTCTTTTGCTCCTCCCTGCAGTGCCCTCTACTGAATCCTCCACAAATAACACCATTTCTTAAATGCAGCTTTACATATAATTATAGTATAAGTTACAAACACAATAATATGTCAGGGGTGATTTTTGTTACAATGTTCAAGCTGCTACACATATATAGACGATACAGAGAGTCTCCATTGTTTATATTATTTATGATAACTTTCCAGTAAATACTATATAATTTAATTAATATATTTGATACATAGATACATCTAAGTTTAAAAAAAAAACAAAAAAAAAAAAACTCGAGGACACTATATGATACAAAATCACAAATCTCTTTGTGACTTTGGGCCGGATCCAGACCCCTGCACATTTTCCGAACGTGCAGGGGTCTGTCCGTATGAGAGAGAGAGTGGAGTGCACGCCTCCTATCACTCCCCTCTCTCGTGCGGGTTTTATGGCAGCTCACGCTGCCATAAGCCTGCCTTAAAGTGCTCGCGTGTATCAGCGGTCCGTATGACCGCTTTTCCGCACAAGTATGGGAGCCCCCTCTCACACTGTAAATTTTGCATTTGTACGCAAATGGGACGTACGGAACTAAAGTTCCGTATGATTTTTGCTACGCTAGGGTTAAAATCGTAACCCTAGCGTAACATCTGGAGGGCGCATGCGCTCTCCAGTTAAAACAGGCCACTTACTCAACTTGCGTGCATAAGTGACCTGTTGGTCGCAAGTCTGGATCTGGCCCATTAAGTTTAAATCAGACCTAAACATCTTCATGGACTTTCTAATGCTCACAAAATGGCTGCCTCTAGGTTTATATTTTGTTTACACTTATGTTCTTGGTGGAACTTGAGGATTCTTTAAATAACAGATGTTTAAAGGTACAACACAAGATAACTCTTAAGCAACTATAGTAATTATTGCTTAATAATGATCAGCAAGTTTCCAGGAGCCCCTATCTCAATTGTTGTTGAGCTGGAAAGGTCAGCGGGCACTTCTGCAGTCAGTCCTGTAGGCAAGGCTAGGCAAGGGAACTCACCTTGTGCTAAAACCTACATACCCCAACAACAACAGAGCCAGAACTCCCTACCTTATTAGGTTATAATCATGTTTTAGGCAAGTTAATTGGTATTTCTTATCTAACTAAGTTCTACATTCCACATATGCGCAGTATAATCTAGCATCATATAATGTTAGTATCCCATATCCTTTGCTCCTACCAAGAACATCCTTTTCGGCATGTCTTGGCCTTGAACATCTGATTCTACACAGTATTAATAACATGTTTGCATAAAAGTACATTACAAAATGGAGAATGGCAGCCATCTTAGGAGCTTATGTCATTCATTTTGTGACAGTAGTTACCTTCAGTTGACAGACAAGAATTCCTACTTGGACATGTTTGCATAAAATAAATACATTTAAATTATTCAGTCCTTATTAAGTCTATGGGCCACTGTTTATTACACCCAAAATAATAACTTATTGATAGACAATTTAGATTATTCATGAAGCTGGGCTGGGTATATCTGATTATATTGATGTTACCACCTTGAAATAGTGTTTTCTTTTTTAAGCTTTTCTTCTTCGGAGCAGCACTGTTCTCATTCATAGCAGAGTCATTATTGGGTTTGGCAGGTGAAGTGATGAGACGTGCAAGTTTTTTGTATTTACTTAACAGTGGTTCATTTCTCTGTTTAGTGAAGTAACTTTTAAATCAAATTCAAGGCCAAATAAAAGAAAGATGTGCAGGTGCTACGGTTCAATAAAGATGTTTAAAGTATTTTCTGAAACACCTGATATTATAAATGACATTGACACTATTTTGTCATTTCCATATCCGCCTCATCTCTCTTCTAAAATATCTCTAAGAAATAAATGAAAGAACATCATGTGTATTTGAAGAACAGTAGCCGTTGTGAATCTGAATGCAAAATACAGTGTTATCTGCCCAGCAGTCAAAATCTGCCTCCTGATGTCTTTGTTAATGAACTAATTAAAAAGTACACAAAGTTACCGATGACACCTACAAATATGCTATTTCTTTGTGCTAGAAACATCACAGCAAGACAGGAAAAGCCAACCAGATTTAATCACATGTTCTATTTGCAAACGCATTTTATAAAATGCTAATAATTTCTCTGTAATAACGATATGCTTATTTGCCACCACTGTGACTGCATCCTAATAACACCCCTGTGAGATGGACATCCACTGTGCTGAAAGATTGCTTTACAATCTCACATTCTTATCCTATAATTTTGCTTGATATGGGGTATCCCATTTGTGTTCATTCTCTGCTTATATGACAAGCTTTAAGTGTGCACATCAAGTTTGCCTGCAAACAGTAGAGGCAAAATGGCCCCAGTACATGCCAGAGAATGGTTGTGAAACAGCATGCCTGATAAATTCACTCTAAGGCAGGGCTGGGAACCATTTTTCTGCCAAGGGCCATTTGGATAAGTATAACATCATTCGGAGGCCATACAGAATTATAAACTTAAATATAATCCTGCTTTATTAGGTAAAAATGTAATGAACTGCCCCCTAATGTGAGCTTTGGAAGAAAATGACTGCAGCGTCCCAGAGATCCAGCTGCCGCCCCATGCAGGCTGCTCCCCAATGAGAGTTTCCTGATCAGGATCCAGGAATATGGAGAGTTTTACGGTCCCAGCTACCACCAGGGACCCAGGAGCAGATCGGGATTCAGAGTCTGTAGGACCCAGCCCTCACCTCCGGAGCATTGGAAGCGGAGTCCTGTCTGTGGAGGACCAAAAGATTTGAGAGGCCTTTTTGAAAACCGATGCCACCCAAACTTGCACAATCCGAGTACTGAGCCGATGCAAAACGTAATCAACGCGTTCCTCAGATCTCGCAGGATTTTGAATTACATACATGTCCTTCCCCAGCACAGTACACTAACTAGCTGCTACTGGTCACTAATGGGGGTATTTATCAACATTAGTATGTTTGTTAGAAACAATCAGATTTAACATAGATCTTTCTCTTCGCTGTGAACTGTATATTGTAGAAGCCAAAGTCTGAGATATGGTTGCTGGTCTGTTGCGGGAGCGGGGGACCGGCAGTGACGTCAGATGCAGTGCGCGTCCCTGGATACGCGTTGCGCGGCCGCACTTCCGACGCGGCGACGTCATCTTCAGGTGGGGCGCCATCTTTGATGTTCAGAGGTGGGAGCTCTGCTACTTTGGCTGCGACAGGCGCGGCAGTCCCTCCAGCGGCTCAGACTTTTCCAGCTTTAGGAGCGGTGAGTCCTGCTTTGCAGCCAGGGTCTGGATTGGCAGTGGAGGCTCCGGGTGCTGGTCAAGCTGGGGTGGTGGAGCACGAAGTTTTGTTTAGCAGTTTGGCCAGTCAGCAGGGGGAGCAGCTGTGGTTCGGGAGGACAAGGTCTGCCTCCTTTTCTTTCCCCGGCAGTCCCGTTTCAGCTGGGTGCCACAGGGCAAGAGGTGGATGGTGCCCAGTTTGGGGGGTGGTGTTTTGCCCAGTAGCCAGTTTGCTAGGGGTGGGCCAGCTCTTTTTACAGCAGGCAGGTTTTAATGCAGGCCCCTATGCCCCTTCAGACAAGCCATTTCATAATCCCTACCCCCCCTTTTGGATGGCCCTATTGGCCGGGGGCTATGTCGCCCCCCCCCACCATTTTATCCTTGGCAGAGAACCCCTTTCAGTCAGGTCAGGGGGACAGCAGAGGGGATCCAGGCACGTGATAGATCACGTTCGCCTTTCCAGGTTGTGGGATCTGGAGGTGTAGTGCCAGCCGTGAGTGAGGTTACGGGGGCTGCTAATGTAAATGCTATGCTTGTTGCTAACCCTCCTCCTGTTGTAGAACCACGTCTGTCATCTAGTGGTCGCAGATTCAGGCACCGAAGGTCCTCAGAGAGGCTTCAACAAGGTCCAGCGGCGCCGGTTACGGCCGCATCCTCTATCCAGTTATCGGCTGATGCCCCAGCAACTGAATCGGCTGCCCAAGATACGGCTACGGTCAGCAACGGTGAGTCTGCACCTGAGGTGCTTACCGATACGGTTGACGATGTTTCTGTTTCCTCCTATTCGTCCTTTTCCTCTCTATCTTCGGCTCACACCCTGCGTATATTGCCCAGGGCTATTGATAGGCACTTGCGTAGGAGGGCCTCTAGAAGGGTGGCTGAGTCTGGGGCTACTGTCAGTTTGCCACAGGTGGGTATGGTTTATTGCGAGAACACAGCCTTAGTAAGGGGTATTCGGCGCAAGTAAGAGAAAAGATTAAAAAAGGTAGGTACGTTGATTTATTTTGCTGTGGCAGAGGGGAGGAAAGCCCTGCACGATGCACGGCAGAAAGGTAGCATTGCCGAGGAGGCTTATCGCTGCCATGACCGTTGGTTCTATGCATGGTGCACGTTTGCAGACTGTTATCTGGAAACGAGGCCCACTGAATTCAGGGACTTGCTGAGACACCAACACTTGGTGCACGACCTTATAGTTCGCATCAAGGGTAAAGCGTAGAGATGTTGCGACGAGCAGTTTCGGTGTAAGCGGGACGGACAGACTAGCTTGCAATTTGGAGTGAAAGACGTCGAGTTGTGGTTGGAGGTGACTCAGCGAGTTCCTGTTGTTGGTTCCAACCAGACACCTAGCAATCGGTTTCAATCAAGGGTGGGCAATGGCGCCCCGTCCCCATCCAGAGCCAAATGTTATGGGTTCAATAATTCATCCTGTACGTGAGGACGGCGTTGCCCTTTTGCCCATGCCTGCTTGCGCTGCAATGGGGGACACCCAGCTAAGGATTACGCAAGGGTCGGAAACAATACCATCAATGCCCGTGGAGGTGCCACTGCCAGTGCTAGGCAAGGCCCCCTCCCCAATTAGGTTGCAACAACTGGAGGTCTGGCTTCGGGGGTATCCCAGGAGGGACTTGGCTGAGTTTTTATTGCGGGGTTTCACTGTGGGTTTTAAGTTGCTGGTGGTTGGGGAGGTTTCTTCGGTGTGCCCCCACAATTTAAGGTCAGCCAGGGAATTTCCAGCTATTTTAAAAGAAAAAATCTCCAAAGAAGTCTAGTTAGGCAGGATGGTTGGCCCTTTTGCCTGTACACCCATTGTTGGTGTGGTTGGTCTCGAAGAAGGCATCAGGGAAATTCAGACTAATTCAACATATGTTTTTTCCACGTGGAAGGTCTGTTAATGATGCGATCCCTGACACGTCGGTTCGGGTCGTGTATCAATCGTTTGAGGATGCGTTGGGAATTGTGCGTAGCTTTGGTCATGGAGCTCTCATGGCCAAAGTGGACATCGAATCAGCGTTTAGGTTATTGCCAATCCACCCATCATCGTGTAAATTCATGGGCTTAAAGATGGATGGCAAATTTTATGTAGATCGATGCCTGCCCATGGGCTATTCGGTGTCCTGTGCGTATTTTGAAACCTTCAGTACCTTCTTGCATTGGTGCGTCGTTTCGAGTACTGGCCACTTGGGTTTGGCCCACTATCTGGATGATTTCTTGGTAGTGGGTCCTGCAGATTCTTCTACGTGTGGGGATGTAGTAGGTGCTTTGTTTTCCTTTTTTCTTCTTTGGGTGTTCCCATCGCGGCAGAAAAATCAGAAGGTCCCATTTCAAAATTGTCATATTTAGGAGTTGAGGTGGACACTGTTGCCAAGCTTTGTAGGCTTCCTCCCGACAAAATTGTGCAGCTCCATTTGCGCACACGTGAGGCTATAGGTGCGAGGCGCGTTACCTTGCGGCAGCTGCAATCTCTTACGGGCTCTTTGCGCTTTGCATGTAGAGTTATTCCAGTGGGGAAGGTTTTCTGCCGCAGGCTGGAATGTGCTTCGGCAGGTGTGTGTGGGCCTCGTGGGTGGATCCCAATTACTGATGACCTTCGAGCAGATCTCGGTGTTTGGGATGCATTCTTGGAGTCCTTTAATGGGGCGCGGATTTGGCATGCCTGGAATTGCATTTGTTAGCTGATGCGGTGGTTTCGGCGCGTATTTCCAAGGGAATTGGTGCGTCGGTGCTTGGCCGTTTACGTGGCGGGTGCTGGGCTTAGTCCGGGACCTTGTTCTTCTCTAAATTTTTCCTATCGTGGTGACTGTTGAATTTTGGGCTCAGTGCTTTCAGGACAGGGACATTGTTTTTCAGTGTGATAACTTGGGAGTCGTGCAGGCTATTAATCATCAGAGCGCCTCCTCCTCCGCCTTTTGCGGCACCTTGTTTTAAGGTGTCTGCAATTTAATATACACTTCAGGGCAGAACACTTGCCGGAGGTGGATAAGGGTGTAGCGGACGCGCTCTCTCGTTTTGAATGGGGTCTTTTTCCGACTGCGGGCTCCTCAGGCTAGTTTGACACCAACTCCCTGTCCTGTTTGTGTTTGGCAGATAGTCAGCGCTGGATAGAGGATATGGCCCTTCGATCATTGGCGCCAGGTACCTTAAGTCAATACCGTGGGTATTGGGAGGTGTGGTCTAATTTTTGGGAGGTGCAAGGTGGGGCTGAGCAGGACCTTTCCTTTGCTTGAAGTGAATTTATGCAGCAACAATTCATGGCGGGTAAGGCCCAAGCGTATATGTCTGGGTAAGTCCCAAGCGTATATGTCTGCTATGTTGGCTGGTTTATTATTTTTATTTTGCATTACAGGTTTGCCTGATATTACCAAGCAATTTATCTTTAAAAAGGCCATTAAGGGCTGGGGCCGAGTCAAACCTCCTACCCCCGACGCTAGGCGTCCCATTACATTGCACATGTTGCAATAATTGCTGGGGGCGATAGATAAGATGGCGATGGATCCTTTTGAATGCATGCTGTTTAGTACTGCCTTTGTGTTTGGCTTTGCGGGCTCATTTAGGGTTTATTGCGGGCACATTTTAGATTTATTGACTTCTAATGTTCTTATTTTCAATGACTCCATTCACTGCAACATTCATAGGGGTAAGACGGACCAGGCGGCTAGGGGTCGTTGGGTCGTTTTGGAGAGACATAATTTAGAGGCAATTTGCCTGGTAATTCGGGGGGAAAGATTTAGTGCTGTGCGTCCCCATGCTGCTCTGGTTTGGTTTTCCCACATGAATGGTTCTGCAGTTTCTGTTTACCAGTTTAAAACTGTTTTACGCAAATGTTTGCAGGAATTGGAGTTGTCTCCTATGTACTATGGAACGCATTTGTTTCGAATAGGGGTGGCTTCCACTGCAGCTGCAAGGGGAGCGGCAGCTGGTTATATTAAGCAACTTGAGAGGTGGAAATCGAATGCCTTTAAGTACATTATACCAATTCCAGAAGATGGTTGAATTTAGCAGGTTAGCATACTCCTTGTTTTCACCCCGCCCCCATTTGCTTTCTTGCTTCTTTTCCTGGTTACGCACTGGATAGGTTCTCAGGCTAGCTGAGAGCTGCTTGTCACTTTCGTGGGGGCGTGAAGGGATTTTCTTGCGCTTGACAGAGCGCTAAGTAGTTTCCCCTTTTAGAAAAGATCTTTGTTGAGGTGATGAGTTTTTTACCTTCACCCAATGCGTAACCACCCCTGGGTTTTCTCATTTGCGGGTTCAGTTAGGACCATTGTCTTTTCAGACATGGTAGTGTGTGTCATGGTTTATTGCTAATAATTTATCTTTCACATTTCTCCCACAGCTGCTCCTCGCATTGTTTGGGTCTTTGGCCATTCTTTTGTTTTTTGGGCAAGGTTGCATCCGCTTGTTAGGTCTTTTGAAGAGATTGATGACTTTAGTTTTAAGTGGTTTGGTTGGCGGGGGTTACTTTGGGAGTCATGTCTTGGCTATTTTGCCCGGCAGATCGTTTTATTTGGTGAACCTCACATAGTGGTATTACATCTTGGGGGTAGTGATGTAGGGAGAATGTCAGGGTAGGACCTTATCAATTTGATTAAGAGGGATTTGAGTCAGGCGTTTGAGTGGTGGCCAGGAATTGTTTGGTATTGGTCAGACATCATACCCCGGAGAGTGTGGAGACATTCAAATAACAGTCTGGCAATGGATGGTGTTCGCCGCAAAATTAATAGGGCGATTAAAGTTTTTCTGGAAAGTCGTGGAGGTCAGGTTATTTCACATCCTGAGATTAAGTTTGACAAGTTGGATTTGTACAGATCAGATGGGGTCCACTTGTCCTCGGCTGGGCAAGCTCTTTTTCTAGGCAAGTTGTTAGAGGTTTTTAAGGATTTAGGTAGTGTTGATGGTGGCGATACAGATCAGTAGGTGATCAGTTATTTGGCGGTAAAGCAGTTTCATATTGTTATGCTGTGATTTTATAATGTTTTTTCTCATTGGCGCAGGTAGTGGATGAGCTGAGGCGGTTTGATGAAACATTTAAGGTTCTCGGCCATATTTAAGGATCGGCCTGAGCGAGATTCGCGATGGACGGGCTGTCTCTGATCATTTGGTTTACGCCAAGGCGGGAAGAGTGTGCGCCAGCGGTCAATTGATTTAATGTTTTTTAAGGTTTTATTGACTTATTCTTACTTGAATCAATTTAATGAATCTGCTTTATATTGCCCCTATCAATTTTAGGGATAAAGTTAAAGCTAATCAATTAAAGGAAATATAGTCAATAAATATTTTATAGAGCCCAATTATTGTGTCTGTGTTTTATTTCAAAGTATGGTGGGTGGTATCACCGAGTCATGGCATTACACATGTGGAGTTTAAGAGTTTTGTATTGAAACCCTCAATTAATAAGGAGACACCATTGGTCTCTGTTGCTATTTAAATATCATTGAAAAGCTTTTTTTTTCTGTTCTATTCAAATAATGCTATTTGTGCATTTTATGAGTGAGACATTTTATTATTTTGTAGGAAATTTTGCAAAAAAAAATACAGATCAAAAAAACAAAACTAAAACACGAAGTTAATACAGATCCAAAAACGAAATCAAAACCAAAACATCCCTAATAATCACCACTAGTTGGTAAACATGGACTCAGATGAGTCGGTAAATCTATTCACAAATAATAAGATATAATGTTAATAATAAAAATGGGCCGGATCCAGAACTACGTCCGTCTTCCATAGACGGACGTAGTTCAATAAACAGTAACTACTGCACATGCGTAGTAGCTATTGTACGTAATCTGCGTATCGTTTCGATGCGTAGATTGCGTATACTAAAAGACCGCATATACGCAATCTACGTATCGAAACAATACGCAGATTACGTACAATAGCTACTACGCATGCACAGTAGCTACTGTCTATCGTAGTTCTGGATTCGGCCCAAGGACTTCAAAAAGTAATCATATACCAAAGGGCTATGACTTTTCTTAGACAGATGAGAACAAAGTGGGGGCTGAACATCAACCCCTTTTGATAAAGGGCAGCCCCAAAATGCTCAATCAAAGATCAAGGATTCTTCCTAGTTGCTTTCAGTACTTTTTCTTCCAGTGTGTCTGCTTTTTTGTTTTCGAACATGTCTTTCATCTACTGCCAGGATGTCCCATATTGCAGCTCTTTTCCAGACATTACGGACCATTTGTACACATTTAACGTTACCTGCGGAGGAACTCATGTGGATCACCATTTATTTATTGAGTTTACATTCTCCTGTATGCCGCTTACATGGACTATGTGCATTTATTTATTTAAAGTGATTTTATTTAAATATTTTTTTTATCTGCCCAGCGCTAGCTTCCTTTACCCACTTCTCCCTTTGTGTATTATTCCATATTTTAGAGTATTTTGGACACGCTTTTAAAGGGTCCCATTCTTATGATTATTATTGTATCAACCCCACTTCCACTGGCGCCCTACTTCTGTTTCAAAGACAGATGACATATTCTTCCAATAAGACACTGGACCAGGGCCCACCCATAAAACAAAACCCAGTGCCGCAGCTGCTTTTATTTGCGGCCAAGCCAGCATCTCCTCGGCTCACCACCACTGCACCTCCCGGGATACTCCTGGTGAACTGCACTGCCTTACCACCAACACTTAAGGAGACAACCATAGCAATTGCACCCTGCAATAAAGGAAATATTTGAAACACCTGAAGTGAACAGCATCAAAACAATTCCCTCAACCCGGGGTTTAACTTCCTTTGGGTTCATTCTAAACCCTCAGTTGTCCTTATTTATATAGATTGGTTTGTATACTTGTTTTTGTTTATAGCCTGTTATCAATTTTGTATTGCTGCCTGTTTTTGAATTGATTGCTCCCAGTTCACTATTCTCATATTACCTGTATCTCTTCTGTGTGCACTAAAAAACACTTGTTTCATTCACTTGTGTATGGTTTATAGTGCTTAGCTACACCTGGACCTGGGTGCCTACCGAGCAAGCCTCTCCCCACCATCAGGGGTTCTAGTAAAGACCAGACCCCAGTTAAACTGGGTGCAGTCATGTAACAATGACAATATTTTTTAGAACTTTCACAACCAGATTTAAGACAAAAGGCTCTCTTTACATACAAGTGCAATTTGCTATGAACGTAGCTCATCCAGGTTCGTATCTCATTGCTGTGAGCCTGGAAGCATATACTGAAACTTACTCTTAGCTCGCTGTCCTGGGATGACATACAAGTTTTTTGCAGCGATCACAGGATGTCTTCCTATGAATGAAGTCCCATCGATGGTCTGCTCGTGTGCAGAGGCAAATCAAGCCACGGCTTGAGAAACACTGCGCATGAGCAGACTCTTCATGTCGGTACCAGCATCTGCAGGCAGACGCATCTCCCGGGAGGTACGTTTTTTACCCTATTCTGGTGATCCATGCTTTGTGAATAACATTAACTTTATTTTCATGCGCTTGAAAACGGGTATTAACATATGAAAATGACCTTTGTAAATAGAGCCTAAAATACTCACACGAAGCATAACAAATATCTCCATTATAGTAAACTAAGTCAGCTGGGTTAGAGACTTTACCTACGTTGGGCCGGATCCAGACCTACGGGCGCCTTACGGCCGCTTGAGGTCTGTACGGCCGTTCTCCGCCACATACCTGATCGTAATGGGGCTTCCCCCACTCCGTCCCTTCATTAGCATGTCTAAAAACCCTTACGGTGTCGTAAGAAGCAGGGGAAAACAGGGGAATTACGTATGACATGTACGTAATTCCCCTGTCGGCTGTTACCGAGGATCTACCCCATTATGTTTAACCGTAATGTGCCTTTTCGCAAAATACCACACTTGCGTACAGATTAAAAGCTAAGGTCCTTAAGATGAGGGGACATATGGAAAGCTTATTACACGCAATCTTGTGTCTAAATTAATTTTAATACATTGATCATATTCAGTTGTAAAGTTACTTCTTCACCAGGATGTAAAAAAGGTAAACAAGATAGTTATAAAGTAAAATTTGCCTGCTTAATGCAAACATCTTAATAATTGAAAAACATCAGTTTTTTCACTAATAAGTGATCATGAACTATAATTATTGGGCCGGATCCAGACCAATGGGCGCCCGAGGTCATTACGTGTCCACCTTTCTACCTTAACATTTACAATCACATACCCGATCATAACAGGGCTTCCTCTGCCCCCTCTCCTCATTACCAGGTCTATCTCCACCTTCTACGACAATCATAATAGGGAGACAGCACCTTTCTTGTAAGAGCCAGCGTACGTAACATACGTTACATACGCCGACACTTACGGCGACGTAAGAAGATTGTGCACATGCACACAACCTTCTAGACAGGGGAGTTATGTATGCACTGTACGTAATTCCCCCGTTGGCCGTAGTGCAGGATCTGGACCATTCTCTGTAACATAACAGATATTACATAAATACGGTCTAATAATACAAACAAAAAGTGTTTTTTACGTGATAATTTAGTATTAGAACACGTGTATATCTTTTCAGTACACTGCTTTGTATCTTCCAATTTTGTTTAACCTCTACATCTTAGGAGTCCAATTATTAAAGAGAGAAGGGAAAACTATAAGCAAATCACAGAGGATCGCTGGGGGGTAATTATTAATAGATTCCAGAGCTACATACGAGTCTGGTTTGTTGTAAAGCGCGATGGTCCTGACAAATATGAGACCTGGAAAAATATTTTTAACTAAACGTTCCCCAAACATGACCATTTATATAATATTTAAAGTTAGGCTATATTACATGTATTTTTGTGTAGTGTTTCCTGTAAATGTCTGTTCATATTTCTCTGTTATCCAGCATTTACCAGAGTAAATTTTTGTTCATATGAGTACCAAAGACTTCCTTTCCACATTGCCTTTTACCTTGTGACAAACAAGTTCAGATTAATATCTATTCTATAGGAAGGCATTATGTTATAATGAGAAATTAGGCAGCTTTAGACTCTAAACTCAGCAACGTTTCTGAAATGTCAAAGTGATAATTCAAAGAGATGATGACCTGGTTATGCTCATTTGAAGACTAATGTGAACACTACAAATTAGGAGGCATGCGAGGAATTGTTTAACACACTATACAATGCAGTATTTTTGAAGGGTAGTTATTTTTGTTTCCAGTCTTTTCAATTATTTTAAGCCCCGATAACCTTCACTCATGATTAATACATTGAAAATATTTATTGTTAGACACAGTGTATCTGAATGTAAACAATGGTGGTATTAAAGAGGAAAGCGATATACACAGGGCCACCATCAGAAATAGTGGGACCCAGGACACATCCGCAGGTTCCGCCCACACGTGCTGTCATCAGTGAGATCACGCAGGGCGCCACTGACCAGCATTAACCTTGGGCCAGTGCGCAGGGAACTTTTACCCTGTGCATTGACCCGCAAAGAGCAAAGATGAGTATTGTGGGCCCCATCAGCTCCGGGCCTGGAACAATACTCCCGGCTGTTCCCCTCCTGATGCCGACCCTGGGTATACAAAGAATTTAATGGAATATACTTATATTTGATTTTACAAATAACATTACAAGTAAAGAAATTGCAAAGATAAGAAACAATGGGTATGATCCTGGCAGAAACATAATAAAATCCCACAGAAATAATTTGAGGTTAGGAGGCGATTCAGATGTAAACTGTATTGTAGCGCTAGATCCATATGCAAGTACGGCAGGTTGCCAAAGAATGCATTGTGGCCAGACACAGTACAGATAACTCTTAGAGATAGGTGTTCTCTACCCCAGTGATCCAAACATAAGTATAGGGTTGTTCATTGGGTGTTCCGTTTGCCGCTGTAAATACCCTATTTTCAAATTACACACAGACAACAGATCATTGTCATCTGTGTGTATTTTAAAATATGGCCCCATTGAGAAATTCTCCCCGCGACCCGCCACCGGACCCGACGGTTTGCATCGCTTTCCGACAACTGAACAGGTTAGTGCAGGGGAGGGGATGTAATGTAGTAGGGTAGTTTTAGGGTTAGGGTGCGGGGAGAGATGGAAGGGAGAAGGGGAGACTTAGAGTTAGGCTGTGGGGAGAAGATGGATTGGAGATGGGGAGACTTAGGGTTAGGTTGCGAGGAAGGGAGTCTTACGGTTTGGCTGTGGGGAGGGGATGGATTGGAAAAGGGGAGACTTAGGGTTAGGCTGTGGGGAAGGGAGTCTTAGGGTTAGGCTGCCGGAAATGATTCTTACGGTTTGGCTGTGGGGAGGGATCGGAGAAGGGGAGACTTAGGGTTAGGCTGTGGGAAAAGGAGTTTAGGGTTATGCTGCGGTGAAGGGATTCTTATGGTTTGGTTGTGGGGAGAAGATGGATTGGAGAAGGGGAGACTTAGGGTTAGGCTGTGGGGAGGGGAGTCTTAGGGTTAGGCTGTGGGGAAGGGATTCTTACGGTTTGGCTGTGGGGAGGGGAGGGATCGGAGAAGGGGAGACTTAGGGTTAGGCTGTGGGGAAAGGAGTCTTAGGGTTATGCTGTGGGGAAGGGATTCTTATGATTTGGCTGTGGGGAGAAGATGAATTGGAGAAGGGGAGACTTAGGGTTAGGCTGTGGGGAAGGGAGTCTTAGGGTTAGGCTGCGGGGAAGGGATTCTTACGGTTTGGCTGTGGGGAGGGGAGGGATCGGAGAAGGGGAGACTTAGGGTTAGGCTGTGGGTAAGGGAGGGTTAGGGTAATGAAAGTAAAGAGTAGGGTAGGAATGAGGGTTGAGGTTGGGGTTGGCGTCACTTACCTGTCTGCGATGGGGCAGAACGTTTCTCAGCAGCATAATTTAAAATTAAAGGAGGGTCGAAAATCTCACTTTCGAAAAAAAGGGCCGTCCCAAGAACCAACCACACCCGTTCCTTGGTGAATGTCAATGGTTGTTATGCTCTGTGTGAATGTATATTTGACAATGTGGATGCATTTAGACCCGAATCACCACAATCATGTACGCGTCTATTTCAGGCATGTGCAGAGTAAATGTAAGCAGAGATACGTTACTGGGCATATGTTCCAGTTTGGACCAGGTCTATTGACACAAATGACATTACACTTACTTGCATATGCCTTGACCTTTATTCCAGTAAGAGACACCCTTTGTGCAGGAGGAGAATTAACAATACATCATATAACAATGTGCTGATCACCTGACACTTCATGCTGGAGCTAAGAATCACCAAAGCAGTCCTTGTGCATAACTGTATATTTCCTCCAAATGTCATTTAGTGAATTAGGGCTGGATCTAGAATGAAGAAAACCAGCTGACTGAATGCACAGTACCAGCCCTGCATACTGGGCTGGTCCACTCACCATGCATATGAAATATGAAATATGAAATACGCGTGGTGGGTGGTCATAGGTATTTACATTGTACAGTAAGAGCTTGGCTAATTCCTTATGTACCATTCAGTATTTCGCAAACACAGTGATGTGCGGAATACTTATGGTAGGGTGCAGGTGGACTGCCCTGCACTCCTACTTGCAGAATTTTGGATGCCAAAATCCGTACATTAGTCTCCACAATGAAGGTTAACGTATGGATCGGGCCCATAGCCCTGATTTGATAATACTGGCCTACCACCCCAAAATCGGAAGTACAGCACAAGACTTTCTGGAAGGTGTTCCTTTTGAATCCTTGTTAACTTTCAATTTTCTAACACTCAACTGTTGGGATTTATAGAGATGTAAAACATACAGCACTTAACCCTAAAACACTATAGACATGATTAATTTGTTTTCCTTTTGTTTTTAATTAAACACATGTGGAATTTAATGATGTAATACCCTGAATGTTTTTTTTATTTTTCACATCATCTGCTCCTAACACAGGGTTTGGTGTGTGAGTTAGGAATGAAAGGTACGTAAGTGAGAACATTGGTCACGGGATGTGACGTCATTAGCTTTATGACCATGTGTGGGAAGACTATTAGGGTAGAACTAGGCAGAACAGGCCCTATAGCAATTTTAACAGATTGTTGACATTCTTTTCCTACACAGTAATGGAGAGACCAGGGGGCAATGTAACTACATTCACCTCCTATAGGGCTCCATTTACTATATTGTTGCAAGCAGCGTACATTTCCAAATGCACTCTCACTGCAATTCTCAGCGAATATCAGGGTCCATTTCGACGAACTTATTATTTATTACCTGTCCGGCAAGGTCCCACCATGATCCGCGGGACTTTCGCCGGCATCGAGTGAAGAAGAAGTGACCACGCATGCGCAGCAGCTGCCTTTTGGGACTTAAAAACGTTTATGTCCCAAAAGGCAAGCAACACTGCGCATGTGTGGAACTCTGAGGCAGAAGCGACGCCGTGACTGGTAAGTAAACTGTTTATTTTGTATTGTTCTTTTTTATTATTATTATTTGAAAGTATTTTTATTAATAATTTACTAATTAATGTATATACATTTTTTATTTTTTTATTTATTTTTTGTTCAATTTTATTTGTGTTTTGTATTACAGCTGTCTCCCGATATATACCCCCCTTTCCTCCCCCTAATAACAGCTATTAGGGGAAGGAAAAGGGGGATATATGGGGGTGCCGCTGTTATACCTACCCTAACGCCATCTTCAGATGGCGTTATTTAACTTGTCGGCGCAGATTATTAAAATCCACGCTGAAACTTTGTAATTCCAACGATCACATTCATTAGAGCGGGCTGGCGATCGTGACTGCAGAAGCTGATGATCACCATGGTTTCCATGGCGATCCTAGCTTTGTAAATTGTGCACATTGTTTTCAGAAATAAAGACTGTTTTTCAGGTGTAAAATGGTCTTTATCTCCTGAAAACGATATAGTAAATGGACCCCATAGTTCTGACAGCAGAAGAGGCTGCATTTCCTTTAATGCTTTAATTCCTTTTGTACTTTTCCCATAGAAAAAATATGTACAAACTTGCCATTTTAATTAGCCAGTAGCTACAGTATGAACAAGCAAAACCATAAGCAGGTAGGAGAAACCACATAGAAAGTATCCCATTAGTGTTAATTAAAGACAAAAGCCATATATAGTTATCGTATTGTCTATTGCATAAAATAGAGCATAGCTTAATCAACAATAATCTATAAAATAATAAATTTTTCTGCCATTATTACACAGATGGATCCTTTCTGTTACGTTTGCACCAATTTGTTCATGGGTTTCATAGAATTTTGCCTTTGATTTTCTGTTGCAATAATCATTTTACTTTACAATGTGTTC
Organism: Limnodynastes dumerilii; assembly: GCA_011038615.1. Classification (NCBI taxonomy): domain Eukaryota; kingdom Metazoa; phylum Chordata; class Amphibia; order Anura; family Limnodynastidae; genus Limnodynastes; species Limnodynastes dumerilii. The sequence goes on from WWET01000407.1 coordinate 317,894, forward strand.
CAGGCCTCCCAGCTACATTTACATTTTCAGCAATCTGGTCCCACTCAGGTTCCAAGAAATTGAATTTCAGCATTTGGCTGGTGGGTAGAGGTGTGTGTGTGAGTGTGTGTGTGTGTGTATGAGTTTCTGAATTCTGCTGGAGGGCAGGAGTCAGTGTTTTGAACTATAGATAAAGCACTAGGGACCTGACACACAGTTTTCTCACAGTGAATGCACAAATCCGCTGCTAACGCTGTTTCTTTCCTATCCAGAGTTGCAGCTTTTGCGACTCTGGATAGGATGCAATAAAAAAAATGAAGAATGTGTACCGTATGACCAGAAATGTGTTTAAAAAATAAATGATGATTACATTTAACCTTCAAATATTTGTACGATGTGTGAGGCTGTGTTTGAACTGCAAAAAGGGCCATTACTGAACAAAAGGATTCTCCATTTTACGGTTACACCAATCCCTGAGCTAGTGTAATTTTAGGTTGAAGCGCAGGGTATCTGACCTACTACTATGTTTGCAGCAGCACTAAACCACCTGCTTTCTATTTTTAATATAGTGGAATGATCCCTGTTCCACTAGCGCAGAGCACACAGAAGCAGATACAGGCGGATGGGTAGATTTGCGCAGGGATTTCTGTGCTCGCTCCTGTTCTACACATGCACAGAGGTGTTTTCTGGTGCATTTCCACCTAATAAATACATGGATTCGCAGCTCCAGGACCTAGGTGTATATCAGCTTGGCATAATAAAATTACTAAATTAATAAATTTTTACCTTTAATTTTAACCCTATGATCATTAGCAAAAGTGGAATTGTATCTCCAAAATATTATTTGGTAGCAGAAGAAATGTTAAGTAGACTCAGAGAATAAAATGAAATAGCTAGTTGTCTCTATATTGCACATTTCATTAGGAGCCTAACAGTAATGAACCCCTTCTTAATGATAAATATTAAAATGACTTGAAGATCCCTGGTTTTTAGAATTATATAGTGTGGGTCCCCGTAGTTAACAAAAGG
>WWET01000407.1:327904-359184 GCA_011038615.1 Limnodynastes dumerilii
GATTGATGCATATGATGGCTGGGAGTACAAGATAATGGTAATGGGGGGGGGTCTTTTACTTTCCCAGGAGCGCTGGACCCCTAGATACACCCCTGGCTACCAGTCAAGCATTTCGCTTTGGATCAGACCCTATGTCTTTAAATAAGGTGGTTATGAATGTAATTGTCAGTTTTACTGCAAGCCATGTATAGATTAGAGTTGTATACACATAGTAGCACTGCATATACTTGTATGTTGTCTTGCCAAAGTCAGTTTGAAATATTTTCAAATAAACATTTTTATTTGCTCACTATAAAAAGAGAAAAAAAATTGGCATTAAACTTGGAGTTACATATAAACTGGGGGATCTAGAGATATTTCATTCTAAACTGTATTTGTGTAAATCAGAATTTGCGAAATAACATTCAATAGAACTTTACCTCTGTAAAAGAAAACTCACTATCTAGCTGCCACAAATAATGCATCAACTTACAAAGAAATCCAAGACAGTAATTCCCTTTTCTCTGTGGTCATATAACAAACATTTCCTCATATGTTGAGTATTGTGGTCAGTCTGAGGCTGTATTGCTCTGCTAGATTTTAGTTCCTGCAGCCAATATTCCTCTTAATGTACAACTGGAGCTATAAAATGGTTTTTAATCTCTCTTTATTGCAGCACTGCAATGTGTTGCAGATGCCTTCAATGACAGAGGCGTTAATGATGTTTCCACGTGTTTGAGATGCTCTGGAAAAGTTTCCTTCTTATAAAAAGATTTTTGAAAATGACTTTTCCTATCTGATTACTTGATGTTTTTTTGCAACAAAGAAAATATTCTTTGCCCTTACATTCTTCTGATTAACTCAGGATTTTTCTGATCCCTCATGTCTACTTATTATCATGATGTCACATCTCTTTGTACAAGAAGTAAATCAAGGCACTCAAACACCATAGATGCGTTTATAAACTGCTAAGCAACAGGGAAGTTGTAAGCTTATAATTTTAATTGATGCTCCATGCTTTCTCTTTAACCAGTTGAATATTTCAGTATGCTGGATGTATACACAAGTTGATATAATTAGATTATTAGCTTTTTAGCCTACATGCAAGTATTTAGCAGCTAAATATAGGATTAATTTACTAAGGCATATATTACAAAGTGCTATATGGTAGGACTTATTTATTTATAAGGAGAAGCAATTCCATAAAGTTGCATTTAAAAAATAATGCTTTAATTTGGGTATAATGCATTTTACTAAAGATTTTGGTCTGGATTCACAGTTACATATTTTTCATCTTACCTACGTTGTTTTAAGAATTGAGCTACTACGCATGTGTAGTACATAAATTCTTTAAAAAGAGTAAGTAAGATGAAAAATACGTAACTATAAATCCAGACCTTTATTCTGTTATTAAGATCCAGACATGGTGAAATAAGTGACTATGATATATAGAGAATTATCTCCTGTTAATAAACTGATGTAGTTCTTCATCCTGTGTTCCCGGTGGAACTGGAGGTTCGGTAAATACCCAGAGTTAAAGGACACAACACAAGACAATTCTTATCAATTCTAAATTATAGTATTTAATAAAGAATTAAGCAAAATACATGAATAATACTTAGTTTAGGCTGGAAGTTAATGTTTGATATTGATCAACAGGGGCTCCTATTTCGATTGGTGTCGAGCTGGAAAGGTCAGCAGGCTCTGGTCAGGTCACTCAGTCAGGTCGGTTACGTACAAAGCCCGGGTCACTTCTGCTCTCAGTCAGATCAGTTACGTACAAAGCCTGGGTCACTCCTGTGCTTAGTCAGATCAGTCCCTTATGAAGCCAGTGAGCTGACTTTGTGCCAAGTCTTTTATACCCCGACAACAACAGAGCCGGAACTCTAAACCTTATTAGCTTATAATAATGTTTTAAGCAAGTTCATTGGTATTTCTTATCTAACTAATTTCTACATTCCACAAATGCGCAGTATAAGCTAGCATTGCATGATGTTACTGTCACATACCCTCTGTTCCCACCATTCTGCCTTATCGGCATGTTTTGGCCTTGATTCCCTCCGCCGCTGCTATTGCCGGACCAAGGGACTGATGAGTAAACTATCTGTGCGGGGTAGGGAGGGTCAGGGTCAGGCTGTAGGCAGTGGCAAACGCAGGATTTTGAAAGTGGGGTTTCCAATATGTGTAATACATGTGGGGTATATTAGCATATCTCCCAATATTTTGGAGCCCGAAAACGTGACAAAAAAGCTCCGCCTCGTTTAAGCTCTGCTCCCGCCCCGCCCCCACTGTGAGCGTGTGTGTTAGAGAATTAGACTGTAATGCGGCAGAGGTTGAAGTACTGTTTAAAATTGTAAAGAGCTAATCTGAATATAATATCTATGACGTCCATGAACGTTCTCTGTGAAAGCAGGAAGTTTATCATGTAGATTTGAAAATATTAAAAATAAAATAAATCTACATTAAGGAAATGCTTTGGTTATTTGCTGTAACAAGTTATATTTTTTAAGTAATTTATAATTTACTTCTTTCACACAGTAAAATAGTAGTTTTATATTGAAGGTACACATCTAATAGCAATAGCAGTATACAATGCATTAGTGGAGCACATTACACAATGGGTGCGCCACTGCTGTAAGGGAGGGAGGGTTAGGGACAGGCTGCAGGAGATGGAGGGTTAGGGTCAGGCTGCAGGGAAGGGAGGGTTAGGGTCAGGCTGCTGGAAAGGGAGGGTTAGGGTAGTGAGAGGGGAGGGTTAGGGTTAGAATTAGGGAAAGGAGTGGGGGACTATTTTTACTTACCATTTTGGAGCATGGAGCATTCGGTGCTCTATGGATCAATTGCTATGCCTCACCGAGGCATATGCAATCGAAATCCCAGTCAGTTCACACCCCATTAAAATATGGAGAACAGCAGCCATCTTAGGCTACGCCTAAAGGAAAACAGAAATAGCCAGAGTACTGACTGTAAAGTTTTCTTTTGATACTGCATTGTTGGGAAAAAAATCTTTGTAGCTTCACTTATTGTGAGGTTCGGCCCTTATCATACATTAAAATGATGTCTAGTTTTCATCTCATAACCATTTGCAGACGTTGGAGGTCCAAACGTGGCTTCTCAAGTATCTTGGAAGAAGGCTGGTTGTGTTCCTTCTTAACTAACACAGCCACTAAGGCTCTTGGTTATCATTTAAGTAATGAGGGACTGGATCCAGACCCCCGTGTGCTTTCCGTGCGCACGGGGGACTGAAATTACGCGAGACAGAGGGGAGTGCACACCCCCTGTCACTCCCCTCTGTCGTGCGGGCTTTATGGCAGCTTACGCTGCCATAAGCCTGCCTTAAATGCGATGGGCGGATCAGCAGTCTGTACGACCGCTGATCCGCTACAGTGTGGGAGCCCCCACGCAAATGGGCTCGGACGGAACAAAGTCCGATTGTTTAAACGCTAGGATTACTCCAGTTCAGTCAGGTGATTTTTGCACCTTGCGTGCGTAAATCACCTGACCATCTTAAATCTGGATCCGGTCCGAGATTATTAAGTCAGGTGGCACATGGAGAGTTGCTATAGATTTTATAGTCTTGAGGCATATTAATGTGTGTTGGTCAAGGTGTTGGGTAGCTGTTAGACATTCAGAAGGCAGTAGTTTTGGCAATAGGTGAGATAGTAGTCAGGTGACTAGGTAACAGGTCTTCATAAACTGCAACCATGATGGAGGGAGTAGGAGGTATGATGTGACGGGAGAAGTGGATTATCTGGGGAACAGTGACAAATTGTGTGGTTGGGTATCAAGAAAGATGAAGGAGAGGGAAGAGTATTATAAAAGGGCTCAAGAGAAACATCATCAAACCCCGCCCATCCCTAGTAACTCTAGGGATTACAACAGAAATGAGTAGCTGGTCGGGGCTTGCGGGGGCTTTGCTGGCTCTCCCGGGATACCGGGAGAACTGCCCAAATTTTGGGAGTCTCCCAGATATTCCGGCAACCCTGGCCTAAAGTAAGGTTTTACACACTCAACATATATTTTAAAAGATAGAATAGTGATGATTCCTGTCTTTGCACATTATTAAATAATTTCCAGAAAGGGTCAAAATCTAATTCTTCCCTTCTATCATCCTAACCTTAACCCCGTATGTATTGCTGCTTAATCATAACTTTCCTTTTCTATGATCTTAACTCTAGTCAAATTACATAGATATATAGGAATTCATTCCTTTGTAAAGCTTTCTTTCCATACAAAATGGCCCCATGACTATGACAGGATGAATGTCCTTTTCTTTAATATTTCCTGCTAAATGGTTCTTCATATCTAAAGGTTAGCTCTAGTTCAAAGACTTATATTATGCCTGCTGCATCAGGATGAGCACATTGTTCTCCATCCAGCACATTACAGCTCAGTGACATTTTCTTTATTTGTCTCTTAAGTTTCCTAGTGGTTTTGGTGAATTATACACATGGGGTAATGGAAAGAATGAAATTGGTATACTTCATAAAAGTCTGACTACACAGCTAAAGAGTTAAAGATCTTAATATGAGGAGCAGAGCATCTCTCTTTTTTATAGGGCCGGCTTTATGAACAATTTCGCACAATGATCCATCCTGAGCAAACAGATTTATTAAGTTGGGTTTTCACGCTCTTGCATAAATTGAGTACTTTACCCAGATACTGGTTCTTCCTGCACATTGTGTATATAGATTCTCAAAAGAAACACTAACTGACAATTATTTCATATGTGCTAATGTTGGGACCATTATGGTTAATTATTTTTGTAACATTTATTATTTAGCGCATAGCTTTTCTTAGATATATAAGTTTATTTCGTCTTCTTCTACTTCTTCTTATTAGTACCCAGTACCAGGGGCATTTTAAGACGTGAGGGGGCCCTTGTGTAGGATTTATACATGGCCCCCTCCTAACCCGAGACAGTACTGTCCCGATTCGCTGACCTCAAAAGGGGCGTGACCTAACATTGCTTCAGCCCTGCCTCTTTTTTGGCCCGTGAATGGGGACAATCCCACCGCAGGGGAAGGGGGGCTCATTCAGCATCTAATTTTCTTCCCTCTAAGATCTTCTGGGATGAAGAAATAGATGCTGAATGAGCCCCCCTTCCCCTGCGGTGGGATTGTCCCCATTCACGGGCCAAAAAAGAGGCAGGGCTGAAGCAATGTTAGGTCACGCCCCTTTTGAGGTCAGCGAATCGGGACAGTACTGTCTCGGGTTAGGAGGGGGCCATGTATAAATCCTACACAAGGGCCCCCTCACGTCTTAAAATGCCCCTGGTACTGGGTACTAATAAGAAGAAGTAGAAGAAGACGAAATAAACTTATATATCTAAGAAAAGCTATGCGCTAAATAATAAATGTTACAAAAATAATTAACCATAATGGTCCCAACATTAGCACATATGAAATAATTGTCAGTTAGTGTTTCTTTTGAGAATCTATATACACAATGTGCAGGAAGAACCAGTATCTGGGTAAAGTACTCAATTTATGCAAGAGCGTGAAAACCCAACTTAATAAATCTGTTTGCTCAGGATGGATCATTGTGCGAAATTGTTCATAAAGCCGGCCCTATAAAAAAGAGAGATGCTCTGCTCCTCATATTAAGATCTTTAACTCTTTAGCTGTGTAGTCAGACTTTTATGAAGTATACCAATTTCATTCTTTCCATTACCCCATGTGTATAATTCACCAAAACCACTAGGAAACTTAAGAGACAAATAAAGAAAATGTCACTGAGCTGTAATGTGCTGGATGGAGAACAATGTGCTCATCCTGATGCAGCAGGCATAATATAAGTCTTTGAACTAGAGCTAACCTTTAGATATGAAGAACCATTTAGCAGGAAATATTAAAGAAAAGGACATTCATCCTGTCATAGTCATGGGGCCATTTTGTATGGAAAGAAAGCTTTACAAAGGAATGAATTCCTATATATCTATGTAATTTGACTAGAGTTAAGATCATAGAAAAGGAAAGTTATGATTAAGCAGCAATACATACGGGGTTAAGGTTTGGATGATAGAAGGGAAGAATTAGATTTTGACCCTTTCTGGAAATTATTTAATAATGTGCAAAGACAGGAATCATCACTATTCTATCTTTTAAAATATATGTTGAGTGTGTAAAACCTTACTTTAGGCCAGGGTTGCCGGAATATCTGGGAGACTCCCAAAATTTGGGCAGTTCTCCCGGTATCCCGGGAGAGCCAGCAAAGCCCCCGCAAGCCCCGACCAGCTACTCATTTCTGTTGTAATCCCTAGAGTTACTAGGGATGGGCGGGGTTTGATGATGTTTCTCTTGAGCCCTTTTATAATACTCTTCCCTCTCCTTCATCTTTCTTGATACCCAACCACACAATTTGTCACTGTTCCCCAGATAATCCACTTCTCCCGTCACATCATACCTCCTACTCCCTCCATCATGGTTGCAGTTTATGAAGACCTGTTACCTAGTCACCTGACTACTATCTCACCTATTGCCAAAACTACTGCCTTCTGAATGTCTAACAGCTACCCAACACCTTGACCAACACACATTAATATGCCTCAAGACTATAAAATCTATAGCAACTCTCCATGTGCCACCTGACTTAATAATCTCGGACCGGATCCAGATTTAAGATGGTCAGGTGATTTACGCACGCAAGGTGCAAAAATCACCTGACTGAACTGGAGTAATCCTAGCGTTTAAACAATCGGACTTTGTTCCGTCCGAGCCCATTTGCGTGGGGGCTCCCACACTGTAGCGGATCAGCGGTCGTACAGACTGCTGATCCGCCCATCGCATTTAAGGCAGGCTTATGGCAGCGTAAGCTGCCATAAAGCCCGCACGACAGAGGGGAGTGACAGGGGGTGTGCACTCCCCTCTGTCTCGCGTAATTTCAGTCCCCCGTGCGCACGGAAAGCACACGGGGGTCTGGATCCAGTCCCTCATTACTTAAATGATAACCAAGAGCCTTAGTGGCTGTGTTAGTTAAGAAGGAACACAACCAGCCTTCTTCCAAGATACTTGAGAAGCCACGTTTGGACCTCCAACGTCTGCAAATGGTTATGAGATGAAAACTAGACATCATTTTAATGTATGATAAGGGCCGAACCTCACAATAAGTGAAGCTACAAAGATTTTTTTCCCAACAATGCAGTATCAAAAGAAAACTTTACAGTCAGTACTCTGGCTATTTCTGTTTTCCTTTAGGCGTAGCCTAAGATGGCTGCTGTTCTCCATATTTTAATGGGGTGTGAACTGACTGGGATTTCGATTGCATATGCCTCGGTGAGGCATAGCAATTGATCCATAGAGCACCGAAAGCTCCATGCTCCAAAATGGTAAGTAAAAATAGTCCCCCACTCCTTTCCCTAATTCTAACCCTCCCCTATAATTCTTTAATAAAGTGTTACATGTGTAAAAATATGTAAACCTAACTAACATTACCCCCTACGTGTATGCACTTACCTTAGGTGGTAATCTCTCTTAAAGTAAGTGGTATACATAAAGTGTTACATGTGTATAAAATTAATGAAAACATTTTTTAACTCACCATTAGATGTCCGCATCTTGGGAGCCTTCTAATTTTCTTGAAATGCTGAATTCTGTTCTTTTCTTCAAGCTTGAAAAATCTTCTGGGCTGGAGATGCAGAAGAAAGCTTCTATTCTTGATCCCGGCGTCTTTAATATAACTTCCCGGCAGAAGCTGATTATCTTCAGAAGGTGACGTCAGGAACAGTATAGCTGTACTGTACAGGACATGGAGGCTTAGGGTTAGGCTTCAAGACATGGAGGGATAGGGCTACAGAAGTGAGAGGTTAGGGTTAGGGCTCAAGGGGAAGGTTAGGGTTTGGCTGCAGGAAACAGAGGGTTGGGGTAAGGGGAAGGTTAGGGTTAGGCTGCCGGAAACAGAAGGTTGGGGTAAGGGGAAGGTTAGGGTTAGGGTAAGCCTTACCTTATAGAAATAGAAATCTTTGCCACTCCAGAAGCCACACCACCAACGCAATAAGAAATGGAGACTGTTGGCCATAGCCAGTTAACAACCGTGTAATGGCATTTCCAATTTGACCAGCAAACCACACTCATCCAAAGCCCATAATCAATAAGGTTCTGGATTTGGTCACAGACAAGGGCATGAAAGGGGTACAAGGGGACTGATGGACATTCTTCTTATGTGCAGGATTGAGGAGGTCTTTTCCTTTCTACCGATTCAAAGGGTGCTCACGCCCTTTACTGCAGAAACATTTTGTTGTGTGCACCCTTCATTTCTTTGTAAACCATGTGGCATAGACTTGAGCGCCGCCTGGAATCCCCTCTGCCTAGCCTTTCCACCTCTATATAACTGCTCTGCATGGAGTGCTGTGAGAGACAATGGGGTAGATCCAGAACTCCGCTTGCAATCCGTTTACTAGCGTAGCGTATTTTTGCGTGCGTACCTTCTATACATTCCCCTTGAATGTACGTACTTTTGACCGATTTCCGCTTTTCAAAACCTACCTTAACTTTTGGCTGCTTAACCGCTATCGTCCGCACACGTACGGATGGGCAACGCGGACTTACGCAGCTAAGCACGTCCATACTGTACACTTTAAATGAAAACCCGCGCCTACATTGTGTAATGTAGACGTACTTTTGGCTCAGGTTAAATGGCAAGCCCACACGCATGAATTTACGCAGCAAATACGTGAATGACCCATATGCTCAGAGTTACGTTGCGTTACGTAGCGGATCATCTGGCTTGCGCATGCGCAGTACATACAAAATCGCGATTTTACGTGTCTGCCAGGCATAAATTCGCACAGAAGCGTTGTTCTGGATCTGGGCCAATAGAATTACCAGATCCAAAGATGGCCAGATACATGGAAAGCTATGGAAGCAGTCATACAATCCAAAAATCACTTGGCTTCAGCTGGCTTCCACCTACTGAATTGAATTCAGACTTCCAATTTTGTTGTGAATAGATAAGCAAGAAAAATATTCTGAGGAATATATATGCACTGGGCATCTTTTAACATTGTAGCCACCCCTAATTGCCCCAAATGATATGTTAGGCCAACATTGTCTGCCCATATGAAAATCGCCCCTCCCAGCACGACTAAAAACACTAGCAAAACTTGGGGTCTTGCTGCTCTGTTCTATATTCCTTACCAGGTCCACACTTACAAATTTAAATAAATGACTGAAACAGAGAATTATTAACAGTTACAGGTTCTAAGACTCACTAAACACTGTCCATGCATCAAAGTATTTTTAATGTAAAGCCAACAGGAAAATAACAAGCCCCAACTGATATAAGTAATGGTGCCTTGTACGGCTGAAATACATGAAATGTTCATATTCCTTCTCATTCAATACCTCCCCGTCGAGCGAAATTAGGCAGTAATATAATCCAGTGCTCAAAGGGAGAAATGGGTATCCAGAAAATTACAGACATAATAACATCGACTGTGTGAAAAAATTACTCTGAGGGGTGAAGAGAGAACAACTTGTCCTGAGTTTAAAGAAAATAAAAAGTCCCCCCCCATAATCCTGTATTCTAACCCCTCACCCACAGTCCCTCAAGTCACATGACAGTATTCCAGTTTCTTCCTTCATTACATATATGCTTATTATTCAGTTATTTCATTAGAACAGTGGTACATTTATATACTATGCCAGCAACACTTATTAGCAGAGCCATATCTAAGGTTTCATAAGGCTATTTTTACAACCTCGGGGAATAATCAGCCAAAGACACATAAAATACATCCTTAATCACATCTTGCTTCCACATTTAATCCTACCCTTGGCAATTATTTATGTATTTACATAAGGAAAATCATAGTTTAGATACAGAGAGCCGTATTCAGAGATGCGTTTTTTCCAAAGTACGCAATTATACGCACGCACGTAGCAAGCCAACCCCCAGCAACACCCATGACACTCCCCTCTCACGGCCATGCAATCGTAGACTTACACTTCCATAGAGCACCTCTAACTTTACGTGTGTACATACGTGCGTATATGTATTCCGTACGTGCGATTCTATGTAACTGCGTCCTCAAAGGCTCATTTAAATGCCTCCCGCCACCCTCTTTCACATAACTTTTCCAGTACGTATTCCAACCCCGCCCCAACCCCGTACGTATGTCCCCAAGTGCGATTCCCATTTCCATGCCTAAAGCACATATGTGCGTATATTCTACGTAACTTACGTAAATAAAGTTACTATGTGTGCGCAGTTAAAAAGTACCTACAAATACGCACGCAACTCCCCGTGACAACGGATCTGTGAATGCGGCCCAGAATTACTAGAGCAGCTGTAGAATGTAACATAGGACAGACATTACTCCAGTATTCTCAAGTCTCATTCATCTTCTGACTTGTTAAGAACGAGTAGAGATCAGAACACTGCAAAGTAATAAAGTTACCAAAAAAAAAAAAACCCTGGGACGATACACATTATTCTAGTAATTGAGGGTATTAGATAATGTTGATGGAAACCACTTTTTTTTCTAGCAGACTGAGCATATCATTTTACTGAATGAGGCCATTTGTATGCTAGATAGAGAGATTTTGAAAAGCCCAATCTTCAATCCATGGAAATGGGCATTTGTGAAACAGATAGTCCGCGTCAGAATCCACTATGTCTTTCCAGATTATATATTGTAAAGACAAATTTTCTGTTTTATCATTTCACTGAAAGTACTGTATGTACTAATATATGGCTTACAGAAGTTTGAAAAGACAAATTGGAAGACCTCATTACAGAAGTTCTTTCAGGCCACACAACCCAATGGCTGTACGGTATTTACGGTATTAAAGTCTCACGTCTATGTTAAGAACACCCTACATCTCATAGACATTAATCAGATCATTATTAGGCAGCTTAGTTTTGTACTCCATTTACATACCCCAGTAGTAGCAGAAAAGGAGGATGCTAAATACTGGACCGGATTCAGAGACGCGCGTGTCTAAAGTACGCAAATATATGTGCGCACGTAGCAGGGCAACACCCATGACACCCCCCTAGCATGGAAGGGTATTCGGTGACTCCGGCGCCTCCATAGGTCACCCTTATCTCTATGTGTGTACTCACGCGTGTATGTTACTTACGTAAGTGCGTACTTTATTAACCATACCCTCAAAAGCCCATTTAAATGCCTCCCCCCACCCACTTTCATGTAACTTCTAACGTACGGAAGACAACCACACCCCTTCTTATATGTTCCTAAGTGCGATTCACAAGTCCGTGCCTAAAGGACTTCCGTGCGTAAATACTACGTAACTTTCGTGGAAAAAGTTACTACACATGCACAGTCAATCCACTCCTAGGGCCTCATTCACTAAGCTCGAATTTTTTCCCAAAAATCAATTTGCGGGTCATCGCGGCCCATCGCCGTGAATGACCCGCGATTGGTGAATTTTTTGGACCCTAATTCACTAATATGCGATTTTTTTCAAACTCACGCGATGCCCTGCGATGCATTTGGGGCTTATTCGCATTCTGTTTTAATAGCCACAGAGGCTCAAGCTTTTCAGGTATTATTATTACCGTCTATTTATATGGTGCCACAAGGTGTCCACAACACTGTACAAAATACAACAAAATACAGTACAGACATACAGGGCAGGGATGGACAGCATAGTATATATTAAATACAATATGACTATAAAAATATCACTAAAATACAATAAAGTGAAGCAAGCACAGAACGCAAGGCAAAATGCGTGGTGTCAAGCTTGGCAGATCAGAGAGGAGGGGATAGAGCGCAGTGAGAGGTTGAGAGTGAGCCACCAGGTGGGGACGGGGTAAAAGGGTAGCAGAGGGGGATCAGAGGGTACAAAGTGAGGGGGGTGGTGGAGGAGGGAACAACACTAGTATGGAAGGCCCTGCTCACGTGACCTAACACATTATGTGGGAGGGAAGAACTTACAGAAGACATAAGGAGGGGGAATTTGTGTATGATAGGGGGGATGAGCGAGCTATGTAAATTTTACATAAAGGGGGTGTTTATGCCCTCATGCTCAATCCAGATTGCAGAGCTGTTATGTAGTGACGGTGCGTAAATATCAAGCTAGTGTCCTCCAAGTAGAAACCGCTATGTGTGCAGGCAAAGTCGCCATCAGGGGGGAACAGCCAGGACTAATGTTCTGGGCCTGGAGCTGATGGGGGCCCAACGAATCTTACCTAGCTCTGCAGCAGCATATATTAGTGGTATACTGGCACCGATACTTGCTGCTCAGAGCTATTCGTTAGCAGGCCAATACGTGGGGAAAAACTTCACTAATGACGTAACAGAGGGCGCAGGGCCCCGCTGCTGTATCCCGAGCCCCACTGTTCCTGACTGTGGCCCTGTGTGCAGGGAGTGGCCTCCTCCCGCTTGCATGGGACTCACCATACAGCGTGGGTATGTCTTTGGATCCCCGCAACTGCTGTGTTCTGAGCTCTGAGCACAGCATAAGTGGAAGTCTGGATCTTGTCATTATTACTATTAGATCCTAAAATGTGAATGCAACATAAGCTGGAACCACACATACAACCGCATTTCAACTGCAGGACGCTACCTTAACTTTTTCGTTATGTTTAGATATCAGAAATTGGAATCTGGGCAAAGATAATGATGATGATGATAACGGGACTTTTATATGGTTCCCTGGCAAGTACCACATTCCACAATAAACATGTGGAGATAGATTTAGATATGAAGAGCTGGATCCAGACTTAAGCAAGTGCTTGAAATTAGTTACTCCTGGGCTAAACCATGTTGATTGCAGGGGAGACATATTTTATCTGTTGCAAACAGTATTAGAGTTGAGAGGTGATGTTTCCTATCCCAAGTCTAAATAACAGTGGGATAGTAAAGCTGGTCAGTATCTGTGTGCAGTAAGCAATTCAAAGATATATCCCTGCATGCAAAGAATACAATGAACTTGACTCCCCCTGAAATCAACATGGTTTAGCCCAGAAGTAACTAATTTCAAGCACTTACTGAAGTCTGGATCCAGCCCGATGTGTGGTGCATCCTAGTTTAAGTCACAAGGCATTAAGTACGAAGTAGTAATATTTTTCCTAATTGCATTTGTACCACTTGTATCGCAACACAATTTGTTCAACACATGTCAGGATATGTCAATGGGCATTCTCTAGCATGTAATAGGAAAGTGAGAGCTAGAATCTGGTTGGTTGCTATAAGCAACATCTCCATTTTTCCAAACTTACAGCTTAGTAAATCTGTCCCAATATCTTGTCTATAAAGCAATATCAGAATATGAAGTGACATTTATTTGGCCAGGATCTTTTTTTTTATTGCGCTGGCTTGAATGTAGTTGTGCAGAATGGGTGATGGCTAACCTGTCATAAATGGCATTAGGATATTTGGGGGTGTCGTAAAAAGCCAGATCTCTGAGGAAGAGTTTGCCCAGAGCACACCCGTCACTTTTCCCAAAGGTGGGGGCTGCTGGAATAGGGCATTTTTTGGCTTTAAACGTGTAGCCCCAGACACAGACATTGTATATAAGATATTTTAACTAAGGAGGTATTCCATATTTCTGGTCTATTCCATCCCTGAAGGTTTTTTGTGTAAATGCTTTCTGTGTTTTCATCTTTTTATTTCATCAGAAACTATTTTTATGTTAATGTCAATTCTTATAATATTAAATATCAATTAATAAGTTTATATCTCTGTGTTCTTATGAATTCATGCATCAGATCAGCTTGGTAATTAAACACTATTAGTGGTAACAGGAAAGATCATTTTGAGTTTATGATAATTCTGATAAAGCATAATTATGTTAGATTTGTGTAAAGGAGAACCTAAGACCTCCTGAGAATAGTCTTGGTGGTGGCAGCTTATTGGTAATAAGTCATATTTGGGGTGGATAAGGGGCATTAGTCAAAGTATAACAGACCAGCTGGTTGTTGTGATTAACCCCTTGTGTAACATATAAGCCACGAAGGCCTCCAGTGAGGTCAGGGTCATGACAGCACCCTTTATATAAATGTAGCCCTAAATAACACTCAAGATATTTTGGATAATTTGTAATGCAAAGGTATAGTCACAAAACTGCAAAAATGCATTGTGTTATCATCCATAAAAATCACACATAATTTACACCTTTTTGAGTGAAAATAAAGTCAGGTTGAATTCTTGGCATGAAAAACAGTGAGGTGAGCACCAAAATATTCTATTGATTTTGTTGATGTCATCATACAGATGGTCATCATGTAGACACAGGGAAGTGCTATTGTCTTAGGTTTTGCTTCTTTCTTAAAAGCAAACCTTTCTTTTCTTTTCTGTTCTTTTCTTTTCACTGTATAAAGCTTTAGCACATTGAAACAAGAAACAATGAAGAGTTCACATGTTTAGTATACCTTCTATATGAGGGTGTGACAAAACAAGGGATTATTTTTTTCTCTAGTCTGTTAATCTCTCATTTCAAAACTCAGGAGTATTCAGATAGATATATTACCCTCTGATTCCCCCACATGCTAAAATATCTGAGTGTGAGGATGTAATTGTTCTCTGCAAAGTATGTGCTGTCTGTATACTCCATTATTTTATATGTAAATGTGGCTTATGTGATAATTGTTAACAGGTGGGAGCTGTATACCACTAAACATTGTGGGGCTGATCCAGAGTTTAACTTTTTGGAGCTGATTCAGAGTTGCGTGCGACGGAAGCGCCTAAACTAATTTAAATAAGGCCTATTCAAGGTTGTGCATTTTCGCATAAAAAATGCAAGCGTGAATCGCACGCATCTGGAATATGGCTATGCATTGTCGGAAGCTTGTCCATGCTTCCGTCTCATTTGGAATGTGGAATGTGCGCACGCGAGTTGTAAAGACACATTTTACCGTCAGCGTATGTTTAATTCAAAGAGAGGTGGATGCGTAAATGCACAATGGTGTATTTTTTTATTTTATTTTTAAAACAATGGGCCAGATCCAGAACAACGCTTGTGAGTGAATTTATGCGTAGCGGAGCCATAAAATCACATTTTTGTAAGAACTGCGCATGCGCATCATAGAAAATACGCTCCGCAATGTAGCGTAAATGTGAACATATGGGCCATTCACGTATGTGTCACGTAAATACTTATGTGTGGGCGTGACAATTTTACATCCAAAATACGGTCACCTTGATCGCGACATCTGCAATATAACCTCCCACCAGTAGGGGTCACCGATTCAATTCAGAAAGTGACGAAATTTACAGTAGAGCACATTTACTGCGCAACGTAGCGTAAATGTGAACATATGGGCCATTCACTTATGTGTCACGTAAATACTTACGTGTGGGCGTGCCAATTTTACGAGTCCAAAATACAAATGAAATACGTTATGTAGGCGAGGGTTTGTATTTAAAGTGTACAGTATGGGTGTGCTTAGCTGCGTAAATACGTGTTGCCCATACGTACGGGAGCGGATCACATCGGTTACGTTGCCAAAAGTTAAGGTAGGGTTTGGAAAGCGTATCTTGGTCAAAATACGTACATTCAAGGGGTGTGACATGGGGAGTGTATAGAAGTTACGCACGCGAACATACGCTACGCGAGGAAACGTATTGCAAGCGTAGTTCTGGATCTACCCTATTAATTGTAAACTTTTTAATAGTTGTATGTGTTATGTAAATGTTAGAAACACTAACTAATTTGTAATATTGTGTTTTTATTTACAGTATCCAACAATACAAAAAAAACTGACAATTTTTATGATTAGGAAAAATAACAGTTCTTTTTAACATACCAAAACAATAATTATAAATGTTATAGAAAGGACGTGAAGAATAGTCCTATACTCCCCACTAAACCTAGGGTGGTTTTTAAAAAGAATAGATCTATAAGAAATATATTGGCTCCCAGCCACCTTCCACCAGCCAACCAACCTACAGAAAACTCCACTAGGTTACCAGCAAAACCTAAAGGGAACTACAAGTGCAATCATTCTGTTTGTCTTACTTTTAAATTTATGAGAAATAAAGCATCATCAATTACTTCCTCAGTGACTGGAGTTTCATATGACATCTGCTCATTCATCAATTGCTGCTCTACCTATATTATCTACGTCATTCAGTGTGGGTGTGGCCTGCAATATGTAGGCAGGACCACACGCACACTGAAGGAACGTTTTAAGGAGCATAAAAGAAATATCGAGAGAGGGTACAGCCTTCACAGTGTCTCTAGACATTTTCTAGACTACCATGGGCAGTCATCATCCACACTCACCGTTATGGGGATCGATCACATACGATCCACCACTAGGGGTGGGGATTGGTACAATGTCCTCTGTAAAAAGGAGATGGAGTGGATCTTCCGTCTACAGACTCTGTCTTCCAAGGGTCTCAATGAGTCCCTTGAGTTTATTGACCCACAGTCTCTGTGAATGGAGTATCCACTCCTAGTTTCCTATTTCTGGTTCTATACGAAGATCTCACAATTCTATTTGTTTTTCATATCTATCTTAAGAGAATATATATCTGTTACAAATAAGTTTTTGTTGACGGGTTGTTTATTCAAATACAACCTCAAATTAGGGTTAATCATTCATGGTTGCTTATTGTGATTTTACTAATATTTGTCCAAAATCCAATACATTTGCCGTTTAACTCAATTACCCTTATATACATATTTTTTATGTGTCTGTCTGGAAAAATTCGTGATTTTTGGATGTGCACAATTACGTGCATATTTATCGATATGTGTGTGTGTGTGTGTGTGTGTGTATATATACACACATATATATTGTTTATGAATCTTTTTGTCTAATTATCAAGGTCCTATATATATTTTATATTTTATGTATTTCATACACTATATTATATATTGTGTTTTAAATTAAAAATATGAAAAATATTGACGAACCCTGGGACGACGTTCGCCTAAACGTGGCTAAATCCTCCATATGTACTAAGATTAAAGAGAACGCATACAAAATCTACTATAGGTGGTACCTCACCCCCAAGCGTCTCTCAAAGATTTTTCCCTCCTCTTCCCCCCGGTGTTGGCGCCGCTGTGGAGAGGTTGGATCGTTCATTCACGTGTGGTGGACCTGCCCTACTTTAACTCCATTTTGAGATATGGTACATTCCCTCTTAATGACCCTCCTTCCCTGCTCGCCTCCTAAAAATCCTTGGATCTTCCTATTATGTTACCCCATCCCTGACACGGACGCCTCCTCCCGTAAACTGGCCTCCCATGTTTTGGCTGCAGCCAAATGCCTCATTGCTAAAGCCTGGAAACAGCCAACCCCCCCTCCTTACGCGCTCTGACCTCGTATATCTGGTTTGTCGCAGGCATGGAGAGAATGACGGCCTACTTGAAGGGCACAGAGGAAGCCTATTATAGGGTGTGGTTCCCTTGGTTCAATTTACAAGGTCCTACCCAACTCCCTTCGGGGATAAACTTACTACCTAGGTAACCATGAGACGCTTCTCCTAACCTTTAACCGTGTATCTCCAGTGACTCACCCATACCCATGCTCATTTGTGCAGTGATCTCCCCCCCCCCCCCCTTTTTTTTTTCCATTAGTGATTACCACTATGCTTGTTGACTGCCGTTATAATATTCACACTCTTTTTCAAATGTTGTCTTTTATTATTAATATATGTTATATACAAGAGGTTCAGAATTTAGATTTTTGAGTTGTTTTATTTGTGTATAGCAATTTGCTTTGTACTACGGAATTTAGTTATAATTATTCCACACCTGATTGCCTTCATGGACTTCCGTTAAGTAGACGTTCCCATTGGTCTAGTCATCTTGGCTTGAAAAAGTCCCTATACCGGGACGAAACGCGTTGCCTGCTTGTTTTTACATCGGCTGCAATCTCTCCTACACTTTTGTCAACTCTTTGCAATTGCGATCCACACTGGCAGCAAATATCTACGGCACCAGAGCACTGGATGAACTTCAGTTATATCCGCAGTTTAAGGCACTGAGAGCACAACGATCCTGCACGTCTGGATACTTCAGACCCGGGGACGCCGGGTAAGTTCGTGGTATTAACAGTGTGTGCAATCTTGCTGAATGCTCTCCCTCATATGCAAGCAGCGAAATACCATTGGCAATTACTTGTTTTCTAGGCAGCTTGCCGGCGCCAGTATTCAAGCTTGCCCATTTACCTGCATAAGTGCCTTCATAGAAGAACTGTTCTAATTATCCATTGAGCTCATTTATACTACTATTTACCTACAAGTGGATTCTATCTAAACACCTACCGTTTATTATTTCACTAACCGAGCTGGGACATACTTCCACAATTAATTTTGAAAGCTCCACGTTATATTTACCGTATACAATCATCAGCAGAACTGTCATCAATTATTATTACTAGTGATACTTCTTGATTGATTTCCCTAATATTATTCGTGGTGACTTCTTTGTGTCCGGGATACTGCATGCAGCACCTTCAATATTGTATGTTACTGTGATCTTTACTGTGATTCATTTCACATTACAGTGTTTGAGAGATTTGCCGATAATTTTACTAATATATGTTTATTCTAAGTAATATTTTATGTGTAATAATGAACTGTGTTTTTTACTGAACCTCTTGTGGATTTAGATTTGCCTTTAGCGCATCTACACAACAATAATTTCTTTCTGTTTCTTTTTGGTATAGCACATGCCAAGTAAGCTTGCGCTCACAAAGGTTAAATCTAATAATTATTATTAATACATTTAATCAAAATATTTTTCATAATAATTTAACACATTTTTTGATGATATATTATGTATACAAATAATACAATATTAATATTATTATTTGTACCATAAAACATACGGCCACCCATAAGTTGGCGCACAATAATTTATTTTCTCATAACAAGGACGTGCACATGAAACAAACTAAACAAAACCTCACCTATGTTTAAATTCCTCACAGTATCTAATATTCCTTCAGATATTCCGCTTCTTTGTTGGTTTGTATTTTTATTAAATAGTGTTGTAGCATCTATTTCTTTTATGTAAATGAGTCAAATGTATGCCTTGAGGCATTTTCCAATTAAAAACCTATTATAAATACGCTTGCACCATGATCAGGGCTGATGCAAAAAAAAAGTAGTAAGCGTGTGCAAACTGTCAATACGGATATGCACAAATCAGCTAATAAACATCCAAAAATACATTAACATTTTCAAACACGCCCCTTTTTGCATACCAATAAACACGGATTTGTAAGCTGGCAGAGACGGAAAAATGGCATTGCATGCACCTGCTTTACAGCCGACAATACACTGCTTGCGCATGCGAAGTGCGTAATTCCGCTTCGCATCCGTCTAAATTTTGCACAGATACGCAACTCTGAAACTGGCCCTTTAGGTGCAATTGTAGCTCTGATCAATACCAATTGTGAGGTGAAATTTTCAAACTCAACTCTAATTTACTAATTACATATAAAGCTATGCAGTATTAGAGTTCTATGTGCAAATGTAAAGTATTTTCCCCAATTGTAGTCATATTCCTGGTGCAAGTAATTCCAGCATAAGAAATACCGTCACAAGTTACCCTATTGAAGATATCCAGATATGGAAAAAATACAGACAACAAAAATTACTGGCTAGTAAAATGATCAACAAAAAAAAAAACTCCCTACACATAAAATACTGACAGCTAAAATAGTCAACACGTTAAAAATACTGACACTGAACAAAAGCCGACAAATATAATCCCGACTTGAAATAATAATGCTGACACTGAAGAAATTCCAACTAATTAAAATCCATTTTTATTGTTACAATCTTGTACTAAAGGTGACAATTTTCATTGTCACTTATTTTTGCAATACTTCCCGATAACCGGACAGGTTTGTTGAGTAGTTTTGGGGTTAGGCTGCGGGGAAGGAATGGAGCTTAGAAGGTAAGACTTAGGGTTAGGCTGCAGAGAGGGGATGGATCGCAGAAGGGAATGTTAATATTGGTATGACAAAAGAACACAGTAGCTCAGGAACTGGTGTGGTTTATTGCAGGATGACACAGATGATGAATGCAGATAGCTGTTGAAGCAGGCAAATGTCAGAAGCACAGAGTGTCCAAGGTGGGTGTTAATGCCAACAAACAAACATCCATCATAGAAAGCAGGTAACAGAAAACAATGACCCATACCTTGCTCTAGAATGATGGGATATATAAAACCAGAGCACAGGTGTAGGGTAACAAGCACATTACATGATTAGAGAGAGAGTGTTCAACAGCATCCTCTAGGGGCAGGTAGTAGAAATTCCATAATAGAAAACAATCCAGAACTGCCCCTAGAGACAAAACCAGATTTAGTAGTCCAGGGTATAACAGGGAGACTTAGGGTTAGGCTGTGAGGAGGGGATGGATCGTAGAAGGGGAGATTTGGGTTAGGCTGCAGGGAGGGGATCCATCATAGAAGGGGATACTTAGAGATAGTCTGTGGTAGAGGGGATATATCACAGAAGGGGAGACTTATAGGTTAGGCTGCGGGGAAGGGAGGGTTAGGGTAAATGAAGGGGAGGGTTAGGGTAACAATTAGCATAAGGATTGGGGTTTTGGATATAGAAAGCAGCATTTACATTTTTTTTAACAGGGACTATAACAATTGTTACATTTAAAGTTATAACTACTCAAAAAAGTCAGATTCAAAATTGTCGGGAAATTAATTTGTTGGCATTACTTCCATGTCTAGATTGTTTATGTTGGTATTTTTAGGTGTCAGGATTTAAGTTGTCTGGATTTCATATGGGTCGGGCAAAGAAATGTGGAGGGATTTTAGGTGTCGATATTTTTAACTTGTCAGTTTATTATGATGTGGAAAACTTGCATCAGTAATTCCTCCATCAGGATTTCTTGCACTGAGAATTTGTACCGAACGCATTTTCCCTGCATGCAAAAGAATTTAAATGAATTAGCACCCCTTGGATTGCAAAACTGTTTAGCCGAGCTGTACACTTGCACCTGTTTTTCCCTTACTTCCAAACTCTGGATCAGCCCCTATAGATTCTGTGGCCACCTTAAAGCTAACATGTAATTACAGCTCAGTCTCTGTCTGTGTTCCCCTATCCGTGTGTTGGGCTTCGGCCTAGTATTTCCCTCCTACTGTTAGTCTGTCGCTGCCTGTCTTGTGTGTGTGTATATTACCTCTGTCCTGTGTGTTTTACCTCTGCCTCTGGTGTGGCCTCATCTCCCTGCCTTTCCGGTGTGCCACATCATAACACAAGCAGATCATTCAGATTTACTGAACAAGCCAACTGCCACTGGGCTTGGTTGGTGCTGTCACCAATAATTGCAAGGAGTTTGTGTACTATCCTCTTTGCTGGACTTATGCTGGTTGTACTTAATGTTGCTGGCTTATGTCTTGATGAAGCAATGTGGAGTTAACTTATTAATATAATTAGAATTCAAGATTCTTCCATATTGTTGAAATTCCATGGGTCTGGTGTTTTTGTGGTCACATATAAAAAATGAAAGCACTGTGTCACAATTCAGATAAGTTTGGTAGTAAAGTGGATTCCATGTGAAGACTACTAAATACATACCTCACAACTGTCCCAATTTGCAAGTCACAAAAGGGGCAGGGCTTGTGGGAAATGGGAGGAGTTAATACCAAACAGGACTTATTTTGTCCAGATTTTAAGACTCTAAAGGTTGGGAGGTATGTAAATAAGACATTGGGCCTGAATTAAGCACCAGGTTGGTTTTCATATCTGGAAATGATATTTGAGGTACCAGGGAGTACCCTCAAAGGAGAAAAAGGGGCCATTGTTAAATGTGCACACCAACTATTAAAACTTAATCATTAATATGGTCTTACTATAAAATGTAATCAATATTTAAAAAGCTATGCGAAAAAATCTAAGCATATATTGCATCAATATTTGTCATAAATAATTAAACAATGAAAAAACAGATCCACGGACGCGTCAGAACCAAGCCACTCACAAACCACAGATATAGGCAAACTGATTACCATCACTGGCCTAGATAGAAATGTATAGGGATGGTATTGCTGGGCAGCATTGCCCCTGTACTCAAAATAAAAATGAAAATAATAAAACCGCCTCACGGCGGGACTTCGCTCCCGAGGGAGCCCTCACTGTCCCTTGTTAAGCTGCAGTGTAATTGGAGTGGTCTTACCAGTGTCCTGAAGAGGTACTGAGGAGTTATGGGTTTGGAAGCGGCATGTGGCAGAGGCTGACCAGGTCCACGTGTATGAGCCGACGCGCGTTTCGCCGGGGGCTATCTCAAGGCTGGTCTTCATATCTGTCTGAAAGCAGGCTGATTAAAGGTTGTACTTGACTTAGGTAGTGGAAGTCCTACTACTATTTTGTTGAAGTATTTTGCATTATTTTTTCTGATTGTCTGACAAGTGTAACACTACCCATTAGTAGGCACTAGACACAAAATAAGACAAAACATTTACAAGAGAAGATGGAGTTTTAAGTTTTTAACCTAATTGCTGGATGGAACAGAGCATGATTTTGCTCATCTTGGGGGTAATTTTAAACAAGAATCCAGAATTCCAATTTTCCTTTCTTTTCTCTATACACAAAAACAAATCTTTTGTGTGTATTTTACACTGTAGTGTGAAGACATTCGCATTGGAGATCCACATTTAACAGACTGTCCAAAGCTGAAAGAATTATTGTTTTTCTAAACAACAAAATGCATCATCTAGAAGGCCAAGAAAATAGACAAAAGGCCTGTTGCCAGCTGTTATGTTTCACCAGAGATAGTCTTTTACATCAAAGGGTTACAATGGCAAGTTGCTGCAATAACTTATTTATTACCAGACTTATCACTCCGATTGGGCTATTATGGAAAAATAGGATCTTAGGTGTTTTTCATCTCATGAATTGAAAAGAACATGTATTGTTTGGGGATTACAAAAATATTTCCACCTGAAATTTTCTCCGACATTGTAAAAAAAACCTTGCTATAATAAATTGTAGGATTCTCACAAAACAGTTGACGTTTACACAGCTCTAACTATTAGCAGACGTTCTCAGACATCCTGTAACTGGTTCTATTGGTTGAACCTGTGAACCTTAGGTTTATTAGAGCAGTCAGGAAAAAGATGATATACTTACCATATGTAACAAATGCTGATTACATGCTAGGTACGTGTGCATGAAATATCAACACAGAGTGGCTCATTATGTAAGCGTTCTTCCTAAGGTATATCAATAACCATGGAAAACCTATCCAAATGAAGGCACCAAATTATTATTTTATTGTTACAAAATCAGAATTTGATTCTGATTCATTTGATTCTTTACCTAAGATCAGCAAGCAGGATTTGAAAATGCGCTAAGCACAGGTACACAACCTCATTAACACAAGTCAAATAATCAGACCAGGGACTAATGACGCTGCATCAAAGACTTGCTCACTTCACTAAAATGACAATCAGGTCAAGACGGGAGAACTCCTGGTAACTCTGTGAGATTAAACTAAAGCAGGGTCCACACCTCTGTAGTCATACGTGAGATGCGATGGCTCTTAGGCTTTTACTGACAATCCTGATGAGCATGTCAATTCAGGTGTACATTCCGAGACAATCAATCCAAGGACTTGGGGCCTGATCCTCAATTCCGACTGACAGGGGACTTACGCAAGTCAGATGTTCCCTGCAAGTAAGAACTAACGTACGGAACAAAGCTAAGTACATTAGTACTTACGATAAAGTGGCAGACCCTTCACTTACGATGGCCATGTAAATGAAGGGTCCGGGGCGGGGGGATGACTAGGTTAGTCGTAAAAGTTAAGGTAGGAATCTGGACGCATAAGAGTCCAGATTTCCTACCGACAGTGGGGAGTATAGGGGGCGCGCATTCCCCGCTACGGGAGCATACCTATGAACCGCCGCACGTACTTAAAGCGTGTGGGGATCTGGATCTAGCCCTTGGATCTTAAATCAAAGCAAACGCTATTTTCCCAGTAATGTCGGATCTCGCGTGTTTTGGATACCATATGTTAATACCGTGTATGAAATATGTACCCCAAAAGTACTGTCCGTGGACCAGTACGTAATTACCCGCTATGATCCAAAAGTTCGGATCGCAATACCGAAAAATAGCACAGATGCGAAAGATCGTTTCAACTTACGAAACCGTATTTACTCAGTAGTACAGGGTAACGACAAGGCACAGATTCCAACAGCAACAATCGCAGCGCATCCAACCGGCGGTCAAGACGTCAATCCAATCGTCCCACAGGAAAAGAAGATGAAGGAGTAGAGATGACCAGTACGACCCGCTATGATCCAAAAGTTCGGATCGCAATACCGAAAAATAGCACAGATGCGAAAGATCGTTTCAACTTACGAAACCGTATTTACTCAGTAGTACAGGGTAACGACAAGGCACAGATTCCAACAGCAAAGCAACCAGCGCATCCAACCGGCGGACAAGACGTCAATCCGATCGTCCCACAGGAAAAGAAGAAGTGTCCCAATGTCCCAAATCAAAGTCTATTTAAAGTCCACAGATGAAAAGGGCCGCCGAACTCTCGCTTGATTGGAGCGATTTCAATCCTCTGCTGATATTCACTTCTCCATTGGTCTTTGTCTTCAGATGGTCTCCCATTGGTCCTGGACATCCTTTTGTTCTTCTCCTTGGGGGGTTGAAGTAACTTCCTTCACACATTCATACAAAATATTAAAGTAGGCAGCACATTACACTGTTACTTTCGATGTGGCCTGCAGATTTATCACTTGCAGCATGAGCTGCATTTATCTAGAATCCAGCAAGAGGTCCAGATGGTAATGGAGATGCAATTTGTGGCGGCGAATGCGGGGAACGTCTTGTGATGATACAAGTACCTGCTGATCACATGAGTTTACACCGCAGGCTTCTTTTACTCATATCATTTTTAAGTTGTGCACCAAATCTGCATTCACAGCATAATTGTACATCCTAAACGCAACAGCCATAGCTGCATCTAAAATAAGAGTTCTGCATTTTTCATATACAGTAGCACAATGCACATCCAGGCAAATAAAAGCATAATGGTAGCAAAGCTAAAAATAAGGGTAAAACTGCAGAGTCAATGCTTGTGATTTAATGTAATGATGTGTCTACTTTAGCATTCATGTACCTAGTGCTAAAGGGATGCTATTGTAGGTAAGATGGAAGTGTCTCTGGGGTGGGAACATTTTCATTAGCTGATGGAAGGAACTGGCTGGCTTTCATTCAGTTTTGCAGGCATTTGTGCAGGAATGAGATTCCATTTTGTAGGATGGGATAGATAAAATGAGATAAAGGAATGGAGATGGTACATTTACAGTACTGGATGGCACACAATTATTTCCACCTTCAAAAAAATTCCTGAATCATTTATCACGGTTAGATAGTGACTCAGGACCTTATTCACACTTAAGAAGCTTGGGCAGTGCGGGGAAATAAGAAATGAGCTACTAAGAATGTGTAGTAGCTCTATTACACAATCCACGTACCATTTAAATATGTAGATTGATTAAGTGCAGTTTAAAGACCGCACGTACTTTAGAAAGTAGAAAGAGGAGTCCCACGGAAGCCTCTGAGCTGATTTAAGAAGAATGGGAGGGGGAGGCGCGGAAGGGAGCCAGAGAGGGCGGGGGAGGGGAAAGAACGTTTGTATTCTCTTTCTTAAGAAGGAGACTATGAATGGGAACTTAGGGAAGCCCTATGCACTCTTAAGTGACCTAGGTTCTTAAAACAAAAAATAAAAAAGGGGAGGTGGCAGGGGAGGGAGCTGTGAGATAGGTGCAGAGACATGTTTTATATATATACTTATCCGCACCTTCTTAAAGCTTTCTTAAGCTTGAATCTGGTCAATAGTGCTGAGAGTATTTTGAGACGTTCTTATCTATATCTGACCATCCCTCCCCTATGCAGAGGGATATAAATATAGCACTAATGGTTTCATCACTAATAACACACTTACCTTTACATATGTCATATATGTGTGTATAATAATAGTAATAAAAAAATATATATGTATATAAATAATAATAATGGACATGATTCACACTTAAGAATCTTCTGAAAATAAGAACTTAAAGTCACTCCTGGACTAAACCATGGTGATTGCAGGGGAGTCATATTTCATCTGTTGCAAACAGTATTAGAGATAAGAGGTGATGTTACCTATCCCAATTCTAAATAACAGTGTAATAGTATAGCTGGTCAGTATCTGTAGTAGCAGTAAGCAATTCAAAGATATATCCCTGCATGCAAAGAATACAATTTACTTGATTCCCCCTGCAATCAACATGGTTTAGTCCAGAACTGACTTTCCTCTCTTATTTCAAGCACTTTCTTAATTCTGAATCAGGTCCAAACTCATAAGTGAATACCATCCATTAAACATGTATTTGTTAATCAAGATTGTACACTATACTAGAAGAAACAAAATTATTGTGTCAGGCAAAGTACATTAACTTATACACTTTTCAGAATTCCCGTTGTTTCTTTCACCCTTCTCCCATTCTCTCCTCTCTGCTACTGCCACCTTCTCTATGTTCTTTTCCGATTTCACCCTTTTAGTTCTTCGCTACTGTCACCAGCACTCCCCTAACACGGTTCCATTGTCTCTCCTTTGTTTACCATCATGTTATTATTATTATTATCATTTATTTATAAAATACAACAAAATACAACAAAATACAGTACAGACATACAGGGTTGGGATGGACAGCAGAGCACATATTAAATACAATATAAATATAAAAATATGACAAAAATACAATAAAGTGAAGAAAGCACAGACAGCAAGGAAAAATGCGAAGTGTCAAGCTTGGCAGATCAGGGAGGAGGGGATAGAGCGCAGTGAGAGGTTGAGAGGGAGCCACCAGGTGGGGCGGGGTAAAAGGTTAGCAGAGGGGGACAAGAGACTACAAAGTGAGGGAATAGGGGGGGAGTAGTAGAGGAGGGAAAAGCACTAGAATGGAGGGCCATGCTCACGTGAGCTAACACATTAAGTGGGAGAGATGAACTTATAGAAGACATAAGGAAGGGGAAGGACCTGAACTGCTGGTGTGAGTGGAGGAGAGGGGGGAAGAAGAAGAAGAAGGGATAGATGGAAGATGCGGTGAGGATGTTAAGTGTAAGAGGGGCAGGCTAGCCGGAACAGGTGCATTTTGAGTGAGCACTTGAAGACCTGCAATGCGGGAAGAGTCTGACTGAAGAAGGGAGGTCATTGCAGTGGTTAGCAGAATGGAGAGGGCAGGAACGGGTGTGCATGGAGATGAGGGAAGATAGGTGGGGAGCAATGTATGAGGAGATGGTCTTAAAGGTGAGGTCTGAAGCAGACAGGAAGCCAGTGGAGGGTTTGATATAAAGGGAAGGCCGAGGTAGAGCAGTATGACAGGAAGATGAGCTGAAAGCAGCAATGAGTATAGATTGAAGGGGGGCAAGACGGGTGAGCGGGATACCAACAAGGAGAAGGTTACAGCAGTTGAGACGTGATATGACTAGAGAGTGGATGAGGGTTTTGGTAGGATGGGACGGACGCAATGTTGCGTGGGTGAAAACGGAAAGAATAAGAGAGGGTGCAGATGTAAGGTATAAAGGAAAGTGTGGAGTCAAGGATGACACATAGGCAGTGAACTTGAGGGGAGGAGACAGATGTATCACCAATGGTTATAGTAATGGGGAGGAGGAAATCCTAGGGGGAGGAAAACAATTATTTTTATTTGTCCATATTCAGCTTAAAGAAGCGTTGGCCATCCATGTGGATAGGGAGGCAAGGCACTCAGAAATCTTCTACGAAAAAAAAGGGGTTGAGGTCAGGGGAGAAGTAAATTTGGTTGTCATCAGTGTAGAGGTGCTAGTTAAAACTAAAGTTGCTGATGAGGTTACCCACCGAGGAGGTGTAGAGGGAAAAAAGGAGCAGGGGAAGGACAGAGCCTTGAGGGACACCAACAGGGAGCGGAGAGGGTAAGCTAGAGGTGAAAACAGAGAAAGTGCGGTCAGAGAGATAGGAGGAAAGCCTGGAGAGAGCAGTGTCAGTGAGACCAAAGAGCACAGGGTTTGAAGCAGAAGAGGATGGTCAACAATGTCAAAAGCTGCCGATAGATCAAGGAGTAGTGGCCCTTGGATTTGGCAGATAACAGATCATTGATCTCTTTGGTAAGGGCATTCTCAGTGGAATGGAGGGTCCAGAAACCAGTTTGAAGGGGCTCCAGGAGAGTGTTGTCAGGGAGGTAGTTGATGAGACATTGGTAGACTAAGCATTTAAAGAGTTTGGAGGCCTACCCTGTTGACCAGCAGTCCCTGGTACACTGAATAAAAACAGTCAAACAGGAGAATGAAGAGAAGATGCAGTGGTGATGTCAAAGGGAAAAGTCCTCAGGTGCAACCGTTTTGAGAAAGGGTCCCACCACAAAACACATCAGGGATCGAACAGACGGAGGACTTTTCCCCTCACCGACATCACCGCCGCATCTTCTCTTCATTCTCCTGTTTGACTGTTTTCATCCAGCGTACACAGTTCTGCTGTTCAACAGGACTATTCAGAGTTTACAGCTGATTAGCTGTGGAATATTTACCAGTAAAGAAACACAAATATAACTGCACAGAAATAAATTAAATAATTAAGCCCAAGGTGCCATTACTACTCCTAATTAACATTATATTAAACAACAAAAGACAAAGAAAGGAGTTTGAGTGCACACTTATTTTGAGTTACGAGCAGTTTGTTATGAATATTTACTAGTTTAAGTGGATCTGGTATTGTCTATTATTGAACGGAGTACTTAGATACCACATACTGACACTAATTGACTTTATATTTACCCTGTGCAGATAGTTTATACTATGAAACAATTGTTACATTATACAGTATTGACACATACTAGGAATATCTTGAATTTATTATATACAGTGCATTGTTGATTTGATACTATCATTTTCACAGGGGCAGTGCCCCCAAGGTATTTCTATCCCTTACCACTTTTATATTTAACTGTTAAATGCCCAGGGGCAGCCCCCATTAAGCGCATACAATCAGTCCGCGGACTTAAAAGCTGGTATAATGGCAGCGCCGGGTTTGGTATGTAACAGTGGATAAGGAATTGGATTATTGCAGTAGGGAAGAGAGAACAAGGGAAAAACGAGTAAACTTGGTGTAACATTCCTAAATGGAGAGAACAGAATACATTTTAAGTAAAAATAATCAGTGTTATTCCTAATATCTGAGAAAGTGAGTGACATGGAAAGTTCAATAGTTATATTTGACCCTTTCTCTAAGAAAATAATAATTGTAAAAAAAAGTGCCGGTAACTGCTAATATGCTCGGACTCTAGGGATAACTTGAAACTGTTTGGAGGCAAAATGAAAATTACATTTTCAAATGTTTCCAACAGCAGATTTTAGCTTTAACCTTACATCAGCAATCTGATGAGATGATGTAACCAGTTTTACATTTTTTCTTGTTTTGCTAATGTTGATTAAGCTGACTGGTGATCAGAGCCTGCAGCTGTATGAAGCTAATGGACCTGAGCAAGTATTTCATATGTAACAAAGGTTCAACAATGGCCATCATTTCTGTTTTGCCATCCAAGGAAATAATAGCAGGCAACATTTCCAAAAGCAAGGTTATTTTATTTACGTCAGACTTATAAAGGGAACCATGTTGAAAATATAACTGTACAGGGGACAGAGCGGAGAGAGACACTGAAGCAGGTGAGGGGGGACAAGGTCCAGAAGCAGCAGGGACAGAGCAAGTAGCATCAGTGCAGCAAAAAAGCGGAGGAGAGTGTTGAGAGTATCTGGGACAGATGTGGGAAAGACACACAGGGCCTGATCCAGACCTACGCTCATGAAACGCTTGTGTGCGTAGGGTGTTTACACCAGTGTACCTTCAATGCACTCCTCTAGGCACTCCCCCTGTTCATACTTACTTTTGCCGTCTTACGCTGAGCAAACCCTGCCCTAACTTTTCCATGCGTAGCCTCGGCCATCGTAAAGCTCCTTGCGTAGTTACGGTGCTTAGCACACCCATATTGTACAATTTTAATGGCTCACCCCACCCTCGGTGCATTTTTATGGCTTTTGTATAGCAGGCACGCCCCCTCGAGTGTAGTAACGAAGCAGTTATGCTCAAGGCCCATACGCTCAGACTTTTCGTAGCGTAACATGAGCGTAACATCTGCCCCAAGAGTACAAATGTCCGTTTTAATGCTTACGTCCATCGTAAAAACGCACCCAAGCGTAGGTCTGGATCAGGCCTATAAGCAGGAGCAGGGACAAGGTAAGGAGTTGTATGTGATGTCAGTTTTAAGGAGGTAAGGAAGATCGCCATGCAGGCACTCACCAAGCAAGTTAGCCAATGTCCACTCCGCGGCAGAACCCCTGATGAGTGGGTAGCGACCACTTCCTCCTGGGAGATGTCCGTTAATATACAATCCTGGAAGAAAAAATGGTTATTTCATGTAAACTAAACTAGCGGATAGAGGAAGGTATGTCCGAGTATTTCCCTGGAAGAGGAACTCTCCAGGGAACTCTCACTCTCTTTTGCTCTCTCTCCCATGGGAAGGTCTATGCAGTGGGGCTGAGTATGTGCCCGGCAGCCTTCAGTAGGTAAGTCGGCACACTGTGCCCACCTCCAGTTGGGGCCCACAATAACACAACGCACCCACACACACGGTTTCCACTCACCGGATATTCCGTACACCTTCCACGGCGGTCCACCTGAGTTCTCACGGGAAGCGGGAAACCACCCACCGGACTCACCCTTTAGAGAGTAACAGACGACCCATTGTGGCATTACGCGTCACCTACCGCAGCACCTGCTAACTAATCACACTAAGAGAAACGGTCAATATACTCACCGGAACGGGAGTCACAACTAGAGAATAAATCCGTCTTAAGGCCTCTCAAGTCAGAGGCAACAGGGTTAAGTCAGTCACTGCAGTATAGATAGTGTGCCAAGTATCAGGGGTCCCTTTTTAGACCCAATACAATTTTTAACTCCTGCTCACAACTAACTTTTGCCAGATAAGCCACACAAAGGTATCAGTGGTCCTGCAGAAAAGTTGCTGCACTCAGCGTGCTAGGTGAAATTGGGGATCAGTACACAATGTTAACACAGCTGCACTACAAATAACTGTTGCAACCAAACAGCCTCTTTTTGCAAAGAAACAATAGCCAACCAAATGAAACCCCTACCCTGCACCTTACTACAATAGGATATGCTCCTATGGTACAGCTGATTTCTCCCTTTCTATTAATGGAGACTTAAACCCTGGTGGTTCAGTGGTAGTTAGACTCACCAATTTTCCCAGCTGGCTCCTCTGCTCCACCACACTCCTCACCAGTGTTACCAACTCTGGCTTTTATGTCCCTCTCCACTGCTCTGCCTTCACCTCTCCTCGTGGCAGCTCTTTCCC
>WWET01000407.1:363618-395444 GCA_011038615.1 Limnodynastes dumerilii
GTTAGGGTAGCCTTCAGCCGGCGTAAGGAAGGGGCCATACGCCCGCACAGGGGAAGTGCCAGGGGGGAGTCAGCGATGTAACGCTGAGCGTTAGCACGCTCAGCGCTACATCGTAGCTCTGGATCAGGCCCATCGTCCGGTGTTAGAACTATTCTCCCTATTCTAGTATACAAACAGATCTGCAACCTAAACCAATGTGCCTAGCCGCCCCATGGCGGGTCCAGGTCTGTTTATCTTCCAGGCTGCTGGGATACCACCCGTAACAACATTAAGAAATAATCATTGTAAACTATTAGAATTACAAGTGGCAACAGCACAGAGATGCCTATGCAAGTATGATGCTCTGTGGAACACAACACCTACTGCATTACAACAAAGGGTTTAGTGCAGCTCTTATGGCAATTCATTTGTAAGGTCTTTATGAGCTGCATGTTGGTCTTATAGCGTGAAGCAAATAATGCTCCAAAGCCTGTACCCATATTTGCTGTATGTTTCATAAGACCATTGTTGCTTTCATGGGGCAAATTTCAAGTGGACCCAAATTTAAACAAAGACTATCATGGAAAGTGTCTGCCAGCAGATGCTGCGATTGTATAATGTACAATGCACAGCTGTGTTGTATCTGAGAGCAATGGAAAAACTATTCTAAATGATAAATGTAAATGCCATTGTCATAGATGTAAATGCCATTCTGATAAGTGTAATTTCCATGATCAAAAACAAAGAACGAATGATAAGAAAAATCGTGCCACAGAGCACGTACAAACTAAAACATTGTCTAAATAAGATAGTCCCTTTACACAATCCACAGCCAGTGCTGTCTCTTGTTAATTTCACCAGAAGCATTATTATTTATCATGATAATGTAGCAATATGTTCCCAATAAACAACCTGAGAATGAAATCTGGAAGCTATCCCATACTTTACCATCTGCAAATCATTTCTGCCCATGGGAATGCTGGGGGGCATGGTGGCATTAGCTTTTGGGTCAGTCACATTTAGGGCTACCATGGACTTATTTAGTGGTCCATTATCATTAAAATTTCTTTAAAATATTCTTAATAATCTTATTACCTGAGCTAAAACGTAGTTGTTGACTTTTTCTTTCTCCCTTCTGGGAGATCTCACAAGACGGAAAAGATAGCAGTATGGGTGTAGGGTTTGATGACATGTTTTATGCAAATCTCTGCCTGAAGTTCCACCCACTGTTTATCAGTGCTGCATTCCATAGCGTTACAAAGATGGGGTGGTGCTTGATGTAAAGCTGGCCACAAACTAGAGAGATTATTGCTCCCTATGGAAAAGGTCCCGATATTGGTGCCACAGGCAGAAAAGGCTGGGAGC
This sequence comes from Limnodynastes dumerilii, assembly GCA_011038615.1. Lineage (NCBI taxonomy): Eukaryota > Metazoa > Chordata > Amphibia > Anura > Limnodynastidae > Limnodynastes > Limnodynastes dumerilii. The sequence continues at coordinate 364,963 of WWET01000407.1, forward strand.
TAGAATCTCTAAATCACCCCCTGCAGCTAAACTATTGGATGGCTACATTCTCACTCTGATTGGTTAGGACTCTTGTCAATCTTGACAGGAGTCCCATTCAGCCAGCCTATTGGCTGACTGACCAAAAAATACATAAATGAAAAAAGAGTGCGAGAGGTTCTGCAGCGCTGTGCAGAACCTTTCACACTGAGAGGCTGCACAGCGCTGTGTTCTCTGTGCAGAACCTCTCACACTGACAGCTGTTAGTGTGAAATGTTCTGCATCTTCTTTTTAAAGGGCTGGCTGACAGAGAAACTCCGGTCAGTAGTGTGTGGCACCTCCACCTCCTGGCTGGAGTTTCCCTGTCTGTCTGACTCAGTCAATATACCGCTGCCTTGGGACGATAATCAGTCGGGAATTCCCTTCGGTCAGATTATTATCCCTGAGCCTGTCTGAGGTTTTATAAATCCGTCTGTACCACACACTAGAGCGATTTTTTGGTCCGATCCATGATAATTGTAGGATCGGGCCAATAATCACTGTAGTGTGTGGCCAGCTTTACAGATAGGTCGTAAAGCCCATGAGGCCATGATTTGTATTAGATCACAACCTTAAGCCCAAATGCAGGAGATTTACCGCAAAATAGAGTTGGCAAATATAAGTTAAAAATACCATTCAGACATTGTTATTATTATTTTTTGTTATATTAATAAATGCTTCCATAAAATGAACAATAAATCACTCTGACTTTTGTCTCAGCTGTTTTAGGTGATCTTTGTTCTAAGATTTCTGCAAGTTTAGGAATAGATTTTGTTCCATTTATTTATACAAGAGAACAACATGACTTCCTATTGTTTATGTTAGATTTTTTTGGTAGACACTAGGGTGATTGAGGTGACCGTGCATTGACACCCACTGTAAAAACTGCACATCATTCAAATCATCCATAGGGATCATTGCTTGTCTGGTAGATATTATTTTGTAGTATGGTTGTCACTTATAAATGCCCATAAGAGTCATGCGTGAGTACTTTATCTCAGATCTGTCTCAGCAGAAACACAAGGCACTGTAGATGCTCCAGACCTCACAAAGTTAGCCGGGGCGGAATAATAGTTATACTAAGAGCTGCTGCCAAATCCTTTCACCAGCTGGCAGGAAAGCAAATCAATTTACAGAAGTGTGTGTGTACAAAGAGATAAAGCCTGCTGTAGTGACATTTTTATCTGATGGTCAAATTTGCTCTTCAACAACACAGGGCTCATTCAACCTCTGTAACTTAAACTATCAAAGAAACACAGTATAGAAAGGATATCACATTAGTATAAGCTGCCTGTCTTGTAATAACAATACATAAAGAATTAAAATCCACAAGGATATGTATATTAAAGTACATACAATTTTAAATGTTTTTAAGTGCTTATAATGCATGTAATTTTTTCCATAATTTTACAGAACTTAATATGAAATCATTGATTTAAAATTTGCACCCTAGTGTCTAGGGTGCAATTTTGTTGTAATACAGATGGCATGTCAAGGGTAATAATCAGCCTCTGTCATGTGGTCAGCCTGTCATGCGGTCAGCACGATGGTACAGAATGAGGAGTAATCAGTTTATTTTGATATGATAACCTCTGGCAATCAGTGTGGAGTATGGTGGCCTGAGCAGGAGGGGATTAAGGGCTATATTTACCAACTTCATTTTTAGGTGATAATGCCTGTTTTTACAGTAATGATATGATATACTTACCATTTACAACAGTGCATTCGCCATGGAAATCTGCTGTTTCCATGGCGATGCACACACATTTCAGAAATCTTCGCTGCCCCGTTGATCTTAACGGGTGGCAGCACTTCGTGCAATCTCCAATCACGCACCGAATGTAAACATAACGCCATCTCAAGATGGCGTTAGTCCCTTCATACCAGCGATATCCCCATATTCCTCCCCTTTTCCTAATAGCTGTTATTAGGGGGAGGAGAAGGGGGGCATGTATGGGGAGACCACTGGCATGAAGGAGTATGCGCTAATGTTAAAAAAAAAATTGTAAAAAAAAAAATGTGTGTGGTTTTTTTTTGTTTTGTTTTTTGCATTTAAACCAAAAAAATAAAGTAAAACATTAAAAACTGTAAAAAATAAATAAGAAAAAAAGATAAACTCACCTGTCCAGGAGATGTGTCCAACTCAGCCCTGATATGAAGACACTGAGCATGCTCAGTGGTTTTTCATATTAGGGCTTGAAATTTTCTAAGTCGCAGGAGGGGTGAGTATTAGTAAATTTTAAAGGAGAAGCTTCCGGGCTCGCTGCGATCACATGCGATCCTGGAGCAGCATCGTCCCCAGGGGAATGGTAAGTAATGGTAAATGGCCCTAATTGCCCTAAATGTTGGCAAATACTTCAGGTACTTATGTTTCTGTGGCTAGCCGATAACCCCCCCCCCCCCACTTACACCGTTTTCTTTTTTATTTCATGCACCTGTTTACATTTATCTATAAATTGATTGAGCAACTTCCATTTTGTGGGTATCCTGTTTGGGAGCTTGTCTGGAAGCACCAGCTGAGAGAGGGTGTTGTCCCATAGCAGCTATATTGGAGGCTTTAAGGGGTGCCTCTGAGGTAAGTTTGCTCTCATTGTTAGAGTTAGGACTGTGGCTGGTGGTTTATCATATATTTGCGCAAATATGTGTAACAGACGTTTCTGCGCTTTATGTTACAGATAGAATGGTATAGTCTGGTACTGGTAATGGCAATGTTGCTGGACATTCTTTATCCTGTGTATATGTTACAGATAGAATGGTATAGTCTGTTACTGGTAATGGCAGTGTTGCTGGACATTCTCTATCCTGTGTATATGTTACAGATAGAATGGTATAGTCTGGTACTGGGTTATGGCAGTGTTGCTGGGACATTTCCTTTCCTTTGGTTCCTGTTGCTAGCAGATTACCCCCATGCCTTTCATGCACCTTTCATGTTGGCGTGTTCTTTACTGTGCATTTAGTGCCCATAGCTTTGTATATGACCCAGTATTCCCTGATTGGCTCTGTATAACTGTTAGTTTACCCATTGTTATACTGCATTGTTTAGTGTCAAAACACCACCAACACAAAAGAGCGCTCTTCAATTTGAGGGCCGGATGCGGACATAAACGATCAACGACTGACACCCCATTCCACTACAGCCATACATGAAACACTAATACTATGAAATAATGACACTGACAACATTAGCTGGATTTAAAAAGGGGACATAAGTTTATTATTATAAATGGTGGAATTTGTGACTGACTATATAATTTAGGGTTGAGCACAGTGGCAAACAGAAGGTGTGTGTCACAACAGGAGCTTAAAATGATAACTATAGTTATCAACAACAATGGTGCCCCCACCTCCCCCCAAAACCCCGGCTCCACCTCTTCATGTGCCTGAGGAGGTAAATGAGGCCCTGTCATGGGACAGGCGGCCTAATATTAGCCCAAAGGGTGCACCCCTGAACCAGACATTTCTCCCACAAATATTTTCTTAACTGCGCAAACAATAAACAAATAAGGTGACACAACACCTCTACCGCAAACCTATGTCCCGACTGTGAAAAGAAAATGCACATGTTAAAATACATCCTACATTAAAGGTAGGGAGGGAAGGTAACGATTCTCAAAATGGGAGACTAACCAACAGCAACATAGCACTTATAAAGACTTGGTCACCTGACACCAGACACACTCCATTTGCCTTAACCAATCAAAACCCCTCCCCCCTATTTACATACTTCTAGAACAATCCTAATACAAGGCTGTTGTAAACTTGGGCCCAGTCAGTCGTTTATGTCACCTTGCACTTAATCAGTGCTTGGTTTTCTCTTAGGTCATTTCTGCTGCCTTAAGGCGTGTGTTAAAACACTCCCATACTCTAAAATTAACATCCCCCACTTCTTCCACCTTGTGTACATTTGTTGGGCGGAAGGGAAGGCCTGCTCTGTACAATAAGAGATCTGCTGCATAACATCAAGAAGGTGCATTTCCCTCCAGACACCCGACTTACACACTGTGCATACGTAAATCATCTGTCGGACGGAAGTCTAAATCCAGTCCTGAGTGCCTATAGGGCAAAGTCGTAGCTATAAATTTTAGTGTCAGGGGTAAAAAGAGAAAATGGCGCCCTCCAAACCCTGACTTAGTAATCAATTTAACCTTAAAAATTAACTTACTGCCGCTACAACTCAACTTTGCAGACCGCTCCAATCGCCCACCCCTAGTTACTGCCCTGATACAGGATAATAAATATTAATAACAAAAATTATATTGTTCTATATCCATAGAGGCCAAACACTATAGTTCTCTAATTCTGTTGGTGATACAGACTACAAATGGAAGAAAAAGAAAGAAGCTTAATTATGGACTTTCAGGGGTTAATAAAATGTAAAAATTGAGCTCATGTGCTGCTTTTTTTTTTACTTTCTGTTGCCTTGTTCTGTGTTTTTCACATAGCTTTGAGTGTATTTTAGTCATGTTATTGTTAAAATAATGTAGTAAGACAGACTTTGCTTTTAAAAGGTTTGTGAGATTATGAGGGGTGCTAACTTACTTTGTTACATGCAGGGAAATACTGCTACATACTGTGGCTCACAGACACCGAACTGCTATAGTTTTGTCATCTAGGCCCGTATTCAGAGGGTGCCAAGATACTAACGTTGTGCTCTTTGGGGCCAATCCTGTACGAGCTGTACGTAATTCCCCTGTATTGAAGGTTGTGCACATGCGCATAACCTTCTTACTACGCCATAACGGCTCTTACGAAAAGGGGGCTTTCCCCTCCTTTACACATGTCGTATCTACGTTGTGAAGGTGGAGATAGACATGCTAATTAGGGGACGGGGCAGCGGAAGCCCCGTTACGATCAGGTATGCAGCTGTAAGGCCACTTACCTGATCGTAAAAGTGAAGGTAGGAATCTGGACACATAAGTGTCCAGATTTTCTACTGACACCGGGGAGTGTACGGTCACCTTTTCCTAGTAGCATGTACATATTATGTCCTCTATCCTTTTTACAACCCTTTTGATACATAGAATGAAAAGTTAAGTTAATGCACAACGTTTTACCACAGCTAGCAATAATGATGATAATGAGAAGCAAACATACTACACAACATGTGTGTGTGTGTATTTATTTATGTTCTTAAAAATGTATATTTATATATATTTATATTCATTTCAAATGGAAATTGTAAATCCCTTCCAAATGTAATAACTGTAACCGTTAATCAGTTAATCCTGCTAAAGCAATCATACAAACCAATTCATGTATAGCAAAACAAGCAGAACTAATTAAAAAATACAAGTATCCCCATGAATTTGAGACTTTTAAATCAGTAGATAATTATGTTCCACAGGTAAATAATTATTTTGTGAAATGTAGAAAATGTTTTTGCAGATAATATTAAACTCTACACCTTTGTGATGTATTCCTTTTTGTTATGTCAGTTATTTTGCCATACAATGTCCCATACATTTAACTGGATGTATCCCATATTCCAAGTAAATACTTATGCTATTTTTTCTCTGCTGAGTAGTCAGTATAGTTTTGTTTGTGAGCTTGTGGATTATCCGGTTAAGTTGGGTTCAAGTTGATAGACATTCTTACCACTGCTAGTTACAGGTATAGGGTAAAGTGCCGCCTGATTAGATTATTAGATGCTGAAACTAACAAATGCTGTAAAAGGCCCCTTTTGTCCAATTGCAGCTGCAGTCATTCTGTGCTTGTTTCTTTATGTACTGTATTGTGTACCTGATCAGTGGTCACTGAATAAATAGACACACAGGGGCTGAGCCAGAGCAGAGAGTTACTTCTAACAGTGGTGCAATTCTGCCTCTGGGCAAAACCATGGATGCTGACTCTCCCGGAATGTCCAGAAGACTCCCGGAATCCTGGGAGATCTCCCAGACTCCCGGGAGAGGACCCTTTTCTCCCGGAGATAATACAATGAAAAATATTATTCCCGGACACTGTATTGTCACATACACAGTGCCCGGACCGCTGCACCCTAGCACTGTGTATGTGTTGCTATGGCAATACACACACAGAGCCTGGACTCAACGGTCCGTGCACTGTGTTTGTGTACCGCTAATTGTCCATTGATCCTTAAGGGATGAAAAGACATTTTGACTAAAATTTGATAGGGGCCAGAGAAAGCAGGTGATGCACTATCAAAAATAACAGCGTACATTGAAATTGACATAAACCAAATAACCATAACATTCAATTAATTAAACATATGTACTAAAACATCATATGGAAAACATTAACCAAAATGACAACCAAAAGGCGCGCCCTCCACCAGCCTTCGGCACGCACCTGGCTCCAGTGCTACGTGAGACCGCCCACAAAGGCGGATCTACAACCTTAGGCATAACCACTTCACGTGGCCAATTCAAAGACAGCTACCTCCTGTAACTTCTTTCACATTCCACCAATTGCGCCGTAAACAAACAACCATAACAACAAAATCAACTTTCCGCCTCAGCAGATCAACAATATATCCTATTACCAACCATAGAATGAAAAATAGGGGGGGAAAGGTGTGTAAATCCAGAATAAAAAGAGGCAGGATTCCAGGCTTCATCAGCTTATGAAGACCCAGGCCCGGACTCCGCCCCTTGATGACTCCATGACCAATGACGTAACCAGGGTGAGTGGCACCATTGGGTCCCCTCACACACAGGGAGTTTAATTTGCTACAGTTAAATAAATTAACCCTCCGCTTCCCTACAAGTAATTAGGAGTCATGGGCCAGATTTACTAAGCTGTGGGAAAGGAAAAGTGGAGATGTTGCCCATAGGAACCAATCAGATTCTAGCTGACATTTTCTAGTATGTAATAGGAAAGTAACAGCTGGAATCTTATTGGTTGCTATAGGCAACATCCTCACTTTTCCTTTCCCGCAGCTTAGTAAATCTGCGTTAGATGGTCCATGGAATCTAATGTAATAGTCAGACATGATGTTTACAATTAATACTTGTGCTGCCTTCATAAAGAGGACAGAGGACCACATAGGCCGGAAGGAGGATAAATGTCAGGCTGCTGTCCCCTGAAGCAGGCAAGTCATGGGTTAAGTTTAGGTGAATTGGAAGGGAGCCAATTAGGATAAGGCTAGGGGGTGGTCTTTAAGGCCCCCCCCCCATCCCATTGTATTTTATTAACATGTGATCGCTTTTCAGACAGGGCATGGGTGGTGGCGGTATCGGTGGGGGGTCAGCAGATATAAAAGTCACTGGGTTCAGGGAATTATTGAAGGTAAGGAGCAGGATGGATGCACCCCTCAATTATAGCCGCCAGCCACGCCGGGGTGGCTGGATCTCGGTATGCCTTCCCGAGCGGTCGGGTTGCGCAAAGACAGAGGGGTGATAATTCGGGTGGCCATATCCTTCTGTTGTGCCTAGGGCAGGGGGTGTCTGTTTTCTTGTGGGTTCCAGGGAATAGCTGAACCCCCCCACAAAACGTTGTCTGTGTTGTTATTTCAATTATTGGATATATATGTGTGTGTAGATAGCTGGATTCAAGGGTTGGTTGCTTTAGAGGACAAGTTAGACTTTGACGCTTCAAATCAATGTATATAACCTATACTATTTAGTATATAACCTATACTAAATACATTCATTCCACTCTTAGCTCATACATCAAGGTGTAGATCTCTGCACTGTTAATAATAATTGAAGGATTACAGCAAGGAGTTATCACCAGTCACTAATCAAATTTTCTCTCTGTCTTGAAGCTGTCACCGCCCTTGTCAACAGTTTTAATTTCAAGTCCTACTGTTGTATTCTGTTACAGATTGCTGTATGTTCTTATGCATACTTCATAAAAAGTGGGTTCATATAATCCATGGGGCTCATTCTCATCCTTAAGAGCCTTTAGAATAAGAGTCAAAGAGTTATTAACATTACAGATGAGTGGTTTGGTGTTGTTAATCTGACAGATCCAAATTTAGGGGTTTCAAGCTGAACAAATACGAGACCCTGTTCCTCCACCAAAACTCAAATCAAGGCAAAATTAAATTTTCTCAAATCAAGGCAAAATGTAATTTTCCCATAATCCTCAGGTCTTGCATATTTTACATTCTGTATAAGACACATAAACTGCCCATGTTTAATGTGTGCTAACATGTTACCCTTGATAAACAACTTATGATAAATACACAGACACCAATGTTGGGAATTCTATACATTTTTTTGATTACTAATTACTCATTAACAGTGGTCACAAACTTGTTCCTAAGTGGAACATTTTAGATATATAGACTAAATTTTGATGGGGCCAAGAAAGCAAGTGCATATAAATAAGTGAAAATGACACATGGTAAGAAAACGTCTTCATCATCCTTAAGTCATCCTTAAGACAACAGGGTAGATCCAGAACTCCCCTCGGCACACCCCTTGCACGGACATATTTTGTCAAGATACGCTTTCCAAACCCTACCTTAACTTTTTCCAACGTAACCGCTGTCGTACGCACACGTACGTATAGGCTGAACGAATTTAAGCAGCTAAGCACGCCCATACTGTACACTTTTAATACCATCCCCCGCCTACTTCACGTATTTCAGACGTATTTTGGAGTAACATAAAATTGGCACGCCCACACATATGTGAATGGCCCATACGTTCACAATTACGCTACGTTAATGTGCGTATTTTCTATGGTGCGCATGAGCAGTGCGTTCTAAACAGCGATCTTTTTACGTCTCCGCCACGTGTAAATTCGCTTCGAAGCGTTGTTCTGGATCAGGCCCAACAACCTTAAACCTGTAAGGAAAAATACAACATAGCGCACTTCTCCAGCCTTCGGCTAAACACCTCCTTTAAGTGTTATGCGAGACCGCCCACCCAGACAGATCTACGATCTCAAGCACCACCACCTCAAGCAGTCACGTCAAAGATAGTTACTCCCCCAGTAGCTATCAGTCACACCACTTAATTGCGCTAACTCTATAACTGTTCCTCTAACCAGCACCTCCACATCAAACAAACCATCTAAACTAAACTTAAACCTGAAAAAATATTCTCTAGGAAAAACAACATCTCAACGTCTGACAAGTGTACCCCATCCGGCCTATACAAATGATGCCTATCATGCCGGAATTGCCGCGGTGAATGACTCTACCACCATGTCGCATCAGAAAAACCTTTACTGACCTTTTAACGTTCCGGCTAACACTGTCCATGGTAATATCATTGGTATAATGTCTGACCACACCCAAACAATGGCAGGCCACCAACTGAACGCCATTGCTAAGTCGTTTTAAATAGCCCAGGAAAGTTCAACCGCCGCTACCCGGCAAGTTAATGTCGCCCAGCCTAATAAATGAATGAATATCCCACTAACCAAACTTTTCCTCTGAACGATACTAAATCTGCAAATTAAATGGGAAGGGGAGAGACAACAGTATAAATAATTTTAGTAAAATGCAGTTAACTTACAGACTTTGTTGAAAATACGAAGCAGTCTGACTAGTGAGCCAGTCCGTTATCCACCCCCGGGGCATGCTCTTCCCGGAATAAAATGTTATACTCCAGGCATCTCAAAACAATATGCTTGAGGAAATGGACAATTGGAGGTGATGACGCTCTCTGCCGGTTAATGGCTTGAACCACCCCTAAATTGTTGCATAAGAAAACTACCTCCCTGTTCTGGAAGAGGCAAGCCCACAAATCTACTGCCACAGCTATAGGAAAAAGCTTGAGAAGCACCAAGTTCTTAGTCCAACCCTTCTGATGCCATGGGTCTGGCCACACCCCTGCACATCATTTACCCTGGAAGTATGCGCCATAGCCGCGTCCCCCCACCACGTCAGTCAGGAGCTGTAGCTCCGCACTGGACATGGGAGGGGAGGCCCATATCCTCACCCCGTTGACACCCTCGAGGAATGAATCCCAAACCCCGAGGTCGGCTCTCAGGTCCCTGGAAAGATGGACCCAGCCCCTAGGGTTAACCACCCTTGCCATTGTGCGTTCAAATCACCAGGAAAATATTTGCAAAGTGGAACGACCCTACCATTAACTGTACTTTAGCCAGCGTTAGTCGCTTAGCTTCTAAAGATTGTCTAATAAGCGCATGGAAGTGTTGTACCTTGTCCTCCGGGAGATGGCAGAAACCCGCTACAGTATCTATCTCGATCCCGAGATATGATAGACATGTGACGGGACCCTCAGTCTTGTCTTGCGCAATGGGGACACCCAGAGAAAAGAATAGAGAAAACAGCAAGCGCTAGCAAACCTCTGTGTTTGGAGGACCCACCACCAGGAAATCATCCAGGTAGTGGGCCACCCCAGAATCACAAGATCCTGCCAAAATACACCAATGAAGGAAACTGCTGAATGCCTCGAAATAAGCACAAGACACTGAGCAGCGCATTGGTAAGCATTTGTCTACATAATACGCGCCCCCCCTATCCTAAAACCCATGAAACGGAATGATGAGGGGTGAAGGGGAAGTAACCGAAAGGCTGATTCTACATCAATTTTTGCCATAAGGACACCAGGACCAGCTTCCTGCTCCAACTTAAGGGCTGATTCAAAAGATTGGTATACAACCAGAGGACATGTATCAGGGATGGCATCATTTACTGATGCACCAGGTGGAAATGACATGTGTTGTATAAGGCGAAATTCTTAGGAACAACGCCAATTGCTGACAAGACTATATTGGGAATCGGGGGGGGGGGGGGGGGGGAAAAAGACAAGATTCTGGAAATCCTTCTGTTCGTTACTACAGATTAAAGTAAGTCTGTCTTCAGGGTATCACCCGCAAACCAATGGACAAACTGAAAGAGTGAACCAGTCTCTGGAGCAATATTTGCGTTGTTACATTTCTAGATTACAGGACAATTGGGTACAGAGTCTCCCTTGGGCTGAATTTGCATACAATAATGCTACACACTCGTCTTCCAAGATGTCCCCATTCTTCTGTGTCTGGGGTTATCATCCTAACATAAAACCCTTGGAAACTGGTAAGCAGACTTTAAATTACAGGGACGCGAGGTGGAGTCTTGACCAACGATGGGCAGGCGGAAACGGTCACAAAACCCCCGCAAGAGAAAGGAGGCCATGTCTCGCCTGGGGGAACGTGAGAGCCATTTTGCCAGTTTATCTAATTTAATTGGGATTGTGGCCCTGTTTAGATCTAGGTTGCTGCCTAACAGCTGAAGCTTGCGTGGTGGATTTGTTGCATGACTTGGCGGGGTGTAGCCCATTACAACGCATGCAGGCATGTCTAAAGGGGCATCTCCCTCACCGATTGCAGATGGCATTATTAAATCCGTAGCATTTTCTCTTTGCTGTTGCAGAGGTGCTTGGCTTGAAACCTTTTAGTTTTGGTAGTGTCTGCAGCTGGCTCTTGTGAAGCATGCGTGACTTCAAGCCACAGCTAAATATTCTTGACCCCAAACTGGACGTCTTTTTGTCCGTCAGCATCTAAGCGAAAGTGCTCATTATAATTGCACCAAGCCGGACCTTTGTTTTTTACGTGGATATCTTGGACCAGGTGCAAGTACTGTATTAAACCCATTGCTTCGCCAGGCCGTGTTTTGCGATATACCTCCATGAAGGTACACCACGCCGAGAGCCAGCTGTTAAAACTGCGCAACTGGTCCTCGGCAGCCGTGCCCTTCCTTGGCCGTGAGTGCGACTATATCTACGTATTTGCCTTTTTTGATCTTTTCTCTAATGTGCGGGCGCACGCCGCGGGCCACGGCCGTGTAATTGCAGAACACCTTACTGCGATCTGGCTCGGGGAGGGGGAGGCGGTGCATCAGTTGCCTTTTGCGCTTTTTTTGAGGGCCTTTTTATGCAAGTGTTTGTCAATAGCTTTACCCAGGCTGCGTGAGGGGGCGCCGCGCCACGTTAGCAGAAAGGGACAAGACAGAGGAGCATGTGGATAATGATGTGAAACCCACCCCTTCAACCCCAGACATATTGGCGTCTGACTCACTGCGAGCAGGTTGATTCTTGGCCGGCTCCTCATCAGCCTCTGTCACTCTCGGTAGTTCTTCATGCGCAGGATGCATACTCGATGCTGTTTCGAGCTTGGACAACCGAGGCACTCTTGCGGCTTCCCCATTGCGACCACCAGAAGCTACCTGCAGAGCTGAAGAAGAGCCAGCGTAATCTGTTTCAATATCAACCTGCACCGTGTCCCTAGCATGCCTAGATCTACCTTTGCGAGGGACAGGATGAGGACCTACGCCGGCGCGAGGCAGTTGAGCGAGACCTTTGATGATTACTACAACCTGTGGAATAGCAGGTGCAATGACAGTAGGAATGGTATGAACCATGGTATGGGGGAGGTGTGTAGTGAGGTGCATGGGTTCCTTGCCAATAAGGCCAATCAATATGAGGCCTGTTATAATGCCATCCATAGGCTTGCCTACTATGGTAGTGCCCTCTGCTGTGTTCCACCTCTTCAGCGCCTCTATACATCTGTGCCCCCTCCCTCCTAGCGTAATAATCCTGACCAGTATCCTGCATATGGTCCTGCCTGCGTTGACGGACATAATCTTGTCTGGGTACATTGCTACAACCTTGCGTCTGCTCCTGACAATAATCCTGCCTAGGGACATGACTAAACTGAGGGTCAGGCTGTGCATATCCCCTTGGATCCCTGTAACCCCACACATTGCTTTCCTGTGTGTCCTCTCACATCTTGACTAAATATGGAACCTTCTGGGCTGCAGTGCCCTGCGTGGGCTCCGTCCCCTTTGGCTGTCTGGCGGGCCCCCACTACTCATGGGGGAGTCCAACCACCTTGAAGAGGAGGCCAGACTGCTGGTCCTAGAGGACCTTTCAGCAGTCTGGCCCCCGTTGGTTGGCGCTGCCCTGCTACCTTGAGCGGACGTGCAGACCGAGACTGGTTCCCTGGACGCTCATGTGCGTCCCCGTGATATGCGCCCCCGCTGAACTGAGGTCTGCTCCTGCCTCATGTCCAGCAGGGATGCAGACCGCCGAGCACCCACCTGGTGCTGTGCCCGGCAGTCCGGAGATGGTGCTGATGTTGCCGGAGCTCTTCCACGTCCACCCCTCCTCCTGCCCATTACCCAAACACCCCCTGTGGGGTGTAGGGTATCACATTCGGGGAATTCTTTAGAAGGCGCACCAGTAACTGTATGCTGCGCCTATGCCTCGCCATTAAAGCAACGGTAAAGAGAGACATGCAACTATTGCTTCCCTCCGAGATCTACCGAAGGGAAGCCCTTAAAAGTCGGCAACCCTGATGTATAGCAACTGTGCTGCTTGCAATAGCTGGCAGCTGCACTGTGGTTTGTGTTTGGACTCTTTGGAGGTGGTATTACTGTGTACAAAGCATTATTATATCACTATATTTTACTTAGTGTGCCTTGTAATAATCTGCATGTCAGCTGTGCACTACAGCCTACTTAGAAAACACTAGAGCAAATGCTCACAAGTGTGCTGTACTTAAGAGTACACGTATTAGCCTGATTTCACAGTCACAGTAAGAATATATTTTTTCTGTATAGAATATTTTTCTTAAGTTTTAGCTTTAAAAGCAGAATGTTTCCTTTTGACTAATAGTGTGACTACTCGCTGTAACACACTATGGGCCTGATCCAGAACTACGCCCGCCGTACTAGCTACGGCGGGTGTAAGCGTAAGATCGTCTGAAAAGCCGATCTGCACATGCGCCGGGCAGATGTTGCCCGGCGTAGTTACGGCAACGCCCGATCGTCCGTAGGAACAGCATAGTGATGCTGGAAGGGGCGTCCCACAGCGTTGCTACGTTAAGGTTAGAGAAGGTGGGCAGGGGGGTTAGTTTAATGAGGGAGGGAGGGCTTAGCGGTAGTACGCTCGTGTGCGAGCGTATTTACCATTGCTTAGGCCGGCTAAAGTTAGGGTAGCCTTCAGCCGGTGTAAGCAAGGGAAAATACGGCCGCACAGGGGGAGTGTCGGGGAGAGTGGACGCCGATACGCTGTGCTTTAGTAAGCACAGTGCATCGGCGTAGTTCTGGATCAGGCCCTATGGGCTGGATCCAGACCTAGTTAAGTGCTTGAACTTAGTTACTCCTGGGAAAAACTATGTTGATTTCAGGGGGAGTCAAGTTAATTGTATTCTTTGCATGCAGGGATATATCTTTGAATTGCTTACTGCACAAACATACTGACCAGCTTTACTATCACACTGTTATTTAGACTTGGGATGGGAAACATCACCTCTCAACTCTAATACTCTTTGCAACAGATGAAATATTACTCCCCTGCAATCAACATGGTTTAGCCCAGGAGTAACTAAGTTCAAGCACTTCACTAGGTCTGGATCCAGCCCTATATATCAGTAGCAATCTTATTCTGTATATTATTCATTTATACACATATTTAATTAAATTATTCTACCACTGTGAAAAAGCTGAATTTTTCCTTGTCACTAAAACCCCATTCACATCACCACCAAATAAATTACCAACTTTGCGTCATATATCATGTATTTAAATTCTGCCAAGAGCTTATTCCCGGCAGAATTTAAAAATACATGATATATGACCCAAAATTGGGATTCTGACAGTTTTAGAGTTAGGACTACCAAAGCAGAGAAGCCTTGTAAGTGGCTGGTGGCTTATCATAAATATGCAAATGTATGTAACAAATCTTACTTTTATTTTAAAGATAGAATGTTTACAATAGAGTTTGTTGCTGGTTAATTGGAAGAGTTCTTGGGTGCCTTTTTTGTATCTGTGTGAATTCCCCAAACTTGTATATATATATTGCACTGTTTCACTATTTTATTTATTTTATCCTAGTACTAGTTGATAGACTAGTGTTGTGTTCTGTGCTTGCCTCACTTATTGTATTGTGATATTTTTATATTCATATTGTATTTAATATATACTATGCTGTCCATCCCAACCCTGTATGTCTGTACTGTATTTTGTTGTATTTTGTACGGCGCTGCGGACACCTTGTAACGCCTTATAAATAAACAATAATAATAATAATAATAATAATAGACTTAATCTTGAATTTTGGATAAACTCTTTAACTTTTATATTTTTTAGTTTGCTGGAATTATGTTTTGATCTTTACATTCGTTTTATTTGTTTTTTATTGGCCTCTTGATATGGTCTGTATTTCATAATGATAATTTTCTCACTTTGATATTTTTATTCTTTTTTTAATATGTTTTATTTAAATATGCTATTGGTAGTATCCCAACCAATCAGAAATACCCTCTATTTAAGGGGAAGGTCCTTTAGGTATATATATATAGTGGCCAGTGGTACACTGAAAAGACCTGCAAATAGGTTGAAACGTGTTGGTTGTATGTTGCACCATATACCAAGTAATAATCACCAGCTCCCATTAGGACTGAAATAGAAAGGTTCCTGGAGTGGCAGATATTAGGTCCAGCCTCTAAGCATACTATACACTATTTGACATTTGTTTTGTGATTGTCCATCTTATAATAGGAGTAATAATGGGAGTCTTGTTTTATGTTTGATACCCAATAAAAATGTATTTGCTGCAATATAAGGGGCGTGGTTTCCCTGCAATGATCCTATGCATGCTGCTAATGTTACAGAGAGGACAGGAGAGAAAGACTAGAGCCAACACAGCTGACAGGCTCATCACTGCATGAGGGATGCTTCCGTTGCTAAGCAAAGGCATGTGCACGCATCCACTGGTGACAATTCAGAGCACATTGAATCAGCTTCTGCCGGGAGAGACACTGCTATCACACCAACTGAAGCAAGAGGTAATAACTAGGTGGAATTCCACTCTTTATATGCTTCAGAGACTTGAAGATCAACAGCAAGCTATGAGAAATACATATCAAGCCATCAAATAGAGAAAGGGGGATGTTATTTTAGTGCAGCAAACTGAAATGAAGCAGATCTTAGGAGATGCAAAGAGTTACTTGTGAGTAACTTGTCAGATCACGTTGCACATAACACGTCTCCTCCTTCAGCTTCTCCAGGACATTCTACTGCCAGGAAACAACTGTCATTTTCAAACAACCACTGGTGATGGGGAGTCAACACAATGCACCACATTCAGAGATTATGACATATGGTCTGACATCCCCACATATAATCACACCACTACCATGAATCAATATGATACTGGAAACATTTTGGAACCAGGTTGACGATCATTAAAATTAACTACTCGTATTTGGATGAATATGGCAGCCGCAAATGGTGGCAATCAGAAATTGTCATGATGGATTCCAGCTGGGATGAGCTAATATTGTATAATGATGATATGAACAACAGTGATGATGACGGCAATGACAACTCAAACCTTGAAGATGATTATTATTGTTAGCTTTAAGCACATTTATAACTTGACAAACAACCAAAAATGTATTATTTAGTGGGGGCCCAAACAAACCAAGCACTTCAGTCATAAAAGTGTCATTCCCTGTTGTTGAAGTGCTTGGTTTGTGCATGTCCTTAATGATATACAACATAAGGAAGGGTGGGAAGGCCAAGGGAAAATTCCATCTTGCACCACTTCTCATGATGGGCTTTGAACACTTTGCTGTATCGATGTAACTAACTAACTACTGTTGTTATACTGTAAGCTGTGAGGTGGTCCAACTTTACTGGAAATGAATTTTATTGGTGTCAGTAATACAGCAGAAAACATGATTTATGCAGTTTTTTTTTATCATTGTAAAAAAATACAAATACAAAACACAATGAAAATTTTAGAATTAAAATCTAAACACGGGGGGTCGGCATTAATCTCTTATTATCACAGCTCGGGGAAATTACCGTGATCTATTGTATCTCAACTTGATATTTTTTCTTTTCCTTCAATTGTTTGTCTGTAATTAGGAAACTAATGCTATCTTTTTTCCTAATGCTTACCCTGTTATAGTCGTCCAGCAAGAAATCTATCAGCGCTGAGTGCTAATCGATGGCACCTTTATTTTCATAGTAACATTGTAATATACCTTAATCTACAGAACTGCTCTTGTACTGTGTGAATTATTTGTATTCTCAGTATCAAGCATAATTTTTAACAACAGTTAATCACAAAGCATACATTGCTTTGTGCTAACCTGGCATTACAATGTAGCTACCCTAAAATGTAAGTTTTATCCTAAATGAATTCTCTTGTTAATATATATTTATACTGTATTAAAAACAGGGAAAATTCGGGCAGTTCTCCTGGTATCCCGGAAGAGCCAACAAATCTCCCACATGGGCCTCCTATAATAATGTTACTAAGGATAAACAGGACTTGATGATGCTATTTTTGTCATCAAGCCCCGCCCACCCCTGGAACACTATGAATTAATGTAGTACTAGAAAGGGGCAGGGCTTAAAGACATAATTTGCATAAATTGTGTAATTATGCCCCGACCCTGTGTCAGCCTCGATTACAAAAGTCGGTAATCATGATTAAAAACTATTTCACATGTATTTCCATGACTTTGCACATGCTAAAGTAGAAACTTACATGCGTGATCCAAGTACAACTGCAACCTGGGTCTTTTGAAAGCATCCAACACTACAGCCTTAAAACATATTGCTTCTGACTTCATAATAAACGTAGGACTTAAAATGAATAGGGAAAAAAGATTTAAAAATAATATTGACTTTGACTTAGGTAAAAAGATAAATTACACTAATGACATACAGCAGATGCTGTGGTTAGCTCATGGAATTCTATGTGGAATGTTAGAGACACTCTCTCTTACCATATGCAGACAGTAATCTCTAAATCCTGTATCCGCATCAAGAGATTATGTGTGATTGGAGAGTGGTTGGAAAGATCTTTGTCTAGTTATAACATGCAATAATATGCAAATTATGGGAGTCCCAGTAGAGGAATACCCTCAAAACAAAATAAGAGTTTGAAAATAAGAGGGAAAACAGGTGGAAATGTATATTTGAGCAAAATCATGTTGAATTTCAAGGCGAGTCAAACTATTTTTAGTCTTTGCATGCAGGGAGAATATTTTTTGTTTTGCTTATTGCACAGATACTGACCAGCTTTACTTTTAAACTTGCAATTTACCACAGGTTCCCCTAATATTCAAACTCTGGATCTGGTCCCTAGGAATTTTGGGCTGGATCCAGAGCCCCGCGGTTGCAGTCCCTGCATAAAAGGAAGGAATCCAGAAATAGGGATATCCGAAAGTTACTTTTCCGATGTCCCTATTTCAAATACCCCTTAATTTAAAAAAAAAATTCAGAATTTTTTTTCATTCATTTTCGGAAACGCTGCTGCTGCTGCTGAGTAATATCTCCAGGGTAAAACTATTAGGGTCATAGAAGGTGAGGGTTACCTTTCGGAGCAGCATGTTCGGTGCTCCGGGGATCGATTGCTATGCCTCATCAAGGCATAAGCTATCGAAATCCCAGCCACTTCGAAACTGGCTGGGAGAAAACAGCCCTGTCGAAATAGGGTCGTTCTTACTGGGGACCCAAACTCCCCGCACGCTTTCTGTCCGTCTGGCATTAAGCACGAGAGAGGGGAGTGAACTCTCCCTGTCACTCCTCTCTCTCGTGTGGGCTTTATGGCAGTTACGCTGCCATAACTAAAATGTACAGATCAGCGGTCCATACGACCGCTGATCTGCACACGTGGGAAACCCTCCCACACTGTACAATTTTTCATGGTTCCCCTGCCCACCTTTGTGGGCGGAGAAGCACAGCCCCTTACGGCAGTTTTTAACTAAGTTCCATACGATAGAAGTTACGTGCTTATAATGCATGTAACATCTGGGGGGTGCATGCTCCCTCCAGTCAAAACACCCCACTTACGGCCTTTGCATGCATAAGTGAGTTGCCGGACACAAGTCTGGATCCAGTCCTTTGTTTGCTGAGCCACAAGACACATTTAAGAAATAAACAAATGCATAATAAATAATTTCTGCTTGTTATGGTGTGTGTGTCCACAGCAATGAAGTATAATAGGACAATAATCCTATTAAACAGTCACAGAGCTGAAATGTGATATGGACACAGTTAAAATAGAACTCTTGACCCAGAATGAAAGTTAGTATAAAACACTATTTCAGTGTCCTTGTAGTAAATATACAGAGGAATGGAATTTCAATCTGTATGGTGCAGACAGTGAAAGATGTCACAGATTAGAGCATGAGAGAAACATCTTACCATATATAAGGACTTGTCAGGCTGCACGGCATAAATCCACTCCTACCATCCGTTTATGTACATTTGCGTAGCAGTAAAATATACAAGGCAGGTCATTTATAATAAGGTTAGGCTGAACTATTCAGTATGACGTGAGGGAAGGTGACAACCTCACGCTGGTGCTGGTCTGGAACCCAGATGCTCTACATGGGTTTGCATCTAACAGCCCATAGATCTTATTCTAGCCATTGAATGCAACATAATGTTTCTGTTCATCTTAATCCCCTTCACTGTAAATTAAATGCATTGCGGCATTGTGCTCAAATCCTAGGGTCAGAAACAGATGGGAAAAAGTGAATACAGCTGGGATTAAAAGAGCTATAGCTATACGGTGCAATTCTAAAAGACATTATAAGGGTAATAAATCACAGGTTGGAAAGTGCGAGTTTGCTCAGAGATATCTTCAGTATAAAATAAAACTGATGTTAAATGAAGGTGTGTCACTGATGTTTTGAGGTTAATTATTATTTAATTGCTTTTAATTTGTAGTACTGTAGTTACTGTGATCAATGCTACATGACCACTGCTGGAATATTTACAGGCTCTGGCCCGTATTACACACACGTCCAGTGTTTAGAGATTTTTACTACTGCGCATGTGTAGTAATTTTTTAACGTAATCTACGTATCATTTTCTTAGGTAGATTGCGTAAATGCGGTCTTTCAGACCGCATTTACGTAATCTACCTAAGAAAATATATGCAAATCTCTAAACACCGGACCTATATGTTATACATCCGGTACTCTGAAAATGGACCTGTGTGCCCAAAGTGACCATCAGAAAGTGCAATTGCTCAATGCTCTATGGGCTAATGCTACCACTTCCAGTGCTGTGGATGTTGGAACATATTTTTACACATATGCAGACAGGGCCACCATCAGTGGGGGTTGGGGGCCCGGAGAGAGATGGGCTACAGCTTTTTTGCACACATGATATTACAACACATATGGAGACATTTATTTGTATGTATATATCATTTTATTTATTAGTTGGTTTTTATATAGTGCCAGTATATTATGTATCTCTTTATAAATTAAATGATTTACTATACAACAAGATTGGGTAACACTTGATGGGTAAGGTGGTCCAGCTCACAAGCTTATAATCTATAGGAGACATGGTTAAGACGGATGTGGCTTGCTGAGAGTGGCCCTTTTTTGACAGGGCCGTTTTCAACACACTGTTTTCTAGGAGGGACCACAACCAACTGTTCCTTCCCCACCAGATATAGGAAAGCGAAGATCCCCAGGAGGAATCCCCAACCCCAACCCTTATCCTAATCCTCCCCTTTCATTACCCTAACCCTCCTTTTCCCGCAGCCTAATCCTAACTGTCCCCTCTACAATCCATCTAAGTCTCCCCTTAGGATTGGAAAGGCTTAATAAATGGGTAAGTTGCTGAAGAATGGATTTGGGATACTTACCCATTCATTTCAAAACATTCTATTGAAAGACATTTTTGAAATACAGACAGTTAGCTGTCTGCTGGCTCTATGTTAAAAATGTAATTTTCGTAGCGGCAAATGTAACTGGGTTAAGACATATCATACTTAACATTTACATACAAGGTAAACAGGAGTGGGCTACCTGAAATAGATCTGGCAAGTAGCTAGTGCATAGCAACTGTTTCGTCTTCTTAATGTACAGAGTAACAGCTGCTAACGATTCCAATTTTCATGGGACAATTTAAGTTTCCACTGCCACAAAGGAATGTCACATTGCCATAATGGGCTCAGTCTGTGTGGCTCAGTAATATTCAGTCACACCAGGCCAAATTTTCCACAATTCTCAAACCATAATTGTTTAGAGCATATTTTAATTGTAGTAGAGGTTTTATTTGAGACCCATATTAGCTTATATTAGTGCCTGGTACAGAATGGCGTGTATCTGTGTATGTTACCGCTGGGTATACCCAGAACACAAGCACACACAAATGCGGCAACCACTTATGTCTGAAGGACTATTATGTGAGATGGAAAAGCAAAGTCAGTGTACAGTAAGAACAAGATCATGTGTCATTCATGAGAAAACATTTGCCATGTCTATGACGCAGACAGCTGACACTTCATAGCATACAGTAATTCAGACAATTGCAGTAGCATTTATCTTTCCAAACATTTAACTAAAGGTATGGACATGCTGATGTATTGTGCTGCTGTGTGTTTGTTTTAACTTTTATATAAGGTGGACTGTTGACTCTCGGTTACATAGCGGGACATTGGGGTTACACAAAAATATGAAAATGCGCAAGAGTGCATCATTTCTCTTACTATATGTCAAAATGCATGGGTGTTGATCCAAAGTGTGAGGATAATGGACCTGATTCACACTTAAGAATCTCCCGAAATGACGTAGTAGGTCAATTGCGCAATCTACGTCAGTGGTCCAAGTGGAAATTTAGAAGTGGCGGTATATAGAAATAATAGAAGTAAATGGAGATTTACAGTATTATAATTAAATCAGTGGGAGAATTGACGGTATGGTATACCCCGTATACCCCCTCACTTCGATCCCTGATCTACGTACCAGTTAGGTATGTAGATTGACTCCATGCGATCTTTAAAGACAGCACGGAGTAGTTTAGCCGGGGAGGGCGGGGAGAGGCAATGTCCGTGCGTAGTTTCCTTCTTAAGAAGAAAACTACGCACGGTAAGATAAGGTAACCCTATGGCACTCTTAAGTGCCATAAGATACCTATATACGGGGGGAGGGTTAGGGGCAGGAAGAGTGAGTTAGGTACAGTTCTGACTGCACCTAACTCAATCTTAAGTGTGAATACGGTCCAACAGGTATAAATGTACACCTTGATGAAAGCTTATCAAACTGCAGGGGGAGACACATTCCAACCATGCAAAATGAGATGTGGTATTTTCTATCCCTTCTCCCATGACAGTTTAAAACTAATATTCAGTATTTGCATGCAACAAGCTGTTCTGTAAACTCAGAATCTGGCCAATAATGCAATTTAATTTTAAAAACAAAAGCAAGAACGCTGCATACAGGGCTTTAAGTTGGAAAAGAAGTTACAGCCTTGACATACATTGTGACCAAAATAAAAGCCTATCATTAATCTGGTCAAGGGGCAAATTGGATGTTATGATCCAAGACAAATGCTCTCTCCATCTAAAACAAGATGTAGTTGTATCAATGCTAAAAATAATGTTTCTGCATGGGTGCCTGGTCTAAACTATGCCTGATTACACTTATACACAGTTTGTCCATGTCTGTGTCAGGTTGAACTATCAAGGAGCTGATAGAACAAGATGGTCGTTTTAGGAAATGTTACAGGACCATATGCAGGATGCAAGAAATGTAGCGGAACAAAACGGGATTCTGGCTACAGGAACTCGACTGGAACAGCAATGCGTTCTGGACACAGGAAAATGAGTGTAACAGACATGAAACTTACTGTGTGGACCAGGAATGGAGCAAAACCAGATGCTAGGGAAGTTTTTGAGCCACAATAATATATTTTCCCATTGAGGAAAAAGTTAGTTTATCAGTAAGTTAAGGCCCCTACAGTATATGTTTCAGTTTCTTTTGGTGTCTGATGTTATATTGTAACCACCAGGGACGTCTTAATAGAATTGCAGGATGGGGGCCCTTACCAACCCATTCACAGGAATAAAAATGTAACCAGAACTTTTGAACATTATAAGCTTTGAAAAACACAAACATTTCAACAAATAAATGATAATTCATCACATTGGGGTAGATCCTGAACTACGTCCGTCTTCCATAGACGGACGTAATTCACTGAACGATAGCTACTGCGCATGCGTAGTAGCTATTGTACATAATCTGCGTATCGTTTCGATACATAGATTGCGTATATGCGGTCTAAAATACCATATTTTACTTTTCCCATATTCCTGGGATGAAATCTTTAGAGGTGATGAAACACATCAGGCTTTTCTTTTAATCACAATTAAAAAGACTTTACTATTAACTTCTCATTAGTTGTACTGTGATTAAGAGCTTTTATATATCAATTAGCTTATTTAACATGGGTAAAACCAGATTAGGAAAGAGAGATAATGCTCCTTAGATTCTTGTGCCCATTCTTTCGGGGTGACTCAATAAAGGCTGCAGAGTCCATTCTGCTAATATCCATAGGACCTAATGAGCATCTTCTAATACCAAAAATAACGGTCAAAGGCAAAAGGAACCCATGGAGTTCTAAAAATTTATATCGGGATGCAACCCGAGAGGGTTTTATTGGTGTCTACCAACTTTTTGCAGGTTTTCATATACCACCTTCATATTATATTTATATTTATATATTTTTTATTAAAAAACATGCCTAATTGGAGAATAAAGTCTAAATTCCCTAACACAGAGACAGACTAGGGTTCATTTTTATCAGCAGTAAACCAAGGTTATGAGCATGTTTTTGGTGTATGGGAGGAAACAGAGCACCAGGAGGAAGCCCATGCAGACACAGGGAGAACAAAGAAACGCCACCTAGATAAAGAATTGTCTGGGAATTGAACTCATGGCCACAGTGTTGCGAGGGAGAAGTGGTAACCACTTGAGTCGCCATGCTGTCGCAAACACAAACATTTTTAATAAAACTTCCAAATGGGAACATTATTGATCTTGCTGCTCTAGTGACAAAGCCATCTGGGTAAAAAGAAGTCATTAACACCTACAATATATAGGCTCATATGGCTGAATGCCTTTCACAAATTTAACTTTTAACTTTATCCCAATTTAATGTATCTTGCTAAGAACAGCATTATTTGGCGTCATACAGCAATCTAGGCATAAATGTTCTTTCAGAGGTTATTAAAAAAAAAGAGAGAGAAATCAAAGTGCTCACATAAAATATGTGTTCTGTCTGTCATTAAATTACATTGCAGCATGTCTATGTGCTACAATGTGCGCTTGTGAATATCCATATGCTTCATAGGTTTAAACTGCTCATTTTTTTTTCACAGTAAAACATTAAATAAAATACAACATCTTAGGGATTTCAGAGCCCTCAAAATGACAGAAATTAGTGACCTTCTATAAAAAAAATCCATAAAATCCCATCCTGTGTTCCAGTAAATGGCAGATTTTGGCATTTTTAGTTTTGTGTTTAATATCATAAATGTCATAGTTTAGAAATTCTTTTCATGAAGTCTGTTTCTGAAGTCTAGAATCCTATTATTGAGCTCTTACGACAGACAGCTCTGTGGATTTCCAGCGTTCTAAAACCATCACTAAAATGCAAAAATGTTTTCAGAAGTGGTAGTGTTAGTGATAGAAGACATTATTTCAAAGGAGCTCATCAAACTTGACCTAAAATGTGGGCTTTACAAATGTAAATGGATACGTTGTCTCATACTGTGCAAAATTTCTCATGCCAAAAACAAACTCATGCTTCAAAAGGAAAACATAACAACATAACAAAAAAACACAATAAAATATAACCATTTAAGCCTAAACATAAAGAAAAGGCAACATTTCTTTTGCAGCAGTTACATGTGCCCCCTAACATGAATTATAGACCACACTTTTGAGTTTTAGCTTTGATTAGGAAATAATAACTTACCAGCTAAAATAGTACAAAATGTTGATCAAACAAAAAAATGTGTTAATGTATTTGAGGCTGATTAAATTGGGGCATGACTGTAATAGTTAATATTTGTAACTTAAGGAAAAGTGCATCTAATTATCTATATTTACTGTAAGATTAACATTAATATTAACATTTAAGCAACCAAATGATTAAATTGGCTAAATAATGAAAGACCACTTCTCATTGGCTGCCCTTCTGTCCAAAAAGTGTTTAACCTATCTTACCAAAATGGAATAACTCCAAATGAAAGTCAGATAATGTAATTTGTAATTTGGCATTTTAGAAACTTTGGGCCAGTTCCGGATCTCCGCACTCCCCTGTCACTCTCTTGTGTGGAATTCTGGACACATGAATGCGGCTCTGCTGATCGCTTCCTCCAGCATGTAATTAGCATGCCTATTCCAGCCTATCATGCGGAGGTGCCGTCCACCTGTACGTATCTCCTAGCATTCAGAACTGAGATCCGTAGTGTAAAATCTGGCACGCGCATGTGCAGATGTTACTTTTTTGGGGCCTGCATAAGTCCCCTATGTTTATTATATTGTTTTTACTACATGTTTTTAATGAACCACATTTTAACACGTTTTAAAAATCACATAAAGAAAATAAGCCAAAATCTGTGAATTTTGTAATTCATGATAACAATTTTAGTGATTTCTGTGTTACACATTCATAAACAAAGGTACAGCAAAGGGCAACAGCAGAACTCTGGATAAGCGGTGACAACCAGGGATAGATTGGCCATAGGCCTAATGAGGCCGCCCCGGCACTGTCGCACAAGCTTCAAAAGGTTTCTGGGATGTAACACCTCAACTTTGGTGACATTGGGCCAGATCCAAACCTAAGTAAGCTAACGTATTTATGGTAGCCGATGATGTCAAATCAACTATTTGTATTTACTGAGCATGCGTGCGTCTGATGTTACGCCATGTAGCTCCTACTGTACATACCATCAGCTTCAATACGAACGAAGGGACGGAGGCATCAATACGACCCCCGTAATTACACTTTGGAGGCAGAGGGAGGCATTTAAATTGGACAGTATGGGCCGGGTTAACCCATTACGTATGTCAGTACTACAGGGAAAAGTTAAAGTAGGGTTTGAGCAGCGTAAAATGGCTAAATTACATACGACCGAGGGGAGTGCATAGAAATTATGCTAGCGTAAATACGCTATGCGTTCTAATGTAAATAGCCCCTAGGTCTGGATCTACCCCATTATGGGATAACCAATGAAGAAATTAAAAATGAATAAATAAAAGTATAAAAAAATGTATTAAATTAACAATGTGTAATTTTATGGATCTAATTGAAAGCTAAACTGTATCATGAGCGTAACCTTTTATTATATGAGTCACAGAAATGCTGGTTACTTCTGTTTCTGATATTGAAATAAATTGTTGATATACAGTAACGTGTTACAAATTGTCAGCACGGCAGCTATTTAATGGTGAAAGCCACAAAGCAGTAATGTAATCAGCACCAGTAAGTTACCCCGACAACTGATCAGCACATTTGGACAGTAAGATAGCAACATTCCTATACATTTCTGTTTTATATTACACATATTTACATATTCTCTTTGTAAAAGGCTGGCTCAAATTATTTTCTCAGATAAAGACTTTTTTTTTTTAATTCTTAAATTACATGTTTGGAAACTTATTTACAAAAAGCACAATTTTTCCTTTTTACAGAATTTTAAATAAAATGTAGAGAAAGGTTTAGGGTTTGTGTGTGTGTGTGTGTGTGTATATGCCTGGTTGTGTGTTGCATATGCTATGTGGGTCACAGTCTGTGCTTCTCCTCTCTATTGTATATTGGTCATTAGGATCTATCTGTATTGAGTTGCTGTCACTAGGATGCTGTCTGTAATGTGTGGCGGGTACTAGGGACTGTTTAAAGTGTCATTCCCTAGCATGCTGCCTGTAAACATCTCTTGCAACCAAATTTTCAGCTTATTATTATGTATTAGTTTGGTAGTGCTTTTTCTTTTTCGAGGTTATTAATTTGTCCTGCTTCTGTCCGTAATCCATTGCATGTTTTATTTGCCTTAATTAATGATGCTCTAACCCTGCCCGCATTTGTGTTGGCTCTACCTACCAATTATTTGCTCACACCCAGATAGAAACAATTATCTTTAGGTTCCCAATCCGCCCCTGGTGACAACTCACCGTTCTATACATGTGTAGATGTTTAGTGCAGGCAGCTGTTTAGTGCATGCACAGCAGTTGGATACTGGGAGACTGTAGTGTCTACCCTAACTTCAGCCTGTGTAACAGTGTGAAATTACGCTGGCCACAGGAGCGTAACTGCCCAAACCCGCCCTCCTGCCCTCATTTCCTTACCTCCCCCTCCTTAACTCCCCCTCAACCGTAACTTCGCAACAGTTAGGGATGCCCGATCCTAAGGAACATCTGCCCGGCGCATGCGCAGATCGGCAAAACTGTCGATCTTACGCATACGACCGCCGTAACGGTAACCACGGTGGCGGACGTAGTTCAGGATCAGCCCCTATAATTATAACTTTATTTCCAGGCAACCAACACTGTACAAGAGGATATTTTCTTGTTGGTGGTATGAATTCAAAACTAGTGCCATACAACCTATAACACCCCTTGGTCCAGTGTTCAAGTTAATCAACAGTTTGGGGTTCTTCAGGTTGAGCTGTTTTAAAGATCACCAGAAAAGTACCCATAAGCAGGCATTTGTATACTCAACCATATATATATATATATATATATATATATATATTGTTAAAATAAAAACGTAATTGTAAGACCATAAAATAGGGTATGCTTCCCTTTGCTAATATTCGCAAATGCGTATGCGAATATTAGCATTTGTTCAAGTGCCCCACCAGTCATCTCCACCACCTCCCCCCATGACTCTACTCGCCCAAGCTACCTGCGGTCGGCACATGTACCGCGGCAGCAGACTGGAGGCTCCTTCCTGGAATAGATGTATCGGGGTGGCAGTGCCACTGATGCTCCCGCCTCCCTCGCTCATTTCCCATCATTTTGAAGGGCATTTCGCTGTATTCTTGTATAGTGATTGGATGAAATCAAGAGAAAGCCTTGTGACGATACTTCTTATTTCCTTTAATTTGTTGATCTTATTATCCCCAAAATATCAGGTGACTGATTTTTCGAGATTCTGAATCCTTAAATAAATCTCATGTAGACTTTATCCCTTCATTATATCTTAATCCCAACCATACCACGTTCTGACCTCCACAGGAAATCTTCCATTTACAAACAGGTTAAGATGTTTAATCAGGATGAATCAGATAAACTAAAGCAAGGCTCACATTCAGGAAGTATAATCTGGTTTAGATATTTTCTCCCCTTTCACCTTTCCTCTCTTAGTTTGACTGTCATTTCTTCACAGACGGTGGCAGGACCGTGGAGCCTTTCTGCTGATTAATCAACACGCTCTGCATGGTCAGTACTATTTCTTGATTAAAAATAGGATATTTATTTAGTCTTAAGTCAGACTTGGGCAGGAATAATACTGATTGATCATCTTGCCATGGTCATTATGAGATTCCATAGCATTATGAAAGAGAGTTGCTCCAAATGATTTAACATTGTTTAAGCATTTTACGACAACCAGAAAGAATCCATCTCACACAGATCTATCTGCTAAGAAAAATAATGGCATCCATGAGAGGTTCATGTCTGAAAGAACATGCAATGGGTCGGTATTATATTATTTATTATGTCTAGTGTTCTAGACGTATTACAGAGCATCAGGACATTCAATGTTAAACCTGCATTCACAATGTCTTATGACTTCTAATAGGGAAATATATATAGAAATGGAACTTGGCAGCTTTGTGCTGGAATAAATTGAATAAAATGTAATTTAGTTACTCTGCTGCCTCTGAATTAAAAAGAAGAATCGTTTCTGCATTTATACCACCCATACTTTTAATACAATGTATTAAAGATATTCCAAGTCTATTAACATTATTATAATATTATTATAATTGTAATAAGGAAGGAAATAAACAAAATATTATGCATTGAATAGCGTGAGTGGGTCCCAATTAACAGGGCCACCATTAGGGGGGACAGCCGGCACTATTGTCTCAGGCCTGGAGCTGATGGGGGCCCGCCGACACTTACCTAGCTCTGTAGCAGCAGGTACCATCGGTATCCTACAGCCCATACTTGCTGCTCAGTGCTATTCAGTACCCGACCAATGTGCAGGTAAGTCCTTCCCAGCGCACTGGCCCACTGTTAAAGCATGTCTGCCGGGCCCCGCCCCTATGTGATATCACCAATGATGTTGCTGGGTTCCGGGCCCTGCATTTGATGACGGCGGCCCTGCTAATTCATATCGGTCTCTCTCAATTTTTTACACGTTTCCGTTTTGAAAAATTACATTCTTGAAGGTTTATTCTATTCTCCAATACGACACATCATGTATTTTATCCTGCATCCCATAGAGGCTCTGGGGACAATACACAATGTTTGGCTACAGTAATAGATGGCAATAAGTGCGCTTTCCACCTAATCCTCTCTATGGGCTGGATCCAGGATTAAAACCAACAGGCGAGTTACACATGGTGCGTGCACAAGCCGTCAGAACAAGGACCTGGGCATCAGAACGCAGTCGGCCGCTGTTGCATTTTGATATGTAAATCATTTCAGATTTGGGGAGGGGCAGGCCCACTGCAGCCCCTTCCCCTGCACACCATGCGTACGAGATATACATTGTACATAGGATCTGGATTGCAGAGTGTACAGTTAGGGCTTGAATTAGCCCTGAAGTACAATCCTCTGTTCCATACATGAACCTTTGACATTGGAAAACTTAAGGTAGGATCCTGGATGCGGAAGGCCCGTCTGTGCAAATGGCATGCAGGGGTGTGTGCTCCCCTCATAAGTATGGAATTTAGGATCACAAATTCCATACGCTAGCGGAATCCGCACTTAGTCCTTGTTCAGGTCCTATGGGTGTCTAATCGAATACCCGTGTAAACATGATGCTGTGTGACATTTTAATGTGCGTTCCTTTACCATTGTGATGTAAGGGTCTCTTTGCTTATGTTAAATAGCGCAGGGATAGAGAAATTCTATAAAATATACAAATATTTTTGAAAGGGCATCCAGCTTCTGGGGCGTGTGTGGGCATTAGTATTGTCATCAGAGTCAGGGCCAGACTAACAATGGGGCTAATGATACTACAGGCCCAGGCCTGTAAAATAGGCCCCCACACACTTCAGATATCCAGGCCTCCCACTGCAGAGCATAAGGATCAATGGTCTGGATCCAGACTGAAGTAAGTGCTTGAAATTAGTTACTCCTGGGCTAAACCATGTTGATTTCAGGGGGAGTGATGTTAATTGTATTCTTTGCATGCAGAGATATATCTTTGAATTGCTTACTGCACACAGATACTGACCAGCTTTACTATAAAGCTGGCCACACACTAGAGCGATTATCGCACCCAGCATGCGGCTGCCGATAAACGGGACGATTTCCCCCCGGGGCAAGGTCCCGATTATCGGCACCATACACTGCCACAGGCTGGGAGCGATAATCTCTGCTGGACAGCATGCAGCAGTCTCTCTTGATTGGCTGGGTCTCCTGTCAATCTTGACAGGAGACTCAGCTTTCACACTGGCAGGCTGCAAGTGCTCTGTCCTCTCTCCCTATGTCGGGCTATACAGCGCTGTATAGCCAGACAGGGGGAGAGGACATAGCGCTGCAGCCTGTCAGTGTGTGGGGCTCTGCAGCGCTATGTCCTCTCTCCCTGTCTGACTATA